>OX638133.1:91120189-91525189 GCA_951804985.1 Dryomyza anilis
GTCACAGCTCCTCCGTGTTTAAACTTTGTACGTTAACAAGTTGCTTAAAAATGGGTTTTGTTATTTCTTCCTTCGTTTTCTCCTCCATCTTCATCACCTCCTCCTCCACCATCCGCTTCACCTTTTTCGCAGAGGCCACTCTTGTTGTTGACTTTGTAACATACATATTAAAGTATGTCTTCGTTTTTATTTTTATTTTATTTATTTTGAGTTTGTTACTTTTATTTCACTTTTATCTGCTTCACTCATTAAGTCTTCGTTTTTGATTTCTTAGTCTTTTGTGGTACGTATTCGTTTTGCAATTCGTTGCTTTGGCTTTAATACGTTGTTAACACTGCTAAGACTTAAGAGAGCTTCTCGAGAGTTTTGTACGATTTACTCGTTCGCGCAGTTGTTGTAATTTTATTTTTACTCGTTACTTATTACTCGTTGTCGTAGTCAATGCTGCATCGAGTACTTGGTACTATTTTTGCAATATTTTTATATTTTTGTTGCTTTTTATGCTTGCAATTTATTGTTGCTGTTGTTGTTGTTGAGCCAGAATCAGCACCAACATGTGCTGAGATTTTTTGTTTTGTTGTTGTTTTTTTTTTACATGAAACGCAGAAGTGAGAGTGCAATTTGTTGCCAGCGGCAAATAATTTCAAAATTTAAAAATTCTAACTAAAACATATTAAGAAATATAAATTAATTCTTTAACGGCAGGTTGCATAAAACTTTAAACTATCAGTTAAAAATAATCTGACGGATAAATTTTATTTTTTAAAATTATTATTAAAAAAATATATTTTTTTAGTAAATAAAAAAAAAAGATTTTAAAAAAATAAATGATTATAATATAATTTTATAATTTTCAGCAATTCGTCCGTTTTCATGTAAAATCCGGAATTTCCAAACCGACGGATAGAAAAAAACGTGTTCTGAAAAACGGACGAAACAGCAGGGGCGGATCCAGACGTATGATTTGAGGGGCGATTGATTTTTTTGCGCCTTTTTTCCAATTTTTTCTAAAATGCGCCCCAAAAATTTATTTTGCGCCCTTCTGTAGAGGCGCCAAATTTTTGTAAATTAGGCGCATTTGCAAATTTTATGCTTTTTTGAAAATTTTGCGCCTTTCTCTATATTTTGCGCCCTTCTATAGAGGCGCAAATATTTGTAAATAAGGCGCATTTGCAATTTGATGCTTTTTTGAACATTTTGCGCCTTTTTCTATATTTTGCGCCCTTCTATAGAGGCGCAAAAATTTTGTAAATTAGACGCATTTGCAATGTTATGCTTTTTTGAACATTTTGCACCCTTCGGTAGAGGTGGAAAATTTGCAATTTTATGATTTTTTGCATTTTGAAAATTTAGTTTATAAATTCTTATTTCCATTTTAAGTCATTTCAGACTAAGAGCATTCTAGTTAGTGTAAAAAAAAGAACGAAAAACTAAATTTGAATTTAACACTAAGAAAACTAGATGTTTATGAAAGTCTTGCTGCAACTATCTGTTTAAATTTACGCCTTGTAGCAAATATTCAAACATCCCATAAGTTTCAATAAAGTTGCAGCAAAACTATTAATATTTTTTAAATATGACATATATGAAGATATTTACGAGATGTTTGCCACAACAGCAATGATAATTGAGATATTTACAGTTGACTGATTTCCTGATTTCTTGGACATTTGCAACAAAAATCTTGAGTTTTTTTGACATTTGACTACTATAAAAAAGGAAAATGGCGTACTTTTTCCTTACGTTCGATTTGTCCACAACAATTAAGTAAATCCAATAGTGTAAAAAGTGTCAACTTAAATATTACATTTTAAAGGTAAAAGTGAAAATAAAATGTCCTGGCATTGAAATTATCAAGACGTAATTGAAAATATTTATTTTCAGAGTTTACTTTGATGATAGCAGCGCAGGTAAACTTGGCTATTTCGCGAAGAAGTCTCTAGTCGTTGTACAATTTTACATCCGAAGGATTTATAAACACGATGGCAAACAAAATATTGTCGAAATGGTGATCAATTTTTCGAACCGTTTATTTTAAAATCCATAAAAACTATTTTTTTTTATAATGCAGTCATCTACACCTGGTATTTATGATATTTTTGCAATGCAATTGTTTTAGAAAATTTTCATACTTTAGAAAGACAAAATGATGGAGTAAATTCACTTTTTTTATTTTTTTTTTTGAAATTATTTTTCATTTACAAAGACTTTTCGGGCAAGCTCCGACAAAACTGATTACATTGGTAATTAGTACACATATTAGGTTTTTCAAAACAGTAATAGAAATGTTGCCTTTTTGCAATTGGATACTGTTTTAGAATAAATAAAAATACATTTGATTCATTTTATTTTAATTCAATAAAAATTACTCCGCGAATTCTTGCCTTTTCCAAATATTCCACAACTATATGTTTAATTGATGGTTCCTATAAATAATCGTAAAATTGAAAGATGTTTGCCAGCAATATTTATCGTATTTGGCAGATGTTTGAAAGATGTTTGTCTCAAAGCCGATCTAAATAATTTGCAAATAACTTGATATTTAGGGCCGTGATATTTCTGGTAACCACCTTTGTTTTCTTAGTGTAAAGTTTGTTCGTAATTTTTCTACACTAGCTTGATTATTTTTAGTCTGAAAAGACTTAATGCAACCCCAAGATTGTTTTGAGAACGCATTATTTACTTTGTATGTATATTTGTTCGTAGTGGGCATGTCCTTGGGGATTATTCATATCATTCTCATGTTCTAGAATCAGCGTAAGTAATGTGTTCATTGTTAGTTTATCGTTCTCTTATCTACTTGAACAAATTTTTTGTTTTTGCAGATGTGCGGCATATTATCGACCAAGACAAGAAATAGACAATCTTGTCAGACGTAAATCCGGCAGTACAGCAGCGGACTGAATGTTTTGGTATACAAAATACTAACAGTGACAAGGATTGCAAACTCAACATCGATGTTTTTTGCCTACAGCATCGATATTTGACATAGATGTTGAAAAAATGTAACATCGATGTCAGTTGTTGCCGATGTTACGATGTTTTCTTTAATAAAAATGTAAGGGAGACCGGGGCTAAGTCAACACTTTATTTAAATGCTAATTTTGACCATCATATCAATGACATAGAACAAAAATAATAATACACAATTTTTTATTTTTGTCCTAAAATATTAAATATTCCTTTAAAACCTAGTAATTGTGATAAAACCATATATGAGCATTTCCTGGGGTTCCGGACGCTTAAAACTTGAATATCTCGAAGGTAAATCAATGAATATACTTGATTTTTTTGTGCATGTAGTATTTAAATAGGACTAATCATCTGTATTCTATAAGGTGGATCAAAAGACTTAAATAAAATAGTTCGGGATGGGACAAAAACGGAATTAAATATCGAGGTTCATATGGATATTCCAAAAAGTAAGCAAATTTTGCGTACAAATGATCTTTTCGAAATATTTTAAAAAATAGTTTAAATAACGTGCTTTCTTTGTATATTCACACTTTGTTCCTAGAACGGGACAAAAAATTCCGTATAGAAATTATCAGTACAATTTTTATTCTAAAAATACTAGTTATATACAATATATTTTTTTTTAATTAACTCTCAACATAGCTGTGACAATTTACTTTATTTTTGTATATATGCACTATGTTCTGTATATATGTTTTGTATATATGCAATTTTTTTTTGGTTCCAGACGGGACATCGAAAACCCTTATACAAAAATCAAAATTTTTCCGTTATTTTGATTTGTATCATTATTTTTAAGTTTTAGAAATAATTATTAATGTTACCAGAAAAACATAAAATAATGCTTTGTATCTGTATGTCTTTAAAGTCAATTAATTTGGTTACTCAAAATACATGAAAAATGGGAATATTTACATATTTCATAGTAACGTAACTTTATAAATATTTCTTTACACATTACCGTTAACGGAATAGACATTTTTTTTCAGATATTTAGATTCAGATATTTAAGATTCCAAATCCATCGTTGTTTCAAAGATTTGAGCATTTTGAATTTTTCGGTCGTGGTTGATGTTTTTATGGAAATGCCCATATGTGATCATTATATTTTTTTATTACTTTCTTTAAAAAAAAAAAGACAATCATCGAAAAACATCGTAAAACAACGAGTTTTTCCAATGTTTTTTGACATCGATGTTTATTTTTGAAACATGGATGTTTCTTTTCTTGCGATGTTCCAACCCTGCCAGGGAGCCGTACATCACTGCGGGAGTTTTTTGTTATTGGTGTTATAAAAGAAGTAACCAAAAGAAAAACAATTCTTCGCCAAACAACTGTTCTTTCCCGAGGATTTCTTCCCCGACAACATATTTTCTGTAGAATGCTTCTCCGTAGATTTCTATGCAATATTGTCAAACGAAAATGCTTCCCCGTTGAATTCTTCCCATATAAGTGGTAAGATTTAGTGTGATAAGTTTAAGTGTGGTGAGTTTTGTGGTGGTGAGTTTCGGTGTGGTGACGTTCGGTGTGGTGTATTTTGGTGTGGTGAGTTGAAATAATTTGGGGTTATTAAATACACCCTGGTGGGACATATATTAATATCACTATAATAACTTTCGACATACAGCATCTTGAAAATGTACTTTATATGTGAGGTTTCACTCCCAGTGCCATACAATAACAAAATTCAACAATTTTAATCAATAAAATTAAAAAAACCTGCTACCGACTTTCAAAATATCGAAACGGAAATATTATAATTATTTCTTAGACCTTGATTAGAAACTTTAAGAAATTACAGTACATAATTTGTACCTGGCAATGCTGTCAAACACCAAACTGACGCCTGCGTCGTGTGCGCTCTGCGGAGAGCCCGACAAAGGCTGCCGCTGTCAAAGGATGTACACGGCCTAAGGATACCCCAATAAAAAACGCATTGACGCAAAGGGTGGACGTTGCGCGCATTAACGTCAGCGGAAAATTGAGAAAATAATTCAAAGAACAAATAAAAAATAAATAAAATTCGCCTGAGTTTAAATAAAACTAAAGAAAGAATGTGATAAAGCAATAATTTACAATATATTATAAAAGTAGCATATAAATCAATTGTGTTTGTCGTTCAGTGTGCATTCAGTTCAACCATTGATGGATGCATATTATCTACCGCCCTCGTGCGGCTCGTGAGTGTAACACCCAAACAAAAAAGCTCTGTACGTCACGGTTCTTTAAGCACGAGATGCTTTGAACTCACACAGTTTTGTGCTCTCTCGCTAAACTCTCTTGATTGCTTGCATGCGTTCGTACGTACGTATGTTGTTTTGGCGGCACGCGACGAACACGATGCGTTCGGTCTCTCTCTCTCGCTTTGGCTTGGTGCAGCACGTAATGCATTCGCGTTCGGACGCATTCTTCCCAGCCCAACATGGTTGCTGCTGCCTGTGTGCGACTGGGCCGATTTATTTCGAGACGTTTTCGTTGTCGTCTTCGTGAGCCGCCGCTTTGTTGTTAGTTTTTGTTGTATTTCTTGTTGCTGTTGTTGTTGTTGCTGGCGGTTTTAATGCATTTGCGAACTCAAAATCGATCTATACGCGAATTCCAAACGAACGAATAAAGACGAACAGACAACGACAACAGTACCAGCAACAACAATTTGCACTCTCGATTTACTATATCATCTTCTGTTATATAGTATCGACATCGGAGCGCAGTAAAAGCTCGCCAAATCCATCCAACTGTCCGTCCGTTCAACTGACTGCCATTCGTTCCCTCAGCTAGCCAAACACTTTAGTTAGTCAGTCAGTCATTCAGTCAGTCGGCTATCAGTTCGTTTAACGTTTGGATTTCAAGTGAATTTCGCGTTTATTGGACGTCGACCCGCGTCTAGGAATTCGCGACGTACTCAACGGACGTGGTCAACATCGTTGACGTATTCGTGCGTTTTTTTTACCTGAGTTTTGATGCTGACAGCGCAGCATAAGAGCGAGAGGGACTGAGAGAGTTTCACGAAGAAACACTTTCTTGAGACGACGCGTTGTTTTGCATTGTCGGCGCATCATTTAGTGCTTTTTGGTGCTTTCGGTGTCATTGTCATCGTTTGGTGGTGTCATCGTCGTCGTCGTCGGTGGTGGAGTTACGCTGCTTGGAGGCTGCTATTTTGTGTATTATCGCGAATATTTGTCTTTCCGTCACAACGTTGTGTCATGTGCGAAACTGTGCCGTCGTGAAGTGCCGTAGTAATTCCGCATTGATAACTCGTTATTTGTTATTCTCTCCTCTTTCTGACGACCCCACTCACCAACACTCTTGTCTTACGCTCTGCAGTAGAGCAGCTTCAATGTGTTGGCTCTCTCTGGTCAATTTGACCAAAAAAAGCTCTTCAAAAGTGTCATCGTAATTATGCCGTTTTATGTTGTATGGTGCCCTTTGAGAGTGATGAATTCCGCGTTATTGGTCTGTCATTGATTTGCCTTAAATAGCAATAACAACAATCACAACAAAAAGCAGATCTAAAATAAAAACCAACCAAAAACATTATTTTTATATGGGGGCCATCGATACTACGATTACGTTTCAATTCGTCTGAAACGTGCCGAAATGTTTTCATTGTAAACGATTTGTGTAAAAAAAATATAGGTTACCTGCCTCCCCCCGAGTGACTGTTGTGTAACTGGCCCCAAAGTAACCGCGCCTCAGTTGGCTGCATTTGGAGTCTGTCATCTGTCAACGTAGTAACTAAAAAAAAAAATGCATTTTGTGAAACGTCAATTTAAATACTATAGTTAAATCGTAAAGGTATCGTGAAAAATAAACCTAAAAGTGTCGTTAAAAATAAACCTAATTCTGTCGTTTAAAATACACCCAAATGTGTCATTAAAAATAAACCAAAAAATGTCGTTAAAAATACAGCTAAATGTGTCTCGTAAATAAACGTTACAATATCGTGTATATAACGTTTAAAATAAACGTATTTGTGTCGTGAATACAAAGGGTTTTAATCGTAAAATCGTAAATCTCGACAACTATAAATCAACATAACTCTCCATAGTTTTCTATAACATCGAGAAATACTTCCTATATTCAAAAGTACGTTACTCTTTCGTCAGTGGATTAAATTCTTGTGGTAAGTGTCGATAGCTGTAACTGTTATCAGTCGATAATTTAAGCCCCAGGTCTATTTATACAACTGTCATTTATACATTCAGAGTTGTCAGATATTGGAATGTGGAGCTTTGCAAAAAAAAAAACGGCTATCCAAATCATATTTTCTTTTTTTTTCAAATTTAACCAGTGTTTTTTATATGGGAAATTTTGAAATATGAACTTTTTTATAATTGGGATCTGGTACGATAAGTCGAAATTTAAGATATCGAAACTAAAAATACCGAAGACAAAAATGTAGAAAAAAATAATGCCGAAACCTAAAAATGTCGTAAACAAAAATGTCGAAAAAAGAAAAATGTTTAAAACTAAAAATGTCGAAATTTAATATACCGAAATAATTTTTTGCCGAAAAATGATAGAAAATGACGAAATGCCTTCAAAACACCATCTTTGAATTTAGCTCAAACACTTATTTCACAACACAAATTTCGATTTTTTTTTTAAATTTACTTGAAATTTGAAGTTCAAGGATGATGACCATTGGCCATATGATCTTGTTAAGAAGACTTTCATTTTCCAAAAGATTGTTTTATTAGTTTTGAAACGAAACCTTAACGGAGTTTCTAGCATCAAGAGATATTTAGATATTGTTACGAAAAGATGTAATTTTCCCCATATTGCAAGCATTCAACAATAACAAATGGGACGCAAGATAATTCAGCGCCCTAAGCAATGTGTTATAAAGAGACGGAAGATCATTCAGCGTACTGAGCAATGTGCGAGAAAAAGATGGAAGATCAGCACATTAAAACACACGAGTGCGAATGAGATGCCAATAGCATGCGTCATTCACGAAACGAGTAGAAGGTTCTCGAAACAAGTCGAAGCTTGTCGAAACGTGTTGAACTGATGCCTGCAGTATATAAGGCCGACGCATCTGAGGCACAGCACTTCAGTAATAATTGTAAATTGGTCAAGTACTTCTCGTGTGAGAACAATGTCAAGTTAAAAAGTGGACATGCAGCAGTTGTTAGAATTTGTTATTAGTAAAGTTGACTATTAAAGTGAATTAATAAAGTCCATTGTTATAATTTAAACCAAACATAAGAGTGTTTTTATTTTGTACACAATCCAGAGATACGAACTTGTAGAACAGTTTTCCGTAGACTGAATTTTCGTAACAATATGAACCACCTTACAAAAGTGATCTTTGAAATTTTTTTTAACACAACACTGGGAACAGTGGTCGGAACAATATAAAAAAAAATGGTCAATGCAGATCTCGATGCCCTTTATCAGTTTCCAAAAATTTCATTGAAATCGAAGAGGGTGAGTTCCAAATCCTGGGAGATCTGGTGTGGAATGGCTCACATACGATTTGAAATTTGTATTTCAACATTTTGATATTTCGGCATTTTAATTTTCAATTTTTTTTGAAATTTTGAAAAAAAATGTTTTTGTATTTATAGTTTCAAAGATTTTTCGACATTTTCTAGTTTTAAAATATTTGTCGACATTTTTTGATTCGGCCAAATATTGTTTCGGCATTCTAAAGCTTTTAAAATTTCGATATTTAAAGGTTTCGACATTTTTTTTTTCGACATATCGTACGGATCCCAATAATTGATGTGATGTAAATATGATGTAAATATGAAAGTTATAGTTGGTCCATGACAATATACAGTAAAATTCTCACATAGATGTTAGTATTATATATGGACATATGAAACTAATTGATCGGATCAGAAGTACCAATCGACAGATCCTGCCCATTTTAAATACCCTACAGCATAGTACAAGTAATCTAAGTTTGAAGTTTCATACATCTAGCTCTTCTCGTTTTCCAGTAATCATTAGTTCAACCGAGTGTTAAACTGACAGACGCACATACAACGCCAAATCAATTCATGATGCTGATGCAGAATATACATTTTTGATATTGGGAAATTTATAGAAAACATCCATCGACACTACTCCATCTTTTCTCCTACCTTTAACCTATAATCCTTTCTTACGATCAACACTGTGCATTGTACAAATAAGGGGAATCCCCGTAGAGTTGGTTAATTGTAAAAAAATTGAAGCTCTACTACATTTTTGTTAACTTTTAATACATTTGTACTTCTTTTACCTCATTTTACTACAAAATGTATTAAATACATTGGCTTTCTACATGTTGCAAAAACTATATTATGTATTTGTTTTTTCATTTGAAATTTGTGCGTACAAATGATAAACATACTTCGGTATAAACAAAACCCAAGTAAATCTAAGCTTCTGAACATTTCTATATCAATTCTATTAATATTTCGTCGTTGTTGAACGAAAAGTCACCAAATACATTTTTATGAAAAACTTAATTTTCGAGTTTGTTGATTAATATTATAAAAAGTAATTGATGTATTTTTAAAAATAAAAAATCTACTAGTAGACTACTAGTAGAGTTACATTTTCTGATCATGTGGTGAAAAAAATTGAGAAAAACTATTAAAAATTGACAGATTTATATAGATTGTTGTAAATGAATATTTGTCATTTTTAAAAGATATTCGTTCTACAATGACGATTTCAATGATTTTTATAAGATACACCTCTTTTCATTAGTCTAAACAATATTATTTCGATGTCATTCTCAGAATTAATGGGATGTGAAGAATAAATTAATCGTAAAATTTGTAAAAACATAATGGGTTTTATATACATTGTTGGTACACAGAGACAAAAGTTGCATAGTAGAATTTAAAGTTAGTATTTTTAAAAATAGTATTTTGGCGTGCTTCTTGTATTCTAAAGGTCTTGAGTTCGAATCCCGGCTTGGGCTCGTCGTGATATTAAACATAAAACGTGGGGAATAGATTCCACAGTACAATGGATATAGACTGTCTGAGTGTTGTGGAATTTGGTATTTATTCCAAAAACCAAAAAAGTAGATCCAGTCATTACAAATTGTTTTTTTTTGTAGTAATACAAAATTGGTAAAATTCCTTCTCTTAAACGTTACCACATTTCATTGCACTGTTACGTGTGCCTGATACATAGTTCATAGTAAAGTATTTGTATTTTTTAATGCGAAACTATTGAGAAGAATACGAAATATGAAGTATAAGAATGTAAATTCGCTAAATGGTCATATGCAGAACAAGATTTTGTTGAGATCTTATCTGCCCTAATTTGGAAAAATTCTACAAAAGTTAAAAACATTTCTCAGGAGATTTTAAGCAGTTATAGTCGGTGCAAATAGAGTAAAATCCACACGGAGATGTTATTAATATATGTGATACCTATAAACATAATTGGTCATATCACAAGTACCAATCGATGGATCCTGCCCATTTTATATACCAAACGCATAACTATATAAAAATCTTTAGCGCATTTAGTTTTCCAATAATCGTAATTTCAAAATACTGTTAAACTGACAGACGGAAATACATTCGGATATCGCTAATACAGAATATACATGTAGGACATGTCTCCCCTTCTTCATGATTTGATCGTAATCATGTCTACCATAATATGTTAAATTTCCACAATTCTTAAAACGTTTGACAAATTCACATTTCGGGAGATTTTAAGTAGACATTGATGGGTCCCCGTCCCCAAAAGAAACTGAAAATATGCCTTTAAAATTCTATAAAATTTGATAATCTGCCATACGCTTTCCACTAAACACCACTTTTCTGTATGTTTGCCGGAAATATTCCGGAAAAATATCAGACATTCTATTTCGAGAGGTTTTCAAATATGTTTTTAAAATTTTAACGGCATATTCTCAGAATACTTTGGGACGGCCAGGAAAAATGCAGTCTTAAAATAATATTCTTAATAGCCTTGACCCTTTCTAAGATTTTGTCTACACCGAAAAAAAAATTCCTCAAATCCCATTAAAATTGGTCAATCTTTTTCATATAAACTCAATGGCAATGTCATGGTATTTTCTAGTATTTAATGGTATTTTCCGATTAAAATAATAATTTATCCTATTGACTATTTTTAATAGTAAAAAACTATTTTTTATAAATATGGTGTTTTTTCTGGGTGAGGGGCTGCCACAATCTCCCATTCATCTGAATCTCTGTCGAAATAATCCTAAATATACCTGAAAATGTTGTCTCGGATACACAGTTTGTACCAGATTCTAAAGTGTATTTAAAGTGTTTTTATCGCGGTGTAATTAATACAAAAATACCACAAATCTCGTAAAATTGTGTAAATTAACTTGCAGTTTCATTTGTGTGTGCCACAACCGTCGGTCAGTTGCCATCATAAAATATATTTTAGTATATTAATATTTTTAATTACGACAATTTTTCAATGATTACAAAAGGTGTACGGCGTGTGCACTCTGTACACTACTCGTTGCCAGTGACACAAACGAGTCGAATGTAAAATTTTTACAGCATATTCACTCGATCTAAATTTAATCGAATCTCGTCTAAAAATACTGCAATATTCCGTAATTAAAATTGCAATGCACAACGGCTAGATGTTGCCGTGTTGCCACATGCAACCGCATGTGCGACGGACGGGCGGGCGCGCCCATTTAATTTTAAATGATGGCGCGCAAACATGGCTGCCATGTTTGCTGCTCCTAAACTTAGACGTAGTGTTATAAAATGACAGGAAAACAAAGAAAAAAAAATATATTACAATGCAAAAAATAAAACCGAAATAAATAAATAGATAACAGTTTGTTCCCCTTTTATTCCATTGGACATTGGGCTGCACTTGCACCACTTTAAATGGGGCAACAATGGAAAAATCTAATTGAAAATGTGCGGAGACGTGCACGGACACAGACATTCA
This sequence comes from Dryomyza anilis, assembly GCA_951804985.1. Classification (NCBI taxonomy): domain Eukaryota; kingdom Metazoa; phylum Arthropoda; class Insecta; order Diptera; family Dryomyzidae; genus Dryomyza; species Dryomyza anilis. The sequence goes on from OX638133.1 coordinate 91,132,073, forward strand.
ATTAAAATAAAGAGGAATGAATAAATATTAAATGTATTTATTAAGTAGAGAACTGTTTGAATGAATAAATGCACGGAAATGGATGCTGCCGATGTTTTGACATTTGGCGCAATGGGCAAATTGTGGGCACAGCTGTTATTTACAAATGTATTTGTCATATTGTCAATTTGTTGACAAATTTGTTTGTCAACATTTCAGTGGAAAACTGTGCGATTACTGGAAGAATTTGCAACATTTCATAATTAATTTTACGAATAACGTTTAAAAAGAGGTAGCTTACTGGGAGATTTGAAAATAAAATATATTTTTTTATTTATTTACATATAATACAATTTAATAACAATTTAAATTTAATTAAGAAAAGACTTGTCTAAGGGAAGATTTGTCAAAGAATTGTTAAGTGCCGGGCTATTTATACCGCAGAATAAATCTATCGGAAAGGAGTTATTTCGGGGAATAAATGTTTGGGGGAAGTGTTGTCCAGTAAATAATTGTAACGGAAATATTTATCTCGGGAAGAATTGTCTGTGGGTAGTACTTTATCAGTAATGACTTGTAGAAGACTAATAGAAGATTTTCCTAAGAAATGTTAATCCTATCGGCAAAGAGTCATTTCGGAGAATAATTTGAAGCATAAACTTTTTGATTATTGATATGATGTAGGTTATAATAATTATGAAAGTTATAATAATAATAATAATATAATAGTTTGGCGCTACAATCCTGTATAGAACTTCGGCCGAGCTCTCTCACCATTTTGAGCTGTGCGTGTTATATTTTGTACTCAAAGTGGTGGGACCTACAGTTTATTGCCGAATCCGAACGGCGGGTGAGAGCTTTTTCATAGGCAATGTTTTACTCTCGTAGGTTTGCCATTTACTGACGAGAGGTAGCGCGGTATAGAAAAATGTTTCTATGAAAAGATGTTGTTAGCCCCAGTCCAGGCTTGAACCGGGGACCTTTCGGCTCGCAGTCCAACGCACAAACCACTGAGCCGGTTCAAATCTGTACACATCTTGATGTTAGTATTATATGTGAGATATTTGAACATAATTGGTCAGATCATAAGTACCAATCGACGGATCCTGCTCATTTTAAATACCAGAAAGCATAAGTATATAAGTAATCTAAGTTTGCAGTTTAATAGATCTAGCTTATTTAGTTTTTCTTTAATCGTGATTTCAACATACAGTCAAACGTACAGACTAACATACATCGCTAAATCTACTCAGTAGGTGAAGCTTATACAGAATATATAGTTCACCGGACATGTCGCCCCTTCTAGTTGTTACAAGCGGAGGACCAAACTGAATATACTCTATTACTTTTAGTGTTGGGTAGAAAAACATGTGACAAATGATTAAACATCAGGAAACATTTTCCTGGCATTGTTTCGAGGAGAAATATTCGCAAAAAAGACTTGCCTAAGGGAATATTAGTCGAAGAATTGTTAAGACAGGTGTGCCGAGCTAGAAGAAGTTCAGTAAATAATTGTTCCAGAATTTAGAATATTGTCTAGGGGTAGAATTTTCTCAGGAATGAATTGTCCAAGAGAAGATTTGTCTAAGAATTGTTTAGGCAGCGGTGCCGAATATGGGAGAAATTATATCGGTAATACAGAATATACATGTTCACACCGGACATGACAGGTTGTTACAAACGGAGGCCCTAACTGAATATACTCTTATCACTTTTAGTGATGGGTACAAAAACATGTGACAAATATGACTATTACATCGGGAAATATTTCCCTGACAATTAATATTCGATAATTGTTCGGGAAAGAATTGTCTCGTATAGAAATTGTCTCAGAAAAGATTGTTTAAGGGAAGATATGTCGAAGAATTGTTGTCCACTTGGGGCACAGGTGACTTCACTTATTTCTGCTGCTAGCTGGAGCCTATTTCGTTGGTGGCTGCTTCGCTTCTTTGCAGTTGTTGTTGCCAATGGGCTCCGATGAAACAATGTAAAAATGATTTGTCTCCTTGAGACACTACTTTGTCTTTTTGAGACAAGGTAAAAGTTCAATAAAACGCTTGGTTGTTTCAGATTTAAGTTCAAACGTTATAATATTTATTTCTAAGTTAATTTTAAGTTTTTAGTTTTAAGTAATTCTACGTCGTTCAAAAGTGAACGTTGTACTGCTGCAGATGTTAAAAGTGAAGTGAGTGCCCCATCGCACCACGAGGCAAATGTCACCTTTGACGTTTGTTCTTTCGCTCATCTATGCGAGTGTATGCGTGTGCATGTCATGCGTTGGAGACTTTTTGGGCAGAGTTGCCAACCGCTCTAATGATTCGCCTTATGTTGGTATAATTCGGGGTTCACATCAGATGATATAATATTTACGTTCGCGGCGCGAACAATTGTTATGCAGGGGTGCCGAGCTATTGACTCTCTATACCATGAATAAATCTATCGGTGAAGAGTTATTTTGGGGAATAAATGTTAATGGCAGGGATACCGAAAATGCGAAAATTCTATCGGAAAAGACTCATTTCAGGGAATAGTTGTGGGGACAAGAATTGTTCAGGAAAAAAAATTTCAGAAAATAATTGTTTTGGGTAGAATTGAATGAATTGCCTAAGGGAAAAATTTGTCTAAAATAATACTTCTCTATGGCAAGAAAATGTTTTGATTAGTTTTGTTGGATATTTGATTCAGTATATTTTAATGACAATGGCGCATAATCATAGACAATTTAGAGTCAACTTTAAATTTAAAATCTGCTTTTTAACAATTTATTCTATACAAAATTTTAAAAAAAAATTCGAAATTATTTTTAAATTCGACTTTAAATTGTCTATCAGCATTACCAATAGTCAAAAATTAATTTCCAACTTAAGATAGTAGCCGACTTTTGATAAATGCTATAAATTTATATAGAAGATTTGTCAAAAAGACTACTATTTGTTAAAGCTGTGCATTATATATTTATTATTGGTACCGCTGTATGATTATGTGGCAATAAAAATAGTTTTTACTTCATATTTTCTTCGTGTACGAAACTTGTGAAAACTAATAAGTCACAGAATTATACAGTCGTTTTTCTTTGTTTCGTACACAATAATTTGTGTAGCGTTAAATCGTACACAACAACAAACACATGTCTTCTACTGAGTTCAATTCATGCCTGTTGCACAACAAACACATCTGAATACAACAACACATCAATGAAGCTCGTGATCGAGTTTTTCGCGGAAATACAATAAACATGGACGGAATTCAATTTTAACGATGTAATTGCTGTGCTACGGTGCAAGAAAAGAATTGTTCGAGCAACAATTATCTATGGAATAAATTTAACATAATCAGTTTGTGGCTAAAACACTTCTTAATCTAGGACAAATCTTCTTTTTTCGAATTATAAGAAACGGATTAAAGACAAGACACTTATTAAAATAATACAATTTTACTCCGGATAATTTTTATTTTTAGTAATAAAAACACCCTAGTCTTTGTTTTAGAAACACATGACGGTAACATGATTTCCCAAAATAGCTGCTACCTTCATAAAGTTTATTGCACAGGCAGAGACAACAATTTTACTTTCATTGCGCCCCAACAGATGGCATGTTTTCGATTTCTAGAGCTGACGCCCGACAAAAAAAGAAGATGAAAATAAATCGAAAACAATACAAAATGTAAATAGAAATTTGCACGCGTGCTTCAACTGCATTTCCGTTTTTTGTTCTTCGTTCGGGATTTGAATCGCAATGAATTAGAAACGCGACATGGCGCATAGAATCAAACTAAACCGTACTAAAAAAAAAAAAACAGAGTAAAGGTTGACTGCAATGGCGGCGCCTACTCAGATGACAGGGTTGCCAACGCTAGCATAACGCAGACAACAGTAAGTCAGTGATGCCAAGTCGACGGTAACTGTGCCGCAACAAATACAAACTATGCGCATAATAAATACCATAACAAAGAATAATAAAATGGAACAACAACAATACCAACAACAAAAAAGTAAATAGCAAAATAAATAAATAATTTATAAAAGTATAAAAGAATCGCAACTAAATGGTTGGCTGTGTCGATAAACGATAACAATGTAGCAGACGACAATGCTGCAGCCGAGATCCCCAAGAATGTAAGCAAAAGAATGTGGGAAAACAAGAATGAACTAAAAAAAACTAAAAATAAAAATATAAAGTGCACAAATAATGCAAACATTTATTCATATTTATTTTGTCTGGCGCATTTCTTCACTTCCGTTGATAAAATTTGTAGCGTGTATAGGATAGAAATAAGCAGTCGGTAGGGCAGGACGATGACAAACAATGAACTCTTCCCAAAGGAATTTGTAATGTGCTGACGAGAAACGAGAGATAGAGAGTGCACCCTAGTGACGAATGCTCAAAGCACTATATTTAAATTTAAATGTTTTTTTTTCTAAGCACGAGATGTGGGAATTTGATTTCTGATATTGATTTCTGGATTTTATAACAATTCCTAAATTTAAAACCGTATTTTATAGGGATTTTCGTAATTTTAAATTAATATTATTTAATGCAACCCAGCAAATTAGTTTGCAAATTGAATGTGAAATATAAAAATAATCAAAATACCATTGATTTCACATATTTCAAATCAAACAGCACTGAAAAACAAAATCTACAATATAATGATTTAATTTATCAATATTATGAATTTTTTCACCAATTACCAGATTCATTTTTGAATGAACTGAAATTTTATTATAATATTTAATGTGTAACAATGTTAAATTTATATTATATTTTTTTCTTTTAACAACTATTTAATTTAACAACCGTCACTCGGGCATAAAATCTTAAAAATTTTGAACCAAAATGAAAAATAACGTAAAATTTTCGATTTTTGTACAAGGGTTTTCGATGTCCCGTCCGAAACCAAAAAGATACATTTATTACCATAGTAAACTGAAACAATTTTTTAATGAGTTGAATCCACTGTTTTTAAGGCAGAATTTCCTTAACATTTCCAAAAATGCAAACGTCATTTCTCAGTAATTCTAGAAAATTTTTGACAGCTAGTTGAAATCTGTCCCGTCCGGAACTTTGAGTAGCAAAAGTGTAAAACATCAGTAAAAAATTTAAAAATAGAATTTTTTTTTCAAACAAGTAAAAAAAAACTTAAAAAACATCTGGAACTTTTGATTTTGTAATAATGATTATTGATATTGTCATATACACAATTATATTTAGCAAAAAATCGTAGTGAAAATTTCTATACGGAACGTCCGGAATTATTCTGCGATTTATTATGAAATAACTGTAAGCTTTAGGAACAAAGTGCACATATACAAAAATAAAGTAAATTGTCTCAGCTATGTTCAGAGATTATTCAAAAAAATAAATTATATGAAATAGTATTTTTAGAATAAAAATCGTACTGATAATTTCAATACGGAATTTTTTGTCCTGTCCGGAATGTGCCGTCCGGAATTTTTCTGTGATTTATTATGAAAAAACTATAAATTTTAGGAACAAAGTGTAAATATACAAAGGAAGCACATAATTTGAACTATTTTTTAAAATATTTCAAAAAAATCATTTGTACGTAAAATTCGCTGACTTTTTGGAATATCCATATGATCCTCGCAAACCTACGAGAGTAAAACCATTGCCTATGAAAAAGCTCTCACCCGCCGTTCGGATTCGGCAATAAACTGTAGGTCCCACTACTTTGAGTACAAATATAACACGCACAGCTCAAAATGGTGAGTGAGCTCGGCCGAAGTTCTATACAGGACTGTAGCGCCAAACTATTATTATTATATGGTCCTCGATATATACTTCCATTTTTGTCCCGTTGGGAACGCTCACCTTTTTATTTATATCTTTTGATCTACGGTATAGAATTCTATAATTCAGATACTTAGTTCTATTTAAATCAAGTAAATTCATTAATTTTCCTTCGAGATATTAAAGTTTTAAGCGTACGAATGTCCCGTCCGGAACCCCAGGAAATGCCCATATATCAATACAATAAGATTTGCAGGTGCTAATTTTGTCTGCATTTTCGGAATACAATACTATTATAAGATAATATTTATATTATTAGATAAAATATGATTTAATTCTTGCCCCGACAATACTCCTCGAACGATTAAATATTTCCCGTAAAAATATTCCACCACCCTATTATTCTCCTCCAAGTTATTTTTCCACGATACAATTTTTCCACAAAACAATTTTTCTTCGACCCTATTTTTCTCGTCCATGATATTTTTCTGGAGACAATTCTTTCTAATTATGTCCACGACAATACTTATCTAAAGATTTATCCCCGAAACAATTCTTGTTCGACCCTAATTTTCTCCTCGAAGATATTTTTTCGCTCGACAATTGTTGCCACGACAATACTCTTCGCACGATTCTTCCCAAAAACAATTCTTTCATGAAACAAATCTTCCATCTAACCCTATTTTTCTCCTCCGTGAAAATATTCCTTATATTTTGACGAGATAATTATTTCCTGAACCATGAAATCGATACGATAGAATTCTTTCTCGACCCAAGAGAATCTTCCACGAGAATATTCTTACCAAATCCTGCCCCGACAATACTCCTCGCTCGATTCTTCCCCAAAATAATTCTTCCATGAAACAAATCTTCCCTTCAACCCTATTCTTTCTCTTCCAAGAAATATTTCCACGAAACAATTCTATGCGGAACTTTTGAACCTAGAAATATTTTACTTACACCGACTCAATTCATTCTCGACCCAATTTATCTCCTCGAAGATATTTTCTTCGAGAGCATTCGTCCTTGATTCAATTTTTTCCCTCCAAGAGATTCTTTCACGAGACAATTCTTGCCCCGATTCTTCTCCCAGAGACAATTCTTTCTCGACCCAATTTATTTCTTCCAAGATATTTCCCCGTAAAATTTTTCTTCGGACAATTCATTCCTGTGACAATTCTTCTCCTGACAAAAATTCTATCAGCACCAATTTCCGAAATAATTCATTCAATTCATTCTCGACCCAATTTATTTCCTCGCAGATATTTTCTACGAGAGCATTCTTCCTTGATCCAATTTTTTCCCTCCAAGAGATTCTTTCACGAGACAATTCTTGCCCCGAAAATACTCCTCGAACGATTCTTCTCCCAGAGACAATTCTTTCTCGACCCAATTTATTTCTTCCAAGATATTTCCCCGTAAAATTTTTCTTCGCACAATTCATTCCTGTGACAATTCATTCCTGTGACAATTCTTCTCCTGACAAAAATTCTATCAGCACCGATTTCCGAAATAAATTTCTATTTGATTATATCAAAGTGAATGAGCCACATTCTTAAATCTATTTGTCATCTTCTAAACTCTGAATGTGACATATTCTAAAAATAATTTGCCTCATTATGAATTCAAAATGCAGTTTAAATGATACTTTCCTTTAATTTTTTTATTAAAAATATATTATTTAAATTTATTAATAATAATTCGTCTAATTTGGATTTTTGAAAGGCGTATTTATTAAATTAGCAATTTGCAATGTCTAATAATAACTATTTTATATTTAATTAGACTAAAATGACCATTTCTGAAATATATTTATGAATTTAAATTTTCCTCATTTTGAATGCAATCTGGTATTCAAAACGATATTCCCTAAGAATTAATATATAAAATTTTAATATTGTAAATATTTATTTTATTTTTAAAATAAACTTTTGACTAATTTACTGTAAAAGTTATTTGATAAACATATAAAAAAATATATTTAAAAATTAAAATACATAAAATATAAAAAAAAAAATATTGCGCCCCCGGGTGGACTCGAACCACCAACCTTTCGGTTAACAGCCGAACGCGCTAACCAATTGCGCCACGGAGGCGATGTGTGTAGACGCGTTTGATTCGGCATTTGAGTCAAACGCTACAACGAACCGCTGTAGAAGTGCGTTGTGTATTTTGTGTATTGGCAAATTTAAATCTAAAAATAAAATTCGTACTACACACAAATAAGAACCTAAAAATATGCAATAGAAAATAAATTAAATTTATATAAAATTACACAAAGAAAAGTGCATTATAAGCTCAAAACTTTTGCCCTTTCACTGCCACCCATGCATGTGTCCTGAAAAAAAAACCCAAACACGGAAAACGAGGGTAGCCGAAGCATCTTCACACCCATACTGGGTGCAAAAGCGGCTTAATAGAAAAAAAAATCCTCTACTGACGTCGACGGCGAACCCGAAACTAGGTCAATGCAGCAGTTTAATGCACCGAGTGCAATGCACGTCGGCTGTGCTATTCGCACGAATCAAACAAAAGCAGTGAACGACACGGTAGGCTTAGCTTTTGTTGGTCGGTCGGTCGTTCGGTCGTTTGGCCCCGACGTCCATACGCTCGAGAACTCGTACAAGTGCAAATGTAATAACAACAACAACAAGTACAAGTACAACACCCCAAACTGAAAAGCTTAGGCTCAAATGTTTGAGGTTGAACCAGGCAGGTTGTACGTTGAACGCATGCGATTGATTGTGGTTGGCTGGTATTGTTGGTGTTGTTGTTGCTCGTTTAGTGGGTTTCAACGGGGTGACTGAATTCTGATGTCATGCACTGCGGTCGATGGGCTTTCAAGTGGCTCCAACGTCATACGTTGTGTTGGCGGCGGTGGTAGGTGCTGCTGCTGCAGGCGCCAAATCTTCCTGTTGTTGCGCATGTTTTTTTTGTATTTTTTTTTTAAATACTTATTTCAAAATTAGCATTTAATTGAGCAAAAGTTTGCGCGTTGCGTATTGAGTGATCGCCCGCCCCGACCATGACATTGAACTTTTGACCTTTAAATCGGATGAACATTTTTTTTTGTGTGTTTCATTTAATTTTAGGTTTTGCTCTGAAAGCATTATGCTTGATTTATACCTAAAAAATAAATTTGAACTTTTCTTGAATTCAGTATTAACAGCTGAGTTTAATAATAGTTTATGTAAAGTCAAGACTACGGTGTGATTTTATAGTTATAGCTTAATTTGAGTTAATTATTGGTGTGGTGAGTTGGGTGAAATTTATATAGTGAGTTTTGTAAGGTTTTTTGATGTGGCGAGATTTTAGTGTGTTAAATATAGTGTGGCGAGTTTTGTGTGGTGAGTTTTGTGTGGTGAGTTTTGTGTGGTGAGTTATGTGTGGTGAGTTTTACGTAATGAGTTTTTGTAGTGAGATTTGTGTGGTGAGTTTTTGTAGTGAGTTGTTGTGGTGAGTTTTTGTGGTGAGTTTTTGTGGTGAGGTTTGTGTGTTAAATATAGTGTGGTGATTTTCTTGAGGTGGGTTTTGCGTGGTAGTTTTAGTGTGGTGAGTTTAGAGTGATGATTTTGTTGTGGTGAATTTTGTGTGGTGAGCTTCAAGAGATGAGCTTGACATGGTGAGTTTAGTGTGGTGAGTTTATTGTGATGATTATGTTGTGGTGAGTTTTGGGTGGTGAGTTTTGGGTGGTAAGTTTTGTGTGCTGATTTTCTTGTGGTGAGTTTTGTGTGTTGAAAATTCAAGAATTGCTATTTCTTAAATTAAGTTTCATCAGCTGCAATGATTATGTAAAGTAGGGGCTATTGTTGGATGGATTTTATAGCTATAAATTCAGTTAATTTTTGGTGTGGTGAGTCTTTTACTTGGTGATTTTTAGTGTACAAAATTTGGTGTGATGTGTTTTGCATGGTGAGTTTTGTACGTTGATTTTGTAGTGGCAAGTTTTTGGTGTGATTAATATAGTGTGGTGAGTTTTGTGTGTTGAGATTTGTATGGTCATTTTGTTGTGGTGAGTTCGGTAAGGTAATTTGTATAGCTGTAAAGAACTTCCTATTTAATTTTAGTAAGTTTTCAGTAATGATTTTTGTGTGATGAGTATTTTTTTTTAAGAGTTTCTGGTTTTGGTATGTATGCTGTGGTGTGTGGTGAGTTTGGTGTGGTGATATTTATAGCTATATAATAGCCTGCTAAGATTTAATAATGAATCTAAAAAATGTCATGAAAAACCAGGGAACTGGGTCACATCTCAATGGATATAACCCTGTCTGAGTGCTGTGGCTCTATCTTTATCCCACAAAAACAAATTACGGCAGATAATGAAAAACAGTATATTGTTTTACGCTCGGTTTATCATTATAATTTCATATATTAAAACCATCACAGACTCTCGTTAAATGTAGAAATTTGTGGAAACTTCTACAATCGCTGTATGCTGTACACACTGTATATGATATGGAGAGAGCGCACGATAATTCGAATCCACGTGCAGTGTAGACGTTTCCAGTTTACTCACGTTAAACGTAGAAGTTTGTGGAAACTTCTACAATCGTTTTATGCTATACATACTTTATACGATATGGAGAGATCGCATGAGCAATTCGAATCTATATTTAACGAGAGTCCATGATCATTTCTATAGTGTTCTACACTCGTAGGTAGGCTGTACATTACTGTATTCGATATGGACATAACGTGAACTGTAGCAGTTTGTAGAAACTTCTAGAATTCGTGTTTGCTTTATATATGTAACGAACGTAGCATTCTAATGCTGAAGTGTATGGTTAAATGCACTAAATCCCAGCTCAGTTGTGATTTGAAAGTTAACTAGTGCATCTCCTAATTAAACATTGTCAAGCCCCATCGAAAAATATACCAAAATATGGTGCTACTCTTCAAAATTAACTAAGTAAATTACTAGTATTAAAACAAAACATATTTTTTTTTGTTTTCGTGTTTTTATTATGTACACAATCCAGAATACGAAGGTATTAAACAGTTTTCTGTAGACTTAATTTTCATAACAGAATGTTAAAAAGAGACATGTATTATATAAATGATTTTGACATGGTATATATAAATTAATATACTAAATGCTCTGACACTTTGTCAGCCTAACCAATAAACAAAATAAATTCAACTTTAAAAACAGTAATAGCTTTTTTTTTTTTTTGAAAATATTCTCATAGATTTATATGTCAAAAGGCTGATACTATCTTAAAGTCAACCTCTTTTTAGTTTATTGGTTTGGCTGCCAGTTTAAAAAAAGATAATGTGTCAAAAATGAGCATTACCATTACCATTTGCCGGCGGCTATATCAATCACGTTGTGATGCATTTATTTTTGTAGTCTAACTTTTAAATTGTACCCGTTTTCGCATCTCTGCCCAGACGTCGCACATGGAGAGGGTGCGCAAGCAGTTGCACTCTCGGGGATGGCGTTTTTTCGGCCTTCTTCTAAGACACTCGGAGAAGCAGGGATAGGGACAGCAGATCTTTTTGCAATCGTTATCTTTGGATTTCTTGCACTTGGGTGGGTCACGCACCGCGCGACAGCCGGGCAATGTGATCTTGATGCATCTGACGGAGCCCGTTTTGTTGCAGCTTATCTGCAGTTTCTCGCCAGCGCTGGCGCAGGCCGTCTTTGGGCGCTTCTTGCGTGCGCGCAACTCGAGTTTCGGATATATTATATTTTTGTAGTTGCAGATGGCCTTCTTTACGATCTTCTTATCCGGACACTCGTTCCATGTTTGCTTATATATGCGTTTCGACTTATCCGTGGACTTGTAGTAGAGATCATCGAAGCGGGGAAAAAAATCTTTGCAGGGGTCGTAACAGCATTCGGGTTTAGTAAACAGCGCTGTATACGGGTAGGGCTCCGGTGGTATTTCGGTCCTCTTCTTGGCTAAGGCGATGGCGCAAGGGGTTTTCCCAATATTCTCTTTGCTGCAGCGTGGAGTATTGTCTTCGGCACAGATGCGCTTCGACATTGAGCGCATTGATTCGCACGCGAGCGGTGAACGCGTGGGCACCAGGAAATTGGTGCGATGCAGTGCTTTTGCCAATTGTATAGGAAACGACATCTTTTATTTTGTGTTTTGCACGTTTTTTTTTTGTTGGTTTTTAAATTTAGAATTTAGAATATTTTTTTAAAATTTTTGTAATAAATGTTGCAATTAATTTTGAATTTTATTATATTATTTTGGAATTTTTTTCAAAATGAAAACAAATTGAAAGGTTAGATAGCAAAATGATCGATATCCATAATTTCAACTCAGAGCTTACATTACATGTTGTTTTCTGGGGCAAGTGTTGATACAGGTTTCGTCAAACTTTGTCGCTCCCCCTTTGAACAAAAACGGTAAGGGGTAAAACTACGTTTTACAAGTGTATTTGAGGGCCAAATTGGGTCACCAACCTCTACTTCAACTCAGAATATTTTGCAAGAATGTTTTGTAGTGGTGCCCCATCGCCCTTTTTAAGTATGAAAAAACGGAGGTTTTATAAAAATTTAGTTTTTTTTTGGAGAGTGGGGGATTGTAGTGGAGTTATGATTTAGTAGCACATTAAGCAAAGACTTCTGCATACAATGCCTAAATTTCTAATTTGAAATTCATTGGCATATCAAGTTTTGACTAACTCTTGATTATTGCGGGATACCAATCGATAAAGTTTGAATAAACTTATATATATTTTTTTTTATTTAATGAGGCGTGGCAATTCTTAGGCATTAAAAAAAGTGCATCGAAAAAGAATAAGTGCTACTTTCAAATCACAACTGAGCATCACCTCAGATCTAATGCTCTAATATACTGTAGAACTGGATTGGAAAGTTTCCACACACTTCTACACTTCACGAGTATCCGTCTTGCTCGTAAGCTTTCTTCATCTCGTTTACATGCATGTTCAGCATATAGCAGGGTTCTAGAAGTTTTCACAAGCTTTTACACTTACCGAGATTTCGAGATACTTACACGCTATTTTAATCTCTATCAGACTCATGCGGTTTATTGTTTTTTTTTTTGTACAAAGTAACCAAAGTAGTCGCGGTAGCTCAGTGGTTAGTGCGTTGGACTTCAAGCCGAAAGGTCTCCGGTTCAAGCCTGGACTGGGGCAAACAACATCTTTTCATAGAAACATTTTTCTATACCGCGCTAACTCTCGGCAGTAAATGGCAAACCTCCGAGAGTAAAAACATTGCCTATGAAAAGCTCTAACCCGCCGTTCGGATTCGGCATTAAACTGTAGGTCCCATCACCCATTAAACTGTAGGTCCCTTTAGTACAAATAAAGGGTTTCAACAGGGACGCTACAAAAGTAGAGCGACAGGGACAGCAAACGAAGCCATATTTCTTGCCGCTCTCTTGACATTTCTCTTCAGTAAGGTTTGCCATTTCATGCCACTGAAGCCGCTTGACCACCAGAAGCGTCGTATGTTCGTGAATTGGGCTGGGTCGTACTTCTTCCGTGATGATCAAGACCGGCACGTTACTGTGAATGGGAATCGCTACCGTTCAATGATAACCGAATATGTTTGGCCCCAATTGGATGATATGGACTTGGAGGACATGTGGTTCCAACAGGACGGCGCCACAGCGAATGCCACAATCAATTTATTGGAAACCATGTTTGGAGAACGTGTTATCTCACGAAATGGTCCAGTCGATTGGCCGCCTCGGTCGTGCCGTTAGACTATTTCCTGTGAGGCTACGTCAAGTCTATGGTCTATGCCAACGATTGATGAACTTTGTACGAATATCGAACGTGAAATTGCAGCAGTATCGGCCGATTTATGCTTGAAAACCGTCGAAAATTGGGTTCAGCGTCTGTACTTCTGCAAGCGTGCCCGTGGTGGCCATGCAAAAGAAATCGAGTTCCATACATAATGGCATCGAACGTACTTTTACAGGAATAAAGAATTTCATTGATATCCAAAACCGTTTTTGTTTTATTTAAAAAACTTTTGTACCGCTACAAAAAAAAAACCTTTTATAACACGCACATCTCAAAATGGTGAGAGAGCTCGGCCTAAGTTCTTATAGAACTGTAGTGCCAAACTATTATATTATTATATAATCAATGCTCAGGCGATGCCCTGTAGTCATGTAATACACCGTGTTGATCGTAACACGGGGTCTACACCAGTCATGACTTAGCATATGACAAGCTTGCATGATGACTCGCGTATACTACAAATGGCTAGTCATAATCTCTTACTAGCCATAGATGACAAGATTTATGTCTTGCTTTCTATGTCTGGCTAAATGTCTAGTGTGTTTTTGAAAAAAAACATTGTGATTCGTTCGGTTTTAAAATTTTAACCGCATTTAAAATGTATTGAACATTTTTTTATTTGTATTTATTTCATAATTTTTAAATTGTTTGGACGTCGTTGACATTTGTGGGTAAGACATACAAAAATGCCCAACCAACAAGATTAGACATTCGTATGGCTAGCAGATTTTTAGTTTTGTCATAGTTATGTCTTAGAATTATGGCAGGTGTAGACACTGTGTAAGAAAGGCTAATATGTTAAAGGAAGGAGGAAAGATTGATTTTTGCCGGTGAATGTTTACTTTAAATTTTTCAATATTAAAACTGTCGGGAAAACAGACGCAGCGAGATTGTTCCATAAACGTATCGTGCAACTGAAACACGAAATCTCTCTGTAATGCGTGGCTCTGCTTAGAGCCGAGTGTAATACGAAGGGGTGGGCTTAGTTCGATGCCTTAGTAGAGCAAGAGAAAATACGACCTAGTGGTATCAGGTAGATGTATTTCTCTTGAACACTTACCATTGCAATACCTATGAAACACCTTCGTTGCTAAAGAGAACCTATAGAGGATGAAATTTGTTCATTCCCTATTAAATATATCGCATGTTGTTGTATGCGATCCAGGAACTCCGAAATGGACTTTGAAGTCCCTACCCAAATGTACGTCAAGATCCACAGCACCCATTTTGTGGAGAGGGTGGGTTATATTCAGTCTTTTGCGAGATAACAGACAACATTGGGTTTTGCTTGCATAATTAACTCTTTTTACCAGACCCCACTCGGAGATTATTGAAAGTATCATTCATTATGTGCCTTTTGCTCTCAATCACCAAAGAGTTTGAGCGCTTCTTATCAATGACACATGTAACTGTCATCTGCAAAGGAATGAATTGGGTTCTGGGTCGATGACTGAAGATTATTTATAAAAACCATAAATAGGGGGTAGAACGGAGCCGTGAGGAACTTCAGAATTGATACAAGGTTGTTTAGGGAGAACACCATACATCGGAACTCGTATTGAAGGATCCTAGAGGGCTTCGTGCCACACTAGACCAAGAGTCTCTAGGCTACAATATTACTCTCCCCGAAAAGGTAAAAAAGAGAACCGCCATTAAGTCATCCGTGCTTCTGGTCCTACGGAAACTTTATTGCCGGTCACTGTGTAATTCATTGTGCTCCAAATAGTTCCCAAGGTTGTAGTTTATCACACTCTCTATTACCTTAGAGAACGCAGAGCATAT
Source organism: Dryomyza anilis (assembly GCA_951804985.1). Lineage (NCBI taxonomy): Eukaryota > Metazoa > Arthropoda > Insecta > Diptera > Dryomyzidae > Dryomyza > Dryomyza anilis. The sequence goes on from OX638133.1 coordinate 91,147,321, forward strand.
TGAAATGAGTCGGTAATGAAATGAGTCCCGTCTTCGGAACCGGCAACCTTCAAATAAGATGCAAATACTCCTGTCTTGTAGAAGATGTTGAGGAGGTTACGCAATGGACGGTTTGCTAGAAACTTTTTAACTGATCGACTACAAAAATATAGTAAAAGAAACAAATTCAACGACGGGAAGTGGTCGATTTCTATCTGGGAGCGTTGAAGTATTTGCAAATAATTCTGCCAAGAGATTAGCTTTATTGACCGGGTCTCTAAAGGTCTGGCCATTCATAATAAGGGGTGGAGTAGACGATGTCGACTGATTCTTTAACATTTTTACAAATGTTCAGTTTACTTCATTAATATTGAGAGTGGGTATTGCTGTAGAACAAGAAGTTTTTGTTATATTGAAAAAGAAAAATATTTAGAAATACATTTATAATATAAAATTGAACTCTTAGATATGATGAAAATGATATTTAGAGAAAATCCTAATTCATTAATAATAATTGGATTATTCTTCCAGATCTATTATCAGATTTAGGATGTGCGGAAGGTATTAGTGTATACTTCTTATTAAATATCCGTGGTAGTAGTATCTACCTATGTGGAGTGTGTGTTGTACAGTTTATGTCCTGTAAATGTTTCTTAGACTTAACCTTAGACATTAACTTGGCTAAAATACGTCTATTCGAATTACATTTATTTTAATTTATAAATTTCACTTTGACATAAAAAAATAACTTAATAGATGTCACTCAGACATTGCATAATTTGAACTCTTCCCCCTAGACGACCTTTAACATACCATGTTGGTATTAAGTAATCACAAAAACAGAACCCTTAATGAATGTCATCATGTCGATGCGACGAACCTTTTCCTGTGTGTAACAGAAAACGAAAAAATGCCTGCTGGGTACTAATCCATTTGCCAGTGTCGCTCCTGTGAGAGCGCAAGAGTGGGTCGCACATGTTGCGCCCATTCCATATTAAGCTGCTCTCCTAGCATAGAGCGCACTCACCTACTAACTCGTCACTCGGCCATTCATTGTTCGCTTCAGTGGCGACACAAAAACCGAAGACCGACGTCCCATTACGATGCGCACTTACTTTCATCAAACTTTGACCCAGTATCCTTGACAAGAATGACGATGATAAATGCGTTGACCTACATTTCCGTACTAAAACAACGGTCGAATATATGGATTTCTCTTTTTCATTCTTTATTCTTTTCTTCTTGCAGATTTTCTACAATTAGTTTCAAGTGACCCCACTCAGAGAGAGAGAGAGAGTGACTTGACCTACGCGCGCGGTCACCCAACCCCAGTAATTTCGTCATCACACATTACGGTGCAAGGACAACAGCATCCGATACAAATTGGCATGGAAGGACGTGTGTGCCGCTGCGCTGCTCAGCTACAACGAGAAAGGAATTTGGGTCAAGCATTAGTTCCAGAATTGGGTCAGCAATTGTGCGCCCAACCAAACGCAGACAAATCCTTGAAGTGAAAGCGCTCGGCAAGCAATGAATCTGTCATCCATGATGTATCGTCTGAATGTACAACAGCCTCTGCAGCAGCAGCAACAACAGCAGCAACAACAGCAGCAACAGCAACAGCCGCAACAACAATCCAACACAGTCATCCCCAGTCACATCATTCTGCAGCAACAAATCAACGCTGCAAATGCTGCCAGTCCGTCTAACGCGCTGCACGTCAGCGCCGCCGTCGGCTCCTCCTCAACGTCAACGCACACGACGCATTTATTAACAGCAGGCATTGGTGCCGGCGACAATGTTAATGGCAGCAGCAACAGCGCCAGCACTGATGACGCCTGTCACCCAAAATGGCAGCGCCATTTGCAGCATGCGCGTCAAAGCGCCTCCGCTGCTGCTGCTGCGGCCGCCGCTGCTACACTCTCCTCTGCATCGGCTGCCTGCGCTTCTGCGGTCGAGGACAAAATCAAACTGTTAACTACTGCCAATATTAAGTCAGAGCCTGACGTCATTGCCTTGACTACAGTCACCACTAACCACAACAACAATAGCAGCAGTAGTTGCAGCGGCAGCAAGAACAAGCACAGCGTCATTGGCGTCGGTGGCAGCAGCATCAATAATAACAACAACAACAATAATAATGCCATTGCATTAACGGTGACAACTGGCAACTCTGCCACAACAAGTGTCAGTCACTTGAACAGCATGAATTCCATTAACCTAATTGTAGGCGCGGCTGCTGCTGCAGCAGCTGCTGGCGTCTCGAATGCTGCGTCCACATCTGCCAGCAGTAGCAGCAGCATTGGCGTCACTGCCGCTGCATCTGGCGTTGCCAATAGCAGCAGCAGCACAAACGGACATCTTGCGTTTGTGCCCTCGAAGCGACCACGTCTCGATGGGTGAGTTTGCACTCTTCATACTACTTCCCCCCATTCTTAATGGTAATAATTCGCTCTCTTTTTTCTCTCTTTCTCTCTTAGCCCCGAGGATTGGATTTCCTCGCCTAGTCCCGGTAGCGTGCCCAGCACTGCGCCGCCACTTAGTCCCTCGCCCGGTTCGCAGAATCACAGCTACAATGCAAACATGTCGAATGGTTATGCGTCGCCGATGTCCGCCGGCAGCTACGATCCGTACAGTCCCAATGGAAAAATAGGTAAGTTTTAACACATTACGATAAAGTCTGAAAGAGTACGGGAAGCCACGAAAATAGGTAAACGTTTTTAGAAAATCAAAGAAACGATATCAGTACCAGGTCGTACAATGTGGTAAGTTTTACCACATTACGATAAGGTCTGAAAGAGTACGGGAAACCTCGAAAATAGGCAAACGTTTTTGGAAAAATCGAAGAACCGATATCTGTAATAGTCCGTGCAACTTAACGTCCCTGTAGGAAAACTTTCCAATTGCTCTAAAATTACCCATTACTTTAGTGGAGGTCGTGCCACTGTTCTAGTTCAAAGGTATGCAGGAAATAGATAATTCGTAATCATTATACATATTCTGTGACCGGTACTTTTGATACTGATTAAGGACAGAATTTTGAGGACCAGTTCTGTGATTGGTTTAAAAGTCTGCATGAGGTCTTAATTCACCGCTTCCTTGAACAACGCTATGTTAAAGTTTCCGCTTGGTTTCATATAAAAGAGACAAAACTAGGACCGATGAACTATATCCGAGGAACATGTCAGTGACTAGTCTAGTTCCAGTTTGTTTTCACGTATGGGTATTTTTGAACTTTCCATAGGTTTATGGAATTATTTATATTTACTTTTTTTTACTTAGCACTCGAACAATTTCACGTCATATTTAGAGTAATACAGACGTAGCAGAATAAAACGAAACTCTGAGACCCCGAATTTTTTCCTTGTCATCAGTTATAAGTTTAACAAGATCCGGTCATGAATAAGGTCTAACCTAATAGGTAAATTGCTGCTAGGGTAGAAAACGATATTAAACAAAATCGGAACCATTACGTAAACTTTACAGTATTTGATAAGAAGTAACTATCGTTTGTCTCGTGTTTTCCCAAGTTAACCTCTCGTAGCGGTCTACGAGAAAGTGTCCGATATCGTTTAAATGGCAACTAAATCGTCAATTATATAATAGGGATGTGTAATTCGAGAGGAGTTCGAAAACAACATTGCTTTCGATAGTCGAGTATCAAATATTTTGGAAAAAATCCAATTTTAGAAAACTCTTAGGGATGCGGATGAGATGATATTATTCAAGACCTAGTCGAAAAAGATCACAAGAACAAGATTGACTTCGTTTGTTAAAACGAGAACCAGATTCTCAAAACTCGGCATAGGACTGCGTAATTCCAAACGTGTTCGAAAATAATATTGCTATCGGTAGTCTAGACAATTGTTGATTACCTATGCGGAAGAGATGATAAAATTCAAGAGCTGGACGAAATTTACCCCATGTTATTGGAGCTAAGAACATGAATCAGTTCGGTAGTCAAGACGAGAACTAGAATCCCGATACGCTTCAATTCACTATTAAGGCTGCACAATTCCAAACGTGTTCGATAACAAAGATTGCATTCGGTTGTCGCGACAATATTTGAGTATGATTATAACCTCCCCATAACCATAAATATTGTTTTAAAATATTATGGGAAAAAGTCTCCTTGAACAAATTTTAGAAAAATTCTAGGAATGCGGATGGGAAGGTAAAAGATTTGTATAAAATATATACCCTATGTAATATGAAGCAAGAACAAGAATGACTCCGATAGTCAAGACAAGAGCTAGATTTTCGAAAGTCGTTCATTCCCTAATAGGGCTGTGTGATTCCAGACATGTTCGATAACATGATCATCTTCGGTGGTGAAGACAATATTTGAGTATGATTATAACCTTCCCATAACTATAAATATTTTTTTAATATATTAAGGGAAAAATTCTGCATGAACAAATTTTAGAACACTTTTAGGGATACGGATGAGATGATAAAAGATTTTTATAAAATATACCCCACGTAATATGAAGCAAGAACAAGAATGACTCCGATAGTCAAGACAAGAGCTAGATTTTCGAAAGTCGTTCATTCCCTAATAGGGCTGTGTGATTCCAGACGTGTTCGATAACATGATCATCTTCGGTGGTGGAGACAATATTTGAGAATGATGATAACCTCCGCATAACTTTAATAGTTTTTTTAATATATTTTGGGAAAAAAATCTAATTCAAGACTAGGAACAAATGGACATTGCAGGGAACGAACAAGAATGAACTTGCTGGTCAAGACGACAATTCGATTTTCGAAACTCGTTATTTCTCTAATATGGCTGCGTAATTCCAGACGTGTTCAATAACAAGATCGCCTTCGGTAGTCGCGACCATAAACGAGAACGACAAATTAACATCCGTATCACTATATATAGCATTTCTTATTTTTGGCAAAAGTGTTGATTGTCAATTGCGCCGAAATAAATGAGTAAATTGATTAATCTTCCGCATTGCACACTAAAGAGGAATAATACCAAAAACACAAGATATTTCCATCAATCAACCGTAATCATTTAAATCTTATGCGGCAATAAACAGAATTTTAACTGCCATTCATTTCCTTTGCCTCAAATTGCATTGTGTGTGTCATCGGCGGAACAAGGCAAATGTCAACAACATCAAAAACATCAGCAACATATGGATGATGTTGCTGATGCCTGCCTGCCGACATTTAATATACCTACACAAACTCACGAAATATGGGCAAAATGTCTAATTAAACCAGAGATGTACGCGCGCGCTGAATTTATGACCTTGTTACAAGAGCCGAAACAACACTGGGCGGTCTTAATGGCTATGCCAAGCAATAACAGACGACTGTGGCGGCGGCGGCAACAGGCCGCCATATTAAAAAACATTGTTGCCATTCATGGAATTTCGCATGTTGAAAATAATTAGCAACAGCAGCAGCAGTCACACGAAACGGCGGCATTCGCTAAATTTAAAATTGAAAAAAAAAACGAAGAAAACGAAAATATATTTTAAATTTGGTTCTACAGTAGGGAAGAGGGAGAAAAAGAAGAAGAAGAAGAAGTTGCCGCCGTTATGCCTTCACACTCATCACAGCCTCTGCAGTTTTCTCGTCAAGAATGGAGACTTCTTTTGCCTGCAAAACAACACGCGCCAATATTAAAATCGCCCAAGAACAAGATTGGAACCATATTTAACTAAAACGTTGAAAAAATACCTCGACGAAGAAATTACATTGACCAAAAAAAAAACCTCGACAAAAAAAAAGGCTCGTCGAAAAAAAAAACACTGATGCACAGTGGGGAAAGCTATCAAAAATTAATATTTTTACTATTCGTTCTTAAAAAATTAGTAAGTACTTCACATATTAAGTACTTACTAATAAAGGGCTTCAAATTCCAGATTTTTAAAATTATAGATTCAGTTTTTTTTTTGTTTAATACTCTAATATTTTGTTATTTATATGACGTCTAAATTTTATTTTTGTCCCATCAAACTAAAAGAGCGTAGTATGTCCGTAGAATTTTACCCGAATACCGAAGAATTTTGACAATCCCCGGACTTTAGGGATTAGAAAATAAATTCCGGTACTTTAGGGATTAAATAATAAATTCCAGGATCTCGGAATTAGTCCTGAATTATTGAAATTTGTATTACAGGTATTTAAAAAACAGAATAGCAGAAATATAATCACATGAAACAATCATTTATTATCAAGTTTTATTGAAAAATAATGAAAATATGCCAAACAGATTGAAATTTCGAATTTATCTGCACATTATTTTCATTGGCAATTCCTGGACTTAATTTCGAGAATTTCCGTACTGTTTTCTCCGGTATTCAGAATTTCAAGATCCCGGGTTTGAAATGCCTAGTAGGTCCTATCTATAAAAGCTTTCATCTGCTGAGTTTTTGCGAACTAGAGCCATTTTATGATCCAAAGTCCGTAAACTAATGTGAAAAAAAAAGAGATTTTATAAGTTAAATACCACATTAGAGAACTCCATATCTGGATACTTCTTCAAATGCTATTACCACAAAAAATATATATATATGAACCCATTTCCCTTCTGAAGTGGATACCTCTTCCAATTTCCCGAAAGACACATTCTGAGTATTCGGATTTTTAATGCAAGAATTTAATTTCGGGTGAAAATTTCGTTTTTATGAAAGACACATTCTGAGTACTCGGATTTTTAATGCAAGAATTTAATTTCGGGTGAAAATTTCGTTTTTTATGAAGTTTACATATCCGGGAAAAGTCTATTTTGAAGTATATTTTATAAAAAGTTCCAATATGATAAATGTTTATTTGGCAGAGTTCCTATTAAAAGAAACAGGAATTTCCATTTGAGAAAAGGTTCCTTTGCGAAAATGTCTTTTGCAGTAGTGACTCTTAAAAAGTGTACATTAACTCAAAATGCTACAAAAATCTTCCGATTTAAAAGTAGTCGTGTTTTTAAGTTAATCGCTGTACTCCAATCTGAAGTCCATTTTGCTCCACTAACACTGGTTTTTTTTTTGTATTTTGTTTAATGGGTGAATTTGAGACGGTTATATTGTGTAGGGTTATAAAATAGATATGGAGGGATGGAGTCACAATAAAAAACGCATCTGATAAACAACTTTGTCTTCAGTAAAGTGGTTTATCAGATGCGTTTTTTATTGTGACAAATCTAAATCTTTTCAAAATAGTTTTTTTTTTGTAAAGTTTTTCCATGTTTCACTTCGTATTCAGAGTAATCCATACGTGGTACAGGTAAACTAAACTCCGGGACCCAGATCAATAACAGATCATTGAATTTTTTCCTTGTTAATAGTTACAAGTTTAACAAGATCCGGTCATAAATAAGTAAAACCTAATAGACAAATTTTTGTTAGGAAAGAAACGAAATAAAACAAAATCGGAACCATTACAAAAATTTAAAAGTATTTGATAAAAAGTCACTATCATATTTCTCGTGTTTCCTGAATTCGTTTCAATAAATATCAAATAAATTAAAGATTTAATTTAAAAAAATGCAATTTCTGAATATTTGTTAAAATAGCGATTTTTGAAACACATGACACATGTATGGAACATAATACATTTTTTTTTTTGCCATGTGATAACAACAAATTTACCTCCGCCTATTATCGTATATGTTCTATTATCGGAATGTATAACTTATATAACACAGCATTGTGACATATTATTTCATTGTCCCACACATGTCCTTAGCCACCGCTTTGGAACTAAATTTAAGTTCCATTATTAGAATGTATGACTTATATATCACAGCATTGTGACATATTATTGCGTATGTTCCATACATGTCACCGCTTTGCAACTAAAAATTACTAGTTTGCAACACTGGTGTTAGAGGTAACTTCAAAGCTACACATTTGCCACAAAAGTTTGTGGCAATTTTAGAGCCGTGGTTACTTGGGTATCTATCCACAAAATTTCATAAAAATCGGAAGACATCGAGCCAAGATTGATATTTCTGACGTGGAATGAACCATATGGCATTTATTAGGTTATTCAATAACTGTTTCAACGATTTATCAATGAGAAATCGGATAAAAGAAAACAGAAGCACAGATCCATTGTCAGAGATGAATCGAAAAATCAGTACAAATCATACCCTGCCAATTCTTCTGCAGACAAATATTCCACGTGGAAGAATTATAAATTGTCCGGGGAAGTATTTTTGGTGAAGATACGTTATACGTTGGTGAAGATAATACATATATAATATAGTACTCAGATATAATTTTTTTAACCGGAGGTTTTCTTATATTTCGTGTGCTTATTACTCGATTTTCATGATCAAAGTCTCAAATTGTTTAATTTTATAATGATTCCCAATATTTCTTTGGCTGTGCCGTTATCCGTTCGTAAGCTAGACTCTAACCAACAAAATTTCCAAAAATGGATTTTTGTTCATGATCCGCATTAATATCTGCCGATGATCTGCATTTCAATTTGCCGATATACCGAATTTGATCGTCATTGATATTCATTATAATTAAAATTCTTAACAATTTTTTGTTCCGATCATCGTTAAGAAAATGTTAAGTTCTTTTTTTATCAAAATTTAGACAAATTCAGGCAAAATCAAAAGTATACCCATATAATCCCTAATATCTTTTGTTCCTTTCACGCGATTTTCATAGTCGAAGTTTCAAATTCAAGCTAAAGGTTTTAACATCTATTATGTAATTTAGATTTCACAGAATTTTTGAAAGATTGTCTTCATTTCTGTCACTTTGCGCGGAGGTATACTCATTCAATAGTTTATATCTTTTATTCCCATTATTCGATATATAATAAGTAGTGGTATTAAATTAAAATAAGTACTCTAAAAATACAATTATTCTGAATAACTACGCACTATTTCAAAAGTTGGTTTATTAATTCAACATTTTATATCTTTTGTTCATTTCACTCGATTTTCAAAGACTCAAAGACTCAAATTGAAGCTAAAGTCTTTAAATTTTCAATTATATAAATATTTCTTACATATTTTAACACTTTCAAAAATTATACATTTTTTGAAAAATTTACTGAATTTTAAACACTGTGCGTCATTACCGTCGACACTTTCAATTCAATGAATTCATTTTTAATTAATAAGTAGCACAATATAATTCAATGGCGACGGACGTTTTGCCTCATAACCCTCATCGCCACTACACATCATGAGGCCTTTTTTTCGATTTCAATAATTCGAGGCATCGAATTTCGCTGTAGCCCGTTTTTTTTTGCTCCTTTCTGTGCCGCGACCACATTTCAAGGCGTCAGCCAATTTGCCACTGATGACGGTGTTGTATTTAAGTGTTTGTTGTTATTGTACTTTTCTTGTTGTTGTAGTACTTTTGTTATAGTAATTGTTGCTGTTGTTGTACACTTTTCTGCACCACGTACTCTTCCACTTTATCAGTCATTTTAATTTGACGTCTGCGAGTCTGCTACGCTTGATTGACTTCATCACGTTGGATTATTTTTTTTTGCATTACTCTTCTTTTTCACTTCTCTTATTTTTCACATTTTTGCAAATGTTATTTTGTTGGCATTTTATTAAGAAATCATTATCATATTTATCGGCCTTTGTGTCGCCGTGTTCGTTCTATTACTCAGTTGTTTTTCATTTAACGCCGTTGTCATCGTCGTTGCCGCCTCGGATGTTGTCTGACATCATTTTCCCCATTGTATTTATTTGATTTTTCCGAATAAATGCATTAATTTATCAATATTATTGACTCAGTTAACAGAGTTATTGTAACTTTTGGCATAATTGGGTGTCTCGACTGTTGTAGAACTTTTTGGCTCATGATTTATTGATTGAATTCTAAGATTTCTTTTGATTTCAACTGATATTGACTTTAAACCACACGAATGCAAAATTGTTTAGTGTATAATTAAACTTAATATATCAAAATTTATCTGCAATAAAATAAAAAAAAAAAATACCACGACAAACATTGACCTTCTCCTTTGTATATTCACATTTCACTAACGATTTCAACTAAACATGCGTGCATTATTATTACGTGGAACAATTATTGGTTTTAAATCAATTGTTTTTCAAAAAAACAGTCTACGAATTATATACGCTTTAGTTGCAGCGTGCAAAAATCTCTTGTGACTATAGCGCCATCTGGTGCATTGTCGCTATACTAAACTTAGCAAGGACACGACCCGTTTTCATGGATTTCATGTTTTGATATTCAATATGATGTTTTTAATGTTCAACATCAAATTTACACACAAAAATGTGTCTTCATTTACACATATGGGGCATTATTTCTAAAATGTGTAGAAAAAAAATTCGAAGTTGTCCGATTGGGATGAAATTTGGCTAAAAGTTTTGTTTTATGAGTCTAAATCTAACCAACATATGGGCATTTCCTGAAGTTCCGGACGGGACATACAAAACAATGTAATGCAAAAAAAATGTAAAAAAGTTTCAAATTATTAACATCTCAGTAACTATTTAAGGAAATACGAAATATGAAGTGCAAGTTAGACAAGTTTAAACAATTCAAGTACAAGGCAGATATTTGTTTACATTAGTGATGATTAAAAATTTCTTGTTCTTGAATATTGTTCTTGCATTTTTTTTTGCAAGAACAAAAACGAGAACAAGATCGAGATTTTCCAAAAAAAAAGAACAAGAGCATGTGATTTTAATGTATTTATTATGTTTTTAAGGTAATAATGATATACAAAATAATTCATGATATTACTAAATATTGAACAACAAGTAACAATGGCAAGCGTGCAAAATATTTATGAACGTGAACATTAATGAAGATGTGGGTTTTTTTTGTTTTTGTCAATTCTAAAGAATATAAGCATCTTAAAAATAAGGTCTGTGAAGCACTTTTGTAGCGGTAAATAGCTTTAAAAGGGCTTCAAAAGTCGCTTCAAAAAGATAAAACAGACAAAACAATGTTTTTTCTCTTTTCTTCGCTACGTTGTCGAAACCTAAAAATGTCGAAATTTTAAAAGCCTTAAAATGCCGAAACCATTTTTGGACGAAACAAAAAATGTCGAAAAAATATTTTTAAGCTAGAAATGTCGAAACATTTTTTTTATAGGAGCAAAAAATGTCGAAAATTAAAATGTCGAAATATCAAAATGTTGAAATTCAAATTTCAAATCTTATTTAAGCCACACCAAATCGATAGGGGTTGCAACTCACCTTCTGCGATATCAATGGAACTTTGGATTTCGCGATATGCGTTATTTCCAGAGATACTGTTATTGTTTAAAGTTAGAAAGATCACTTTTTTTATGGTGGTTCATATGCATCATTTCAAGATGGTATTTTGATGGAATAATATTTAAAAATGACGCCTTCAAATTAAATTCATATTTTTATAATAGCTGTTATTGTTTTAAACTAATATTTGCAGCTTATGGTATCTCACCCCACCTGAGTCCCATCGTACCGGAAATATGAATCTCCGTATAAATACAAATTTTTAGCTACTCTAGGATCCATGCGGAATAGAACATATTCACCCTGAATTCTATTACGCACGGATCGTAAAGTAGCTGAAAATTTAAATTCGTAGCGATGATTTGGATTTTCGCTACGACCGGACTCAGAATTTTGGTGTCTTTGTTACGAATATGTTATTTTTTTAAATCTTTATCTTCGTATTTCATTATATTTATTTAAATTTGTTGTTTACTAAAATATTTTTCTTATACAAGAATCGCTATTTTTGTTACTATTGCATTTATTTAGAAATTTTTTCGGTTAAAAATGATTTCTGCATTTTAAATTTCGACATTTTTAGTTTTCGACATTTTATTTTTTAACATTTTAGTTTTCAACATTTTTGTATTCAACATTTTTGTTTTCGACATTTTTGTTTTCGACATTTTTAGGTTTCAGCATTTTTATTTTCTACATTTTTGTCTTCGGTATTTTTAGTTTCGATATTTTAAATTTCGACTTATCGTACGAGACCCCTCTTGACATACGGTATGTGTAGCATACGGATTTTTTAATCTGTGACGAAAACAGATATATGCCTATACGAAATATTCCTTATATTTATTGTATTGTAGAACGAAAAGTCACCAAACACATTTTTATGAAAAACTTAATTTTCGAGTTTGTTGATTAATATTATAAAATGTAATTGATGCATTTTTAAAGTTGAAATCTCAACTAATAGATTTACATTTTCTTATCAATTGATAGATACATAAAGAAGTTTGTAAAAAAGTTTGTAATAAAGAAGTTTGTAAAAAAAATAAAGAAAATTTATACAAAAACCGAAATCAAAACCGAAACCGTAACATGGAACCGGTATACCGAAACCGTTTAGTTATAAAAACTTAAAACCGAAACGCGGAAAAAACCGACACCGAAATCGAAACCGTTATTCGGTTTAGGTTTCAATCCTTGGTATAAATGTATCTTTTTGGTTCCGAACGGGACATCGAAAACCTTTATACAAAAATCGAAATTTGACCGTTACTTTAATTTGGATCATTATTTTTAAGCTTTATAAATAATTATTAGTGTTACCAGAAAAAATAGAAAATAATATTTTTTATCTGTATGTCTATAAACTGAATTAATTTGGTTACTCAAAATACATGAAAAATTGGTATATTTACATATTTCATAGTAACGTAACTTCATGAGTATTTTTTTATACATTACCGTTAACGGAATTGAAATTTCTTTTCAGATATTTAGATTCAGATATTTAAGATTCCAAATCCATCGTTATTTCAAAGATTTGGGCATTTTGAATTTTTCGGTCGTGGTTGACGCTTTTCTGGAAATGCCCATATTTTTTTTTTAATCACACCCAGAAAAAAATTCCCTCAAATCCCATTAAAATTGGTCAATAGGACAATTATTGATTTAATAGTATACAAAAAATAAATCTTTTCATATAAACTCAATGGCAATGTCATGGTATTTTCTAGTATTTAATGGTATTTTCCGCTTAAAATAATAGTTTATCCTATTGACTATTTTTAATAGTAAAAACTATTATTTATATAGTATTTTTTTCTGGGTGCATATTTTTCTAGTTACAGAGTTTTAAAAATTTCATAATTTTAAAAATACAAAATTACACAAGATTATTATTAAAAATGTTTTCTTTCATAGATTTGAACTACCTTAACAGTGCTTATGAGCAATATAAAAATATGACCTTGAAATTCTTGAAAATCGATTAAATTTTTTATACACTCAGAAAAAAATACTATAAAATCAATAGTTTTTTTGCTATTAAAATTAGTCAATAGGATAAATTATTATGTTAATAGGCAAATCCCATTAAATACTATAAAATACTATTAAATACCATTAAATTGTTTTTGTATTTATATGAAAATATTTATTTTGTGTATACTATTGAATCAATAACTGTCCTATTGACCAATTTTAATAGGATATTTTTCTGAGTGTATTATGCTGAAAATAAGCCTGACCTATTTTCTATAATATGCATAAGAATCAGAGTGGCACCTTTTATGGTTTGAACTAGAGATGGGCATGTGAACGTGATTCACGTGAATCTTAATTTTGCTCACGTGATTGTGAATGAGTGTGCGTAGACCAAAAAAGACCGTGAGTGAGTGTGCGTGAGTACAATTTTTTCGTGAGTGAGTGTGTGTGAGTCGATTATTTCATAAAATAAAAATATCTCACTTTTAATTTTTTGCGATTTTTCTATATTTTTGCTGAACTATAAAAATAGTAGGGCCATGCCTTAAACTCAGAAGTCTTTGGGAAGGCGGCTGCCCACTCAGAACTATAATAAATCAAACCCTTGATAACCGACCGTCAAATACCCACCACTTCTTCAACTCATAATAAGTTACAATTTATCTAACACTCTGCAAACCGGCCGTACTTAGTAAGGGCTAGTCAATTTAGTTCAAAAGTTTTTGCTTGGTTTTATACGACCGTTTATGAAAATGGACATAGAACGAATTTTTTTTTTTCGATATACTCAGTTATGTAAAAAGTTAAATTTTTAATTTCAACTATACATGATAACTCTGTATTGACTTTGTTTATTAAGTAAATTCAACACCGGACTATTTTTTTATTGATAATTCTTTTCCAGCGATAATTTTTCCAGGGACAATTCTCAAAGATTTTAAACAAATTCCGCACCGGAGAATTATTCTTCGAGGCAATTTTTATATGAATTTTATATGAAGTACATCGAAGGTCTATCACATTTACATCTCTGTTAAAAATTGAGATCCCTAACATCATTATTGCGTTTGAAATATGTAGGTTGTTTAGAGGTGCCACGCTCGGTCGACCAATCTCACCAACATATACAAATGAAATATGTATTTGTATGCATTCTGAAAACAATAGCAAAAAAAAACCATGTGATTCAGCGTGATTCACGTGAATCACGCGTGATCACACGTGATTGTGATTGAATCTTAATTTTACTCACGTGATTGTGAGTGAGTGTGAGTAGAGCAAAAAAGGTCGTGAGTGAGTGTGCGTGCGTGATTAGAACAATTCTTTCGTGAGCGTGAGTGAGTGTGATTCGAAACTCACTCACGTGCCCATCTCTAGTTTGAACGCAAATATTCTTAGAATAAACACGCGCCCATCTGTCGTGAACCGAGCATCGATGTTCTCTTCAAATATATTTATACAGGATATTTTAGATCCTGATTCCTTGCTTCATATAATGAAAAATTATCTAAAGTTTTTTAAGGTGTATCTGGAACACCCAATGCAAATTTTACTTTAGAAAAGTTGATATAATCGTATATTTAATAATAACTGTCACAAATTAAAGCCCAATACAAAAAGATTACATTCCATTTACAAATAATCGATCTTAGTTATTTGAGAATTTTTAACATTCGGGGTTTTTAAAAATTGTTCTCAACAAATAAAAAAAAAAATATTTACAATTTTTTATTTTTATAAACAACTCAGTTTTCTTATAATTCGTATCTTTTATTTTTTATTATTTGAATGCACCATAATATTATAAACAATTTGTAAGTATAAAAATTTTACATCTCGTTTTTCTTGTGGAACACCTTTTGTAGTGTTTTCAAAATTTTCAAATATCTTAAAATTTTTATGCATTGTCTATTCATATTTTCTGAATTCCAAATGGACAACAATTGATGTATTCTGAAAATTAAATGAAAATTCTGAATTACAATAGATGACTTTTGGTATAAATTGAATATTTCTGAATTACACTTGAATTATTACATTTGTTTCAAATAGGCATTTTCCAATATGCAGTAAATTTGCAGTGAAATATGAAACATTTTTTGAGTTTTTGATTGAACTGAGTGGACATTTTAAATCTTGTTAAATTGTGTTTACTGTTCTTGAGTTAAATTTGTTTTTTGTTACCAAATAAAATATTGCTTTCGTATATTTTCCAATTATTTTTATTTGAAATTGAACCTTTATCTTCGTTTCATGATTGGATACTGAACACTATACTATCGAGAATTTTCGTGCTAACAGCAAAATAATTATAAAACCAGTTGGGAAGGTTATTATGATAGTTAGGATTATCCAAATTATAGTCGGTCTAAGCCGACTATAAATACCCTACACATATGTGTGGTTACCATTCAAAGTGGTATATAGGTCACCAGGGAATACTAATCCTTAAAATAACTACAAACTTTCAATCGCTGACGAATTTCCATTCATTTGATACCCATTTTTACAAATGGGTAGGTGTACCGAAATTCGATTTTTTTTTTGGGAAAACTTATCTTCATGTATTTGTGCATGAAGTCAATATATATTTGACCAAAAAAGTTTACCTAAGCACGTAAACAGTAAAATTGAGCTGTAGATGTAAATTTTATATGAGGTATTTGAATATAAATGGTAGCGTAGGTATATAAGTAACCCAAGTTATCAGTTTCATTCATCTAGCTGTTCAATTTTTTAAGTAGTAGGGATTTCAACAGACAGACGGACATCGCTTAATCGACTCAGGAGATAATGCTGATCAAGAATATATATATACTTTTCCATACCGGAGATGCTTCTTCTGGGTGTTACAAACGGCGTACCAAACTGAATATACTCTTAACTCTTAGTGTAGGGTATAAAAAATAAACTAATTTCTATCTCCTGCATGCCATTCATAAAAACAAAACGAAGCAGTGGCTCCATCTTTTGTGAAACACACGAACTACAAGCGCAAGACAGCAAAGCTTTTGCATTCCACAAAACATTGTATTTCGCATATATAACAACAGATGACACACTAAACGTCAGAAATGTTTCAGTGTCAAAGATAATTGCGCATAAAGAGAGCTTTTGAGCAGTGTTGCAATTTACAATAAAAATAATAAAAAAAAAAAACAAAATATATAAAAAAATAAATTATTTAAAATAATACTTAATAAATAAAATATAACTGTCAATCAAATTAAAAATAAAATATTTAAATTATTTAAAATTTAGAACAGTGTTAAAAAAATTGAGACATAAAAAAAAGTTGTTTTTATATATGAAAAAAAAAAAAAATTATATTTAATAAAAATAGTTCAAAATAAAGGAAATTATTTTATGCATCATTTGGAAAAGAAAATAAAAATTTAGTTTAACTTGGTTTTATAATCTTATATATTAATTTTTAATTTAAAAATAAAATATTTAATATAAGTAATATAATTATAAATTTGCATTTTAGATAAATTAAAAATTGATTTATAAAGATTTTTGTAAATGAATATTTGGCATTTTGTTTAACTTGGTTTTATAATTTTATATATTAATTTATAATTTTAAAATAAAATATTTAATATAAGTAAAATAATTATAAATTTGCATTTTAGAATTTTTATAAAATTAAAAATTGACAGATTTATAAAGATTTTTGTAAATGAATATTTGGCATTTTGAAAATGTAGTTGCTGATTTTTCGTTCTACAACGACGATATATAAAAAATATAAAAAATATATATATATATATATATATATATATATATATATATATATATATATATATATATATATATATATATATATATATATATATATATATATAAAAATAGCAAATTTATAATTTGAAATCTGAAATGTACAATTGTATTTAAAATACTACTCAACAAAAAGAGTTTTTTTTGCCATGGACATCCCATACATCACTTCTGTATAATTCACAGTTGTTTGATGTAACAATATACTCAATTTTTTCCATTACGTGACGTTTTTAGAATATTGCTATCGAAATTATATGCCCTTCTCAGTCACAGTTTGGAATTAAAAAATACAATATCTTACAAAACTGGAAATGTAATTTTCTTTCAATTGTCAATACTAATTACAGTATACCATACTATTATTCCGATAAGTTTTTCAGATATTTGAATTTAAACTCGAAATATATTAGTATTTTTAGACAATTTTTAGATGATTCTTTAAGCATTTTGGATCTAATGATAAAAAAGAAAAGAAGAAAAATTATGGTTATGCATAATTCAAGCTAACGATGAAAATAACTAACTTTTTTATCGGTTCTCATTTTTAAAATGTGCCCTATTAATACAGTTGTCAAAAAAAAAATGTTTAAATTTAAAATGCTTGTATATTTTACATATGAATTATTGAAAAATAGCTGTTTTTACCCGAATTTTTTTACAAAAACGGAAAGAACTAAGTATGCAGCGGTTATGCGAACTAAGGGGAATTTCTCAATTGAAGGGGAATTTTAGTCTTAGCGGGTAATCGGAGAATGTCCACTTTGGGCGGGGAATTTCTAAATTAGAATCTGTTACATTTTTTTTATATTTTTTTATATTCTATAAATTTATGTAAACAAAAAATTCTTTAAACATTTTTTAATGTACCGTCTAATTTTACATTTTTCAATTAGAAGGTAGGCTGTTTTATGCTTTAGGTTCTAAATAGAGAACATAAAGAAGTAAATGGTAATTTTGTTAGCACCACTTGCTAATGACAAATAAATTTTATCAATTTAAAATCAACAAATTAATCAGAAATATAACGTTGGTGATACTGATTTTTTGTTTGAATTTTTCAAAAATATAAAAACAAAACTGGATCATTGTAGTGAAACAGCAAAAAGATGATACACAAATTTAAACAATAAAATATTTTATTTTTATAACAAATTAAGTAAAAACACCATTTAATCTCAGTGTGTTGAAATTACATTATTACGGGGAATTTTAAAGGGTTTTTCCAATAAGAGCGCTACAAAAGTTTTTGTTCAAAGGTTTTTCAACAGGGACGCTACAAAAGTAGAGCGACAGGGACAGCAAACGACGCCATATTTCTTGCCGCTCTTTTGACAGTTCTATTCAGTAAGGTTTGCCATTTCATGATGGAAAGATATACGAGCCAGCAACGAGTCGAAATTATTAAAATTTACTACCGAAATTCGAATTCGTATATGTAATGGCAAACCTTACTGAAGAGAAATGTCAAAAGAGTGTCAAGAAATATGGCATCGTTTGCTGTCCCTGTCGCTCTACTTTTGTAGCGTCCCTGTTGAAAAACCCTTTATAACAAATTGGGGAATTTTGTTAAGAATATCGGGAATAACGAATGTATAAATTGGCATCACTGGTATACAGTCACAACCAGAACCAGCAAACTGTATAGAATTTATGCATGGGATGTCCAAAAAATTGTTTTAGGTATAGTAATTTAAAAAAAAATCAAAAACATTACAAAAATATAATTTGAAATATAAAAATTTTTTGGTAAACTTTGGTAAACTTTGGTAAAATTTTAAGAGAAAATTTAGAATTTAAGTAGAAATTTTATAATTTAATTTGTGCGCTATCACGTCAGGTTTACGAGATATATGATCATAACGGTCCTATTACCGTTGAATATTACCGTTGGTTTATTGAGAAAACTGTAGTAGTTATGGGTTTGTTGTTTGAGAACCAAATGTAGACACTATCCATGGCTTCATATCTGTAGTACATATTAAATTTCTATCTCGTCATTAAACCGTCAATATTAAGGATTTTCAAAGGATCAATCTATATAATCGACCAATTTCATATTAAGGTGTTACAAATGTATCATATTATCCATGGAAAAATTATTCAGCATTAAAAAACATAAAAAGTGGCCAAATATGTCAAAGCCGTACGAGCTATAGTTTCTCTAATACTGAGCACTGCAAAGTATTTTTTTATTTTATATGAAACTGCAAAATACAAAAAATTTTCGTAGCTTAAAATCGAATGATCCTCTATCGGTGCCAAGGATTTGGCTTTAAATCCTGACGTGATGGGTCACAAGTTTACAGTACATTAATTTACTTGACACATTAATGATATTTAAAATAAACCCAAATCTCTGGAACTATTAAACACATATCTATTCCAATACAACAAACCGTTTTATTTTTTGTACTTATGAAAATTTAAAAAATATATTTTCAGTGCGGTAATATTGCGGTAACTATAGGACCTTTATGGTCATATATCTCGTCAACCTGACGTGATGGGACATACGTTTGTTTGGTGAAATTTCGTCAGGTTACTCAAGATTTAAAAAAAAATGGTTAAATATCCGTCACTAAATTTAGTGTCGCACTGTGTTATAATGGAAAATTTACAATTTAAATAAAAAATTTAAAATTTTAATGGTAAATTAATAATTTTAATACAAAATTTAAAATTTTAATGGAGAATTAATTTTTAATAGTAAATTTTTAATAATAACATTTTAAGAAATAATTTTAAATTATTTTACAAAATTTTGAATTTTTAATTTTTTTTTTTATTTCAGTTACGCAAGCATTTTGTTTATGTTCAAAGTTATTGCACCCAAAAAAGCTTTAAGTTTTACTATATTTATTACCTTAGTGCATTGATTGCTATTTAAAAAAAAAAATTGCGCCAGTGCGCAAAAGCTTAAAAGCTGATTTGATGAGCAGACTGACGCGAGAGTAGACTGATTGTCAAGGCAACCCACCAGTGCTCCCTCCGTTGACTTCCAAATGCAAAATACAAATTTTTATTATGATAAAAATAATAGTAATAATAATAATAAATACCGGCCAAATGCAGACACATTGAAACAGAGACACAGTTTACAATATGGCGACAACCGGCTCTTGTGCGCTCTCTTTATTTTTCTTCTTCTCTCTGTCGCTATGCCTGCATCTCTCTCGCTCTGTCTGTATCTCTCTCGCTATGTCTTGTACTGTGTTTTGTTGTGTAATTTTGAATGTCATTGTAAATTATGTTTGGGTAGGTTTCGATTTAGCTTTTTGTTTGTTTGTCTCGTATATTGAGAGCCCGTATAATAAAGTCTCATGGGGCTCCTTAGTCGGTAATATTTTTTGTCGGAATGTTTGTGAAGAGACCTAATGGTTTTGTGGTGTCGGGCATCGATATGGAATGTTGTTGGAGCATTGCCACAATCGATGAGAACATTTTAGGTTGGTCCACATGTATTGTGCAGTTGAAAAAGTTTAGAATATATCATTCCATATTTCCATTAATTTTTGTTTAGATATATATATTAGTATATATAAAAAATTAAAAATTAAATAAAAAAATATAATTAAAAAAAGCTAATTAACAAAAAAAAAAAATTGGATAATGCTTTGCAACATCTCCCCGACGGGGAATTGAACCCCGGTCTCCCGCGTGACAGGCGGGGATACTGACCACTATACTATCGAGGACCTTGAACAAATGCTGATAATTTTCATATGTAAGCAAAAGGCATGACATGTACGGTCATGTTCCGGCTTTCGATCGAATTGCAATAGAATTTCATATAAAATTTGTAAAGAAACGGTTTTGAATTCGATGTCACAAAACAAAAAATATGTTTTTCAAACAAATTCCAATCGTTGAAATGCAACGGATTGAATTCATTGAAACAACAAATCTTTGTACTGAGTCATCGAATACAAAACCGTTTAAATAGTTTAAAATAGTTTATATGAAAATCGATTGGAATTCGATCGAAAGTCGAAACATGAACCATAGAAAATTTGACAAAAAACCACCTATCTAGAACGGTGTCGCTATTTAAGTCGATGTGAGTTCAAATTGAAAAGTAAAAGTTTTTGGATGAAGTTTACTCGAAATGTTATCCCTAGTAGAAATGTTGGTAGGGTCATGGTCATGACCCTAATGATCATGACATTATTTGAGATGTTCGGGATATGACGAGGTCCATAATGTCCTTGTAACACAGTGTCCTGATCATGTACTGACCTCACGCCATGATCATGTACTGATCGGGCCATTCCCCATTTTATTATTAACCCGAAAATTGCTTTGTCAGAGTCCGAGCATAATAGGGTTTCTCTCATTAAATCTCGATCATTGGGGGAAAAATAAAAAATTGCCGCCTGGCCTCCTGGAACCGATCAAAAATCAAAAACCGACCGAGGTCACAACTAATTTTTGGATTATAGTCAAGTGGACGGAGCAAATAAAAATAAAAAATTGTCATGCCATACACAAAGCAGGTCTGAAATTTACAAAAATATAAAAGGTGAACTCAAGGTCACATGGCAACCCCTAAAAATCAAAAACTTTTCATTTTATTTAATAGGCGAGTGGCAAAATCAAATTTGATAAAGAAAAAACATAAAAACCTTTATAAACAACCCCAGACAACATTTTTGGCAGGGTCGAGGTAGTTTAAAAACATTTTCGCGAAATATTTCAAACATTCAAAGGCGGAGTTTGTATCTAAAGCTTTCTGTTTTCTGCCCATTCCCAAAATATTGCGTGAATCTGCCATTAAAATGACATCAAATTTTACAACCTGCTATACACTTCAAGATATTCCATTTAGCTGTGCGGAAATATGCCTGAAATATTCCTGAAAAATGCCAGAAATTTTGTCTGGAGAATGCCACAGAAATTGTAATATAGCTTCTTTATGCGATGTGCGATCAACAAGTTTTATATATCGTTGGAAAGGTCTCTGCGGTAACATATTTGTCCCATATTTTTAATTCAACAAGGGACGTCAGATTTTCAGACTAAATGCATTTTTTTTTTTCATACACGAAAGGATTCGGAAGAAATCAAGAAGTATACGGAATGATACACAGCTTTATGGAAACATTCAGGATTTTAAGAACAATTATTCTTGATAATGCAGAGTTATCTTAGTTATCTTAATCTTAGTTATCAAAACATATTGTTACTTTGTCTGTAATATTCGCTATTTTGCTTTGTTTTGCGATATACCGCAAACAAGAATAATTGGTCTTAGTTACTTTTTTGATACCCAAGAACATAATACTCCCAACATTTCGACAGACAAAGACAATCAGATGGCGATGACAGAGAGAAATCGCATAACAAAACATACGAGCGAATATTACAGACCAAGCAAGAACGATGATAACAACAGCTCCACTTAATTAGATCAATTATTCATGATAATGTAGATGTTAATATGTTAAATATCAAAAATTGTTGTTGTTGTCTTCTTTGCAAAATTTAAAGAATACGTGTTCAATATACTGTAGTCTTTGGTTCCATCTTGCGTTGTCTGTAATATTCGCTACTGTGATTTGTTAGTGTGCCGTTTTTTTGTCTGTTTGTTGAAAGTATCTAAGATAAATTATTCTTGATATGCAGAGATTATGTTCTTACGTACCAAGAAAGTAACTAGGAGCAATTATGCAGAGTTTTTTTTCGTTTTGGTATCAAAAAACAGAATAATATAGATTGTATGTAAATGTGTTTTTTCACGAATAGAACAACAGACTTGTCATAACTTTGGTCAGATCCACTTGAATTACATTGCGTTTATTTCTAAATATTATTTGAAATGTACTAAATGCAATACAGAAGAAAACGACCAGACAGACATGGAAATCAAAAGAATCAGACAGACAGAAAATTCAAATTAGAAAAAAGTGCAAAATATATAGATTAAAACAAGATTTTGCGTTTTATTATTATTTTTTTTTTACCTAATAAATCAAATGAAATATCAAAAAACTGAATATGAGGTTTTGATTAGTATCTTTAAGACCACCGGAAATCATATTAAGATCACGTACTTTTGTGCTTTCTAATTAATCTTACCCTGGCAAACCGACCGTCCATACTTAAACTCAGTAAGAGCTCGTAGATATTTGTAGGGTCATGGAGGTCCGCAGGGCTTATTAGTTTGTATTGTTGTATTCGCATATTCATAAAGAAGGGCGTGGCATACCTCTTTTCAATTATTTTCACAGAAAAAAATGTACATCATATTGATGAATTCCGTTCTTCAAACCATGATGCATTTTATTGAAGAACCATTCATAATATTAATGACTAACGACATCAATGTTATGAATGCTATCATAAATATAATGAACGCTTGGTAACTATCGAGAAAGTGTTCTTCAATATAATGAACTGTTTGTGAAGAATACGTTGCATCATATTGTTACGAAAAGAGGTAATTTGCCCCACTGTGCAAGCATTCAACAAAAATAAATGAGAAGCAAGACAATTCAGCGCACTAAGCAATGTGTTAGCAAGAGACGGAAGTAATGAGCAATGTGCGAGAAAGAGATGGAAGATCTGCACATTAAAACACATAAGTGCGAATGAGATGCCAATAGCATGCGTCATTCACGAAACGAGTAGAAGGTTCTCGAAACAAGTCGAAGCTTTTCGAAACGTGTCGAACTGATGCATTAAGTATATAAGGGAGCCGCAACTGAGGTACAGCACTTCAGTAGTGATTGGAAAGTGGTCGAGTGCATCTCGTGTGATCAATGTCAAGTTAAATTGGGGACATGCAGCAGTTGTTAGAATTTGTTATTAGTAAAGTTGTTTATTAAAGTGAATTAATAAAGTTAATTGTTATAATATAAACCAAACAAAATAGTGTTTTTATTTAGTACACAATACGAACTCGTAGAACAGTTTTCCGTAGACTGAATTTTCGTAACAATATTGATGAACAAAAACATAAAATACAACATATATGTACTTCATATTGAAGAAGACTGTTCATAAAACCAAATTTCAGTCAAAATATTTAATAAAAAGTTATATTTTTAATGAATATATTTGAAAAAAATGTTGTGTGAACAAATTTTTTTTTGAAAAAAATAATTTTTCTTGGAAAAAATTTTTTTTTTTCGTTTTTTTTTTAATTCTTTTTTTTTTTGATTTTTTTTTCCGACGTTTTTTTTTTTTTTGAAAAAAATTTGTTACAATTTTTTTTCAGTTATTTTTTAAATAATATTTTTACAATAGCACTAATTTTTAGATATTTTCTAAATTATTTTTTTTTTTTGAAAAATAATATGAAAAAATGCATCAATATGACTCAAATTCATTGTATGGAATATAATTTCATATATCTAATGAATAAATATATTCATCCATATGTCATTTAATGAACGGTGGTATCAATATAATGAATCTGGTAGTTGGTGAAAAAATTCATAATATTTATGAATAAATTCATCATATTAATGATATTTTTTTCTGTGATTACATTTCCACTAAAGGTGGAAATTGTTTTTCATTTTTTTAACCTTGGATCTTTCAAAAATATATTTTAAAACGCTGTTTTAATCTGACCTTTGTTTATTTTGTTTGGTATGTTCCAGAGGGTATTATAAATGACCAGTTTTTGTGGTTTAATGTTATGCAGAATTTTGTTTTCTTTGGAATTATAATACAATACAGTTTTTAGCTAATTCTAATTTAGTTCTTGTGTGAGAAAATAATTCCGTGTTTTAATAACTCCAAAATATGGATAAAAACTGAAATTGAATCCATAACAGGGAACCGAGTATATCAGAAACCTCCTTCTTTAAAAAAACTGAAAAACGAAACCGTAACATTTTCCAAAATGCCACCCACAGCTACTAAAGCCGAGAAACTTCCCTGCTGCGCTGCATTTGCGACAAGACAATGGCGTGTCAGGCAATAATATGCACTGACACCTGCTGTCAAAGGCTCACTGACAGACACACACATATTCAGCTTCAGCTTGTCAGTCACCCACAGACAAAGCATATAAAACATGAAACACCCGCTTATTTAGCACAAAACATTGTTGGGCGAGGGGCTGCCTAAAAAGCAAATGCCCCACAAATATATGCAAAATATGCCACTCCCCCTCTGTTGACCTTATATACTCACAAATTTTGGTGTATACTTCGACTTGTGCCTACTGACATCCATCCAGACACAAAAAAGAAAAAACCTCCTATATATCCTCACAACGAATATGTCCCAGTGGGCGGCCATTTACATTGTCTGTGTTGTGTTGGTTGTAAATATAAATTTTTGTTATTTTGGAGTTTGAGTTCCCCAGACACACCCAAAATGGAGGGCATTAAATTCAGGAACATAGATATCTATATTAAAGAGGCTTTAAGTGGAGAAGAGGCTGGTGCCATCGATGTCATGGCAACACAAGGCCACCGACATCAGACACAAAAAAGAAATACCGAAACCAGACCCTCTGCTCTCTGTTTCCCAAAGACATTATATGCTGTTTGCTATGATACTCTAGGTCCCTGATGCGCATATTCAAACCCGACCACCCAATAGACGAACTTGCCAGCGCGATTGTCTTCATTCGTTTCACGTGCCCTCATTCTGCGTACTTCGCTGTCACGAACTTTGCATTTTGGTCGGGCAGCTGCACTTCGTGTTGTCAGACATCGGGTGGGGCGACGATAGCAACTTTTAATGCAGACGAAGGTCTAAATTCGTTGAATTCGGCGCATGTAACAAACATGGCGACAGTGTTCGGCATAAGAACGAACCGAGGGAGATTGGTAGCTCAGATGTTTAGTGGGTGGGACTTTGGGAAAACTGGAAGTAGAAGTACTGTGACTAAATCTGTGACAAGTTGAGGTTCGGGATGCGGATGACGTCGTCTGTCTGGTGGCCTTCAACCTGCAAAATTGGGTTTACAACATGATATTGTTGTTGTGGTTGAGGTTTGTTTTTTGCGTTGTTTCGTATTGGCAACATTTACTGCGTCTTTGCGCAATATATACAAATTTTGGTAGCATGCTTTTAGGCGCTGCGGCCTGCATTCGGGGGTATGGCTGTAAAAGTTTTGTGAACGATTGTCTGTCGGGTGTGAAGAGCTCATTTGCAGTAAGTATTAGGTGTTCGTGTTTGTCTTGTGTGTGTGTCTGTCTGTCTGTGAATAGAAAGCGAGCGCTTCTGTTTTTTATAGCATCATTTTAGGCGCATTGCCCTCATTCGGCAAAAACTTAACGCATGCATGCGAAACTGTTTTATGCGTTCAAATTTATTGTTTTGTTGCAAAACCGAAGACGCAGAAAATTTGACCTTTTGTTTTTCACAGCATTGTAGAACATGCGACACATGTTTTGGGAAAAATATTTCGAGGTCTTTAAACTTTTGGGTTGCGCCTAAAAGGTGTGGGAATTTGCTCTTAATATTCTGTGTATGACATTTAATTAAAAATGTAATTTATAATTTTAAAATAAAACCTTTTATAAACAACATTTTTTGAATATACATTTTTGATAAAATCGGTAGGTATTAAAAAATAGATTGAATTGATTGTGTGTCTTAGAATTTACAGTAGTTCAATAGTGGGGAGAAGCGTAATATAGAAGCCAAATATAATCATTAACAAAAAAAGTTTCTGCATTTCTTGAAACACTTTATCTCTGATATTTGTTGAAGTAACTAAACTGAAATCACCTTACCTTATTTCGTTATAATTCAGGGGTCCTTACTTTTTTTTCCAATATCGTCAGGAATTTGATTTTTTTTTTTTTTGATTATCGGGCTCTTTTCAGAGTTTTTTATTACCCTAAAAATGACAGAACCTTAAAAAAATGATCTAAAAAAAATTAAAACTATGCAATATCGTAATTCTCTTAACTGTCGAGGCATTTTTGAATCTATCGTCACTTTTTTGTGACAAGAAAAATTACAAAAGTTTTGAAAATACAATCTGTGTTCCTTAAGTATTAACTAAGAGCTCAAGAATCAAAAATCTCCAAAAACACACAAAAATCGCTAAAATACAAATAAAATTGAAAAATTGGAAATCTTGTCACGTCAAAAGGGCGAATCTTTTTGTTTTTTTTACTATAACTCTTTATTGGTGCAAAAAAAAAATAGTGATGTAAAGGCATTAATTGTTTGATTTTAAAGAACCTATCTATTGGCATTATTAGCAAAACATTTTTCTTGCAAATGAAAAAAATTAAAAAAATATATATGATAATCGATAGGTGCTCTAAAAATAAACAATTAATGCCTTTGCACTACTATTTAATTTCATATCAATAAAAAGTTATGACAAAAACACAAAAAGATTCGCCTTTTTGGTATGACAACATTTCCAATTTTTCGAATTCGCCGTTTTGGTTTTGTCTTTGTGGCTAGAAATATCCAACAAGACCACACACGATTTTGGCAAAGTATACTTGAGGAAAAACTACATTCAAACATGTAAAAAAACGCAAATGTCATCATGCCTGATAGTGATAATATTTAAATAAAAATGCTTAGTCAACGGCCACGTCTACCTCCTACAGCTAACGTCAAATATCCAAATAATCCAGATGAAATCAACTAAATTTCTGGATTTTGAGAAACAGATCCACTTAGTTATCAAAAAAGTAACTAAGAGCAATTATTCTTGATAATACAGAGGTTAATATCTTAGGTATCAAAAATGTTCATGCTGTTTTCTTGCCAAAATTTAGAGAACAAGTGTTAATATAACTGTTTTCTTTTTTAAATTTTGCGATGTCTGCAATTATCGCTTTGTACTTTGTTTTGCGTTGTCCGTATGTCATAGCTATCTGTTTCTTAGTATGTCTGTCTGTCTCTTGAAATTAAAGGGTTTTTCAATAAGAGCGCTAAAAGAGTTTTTTTCATGGGTTTTTCAACAGGGCGCTACTAAAGTAGAGCGACAGGGACAGCAAACGACGCCATATTTCTTACCGCTCTTTTGACATTTCTTTTCAGTAAGGTTTGCCATTTCATGATGGAAAGATATACGAGCCAACAACGAGACGAAATTGTTAAAATTAATTACCGAAATTCGAATTCGTATATCTTTCCATCATGAAATGGCAAACCTTACTGAAGAGAAATATCAAAAGAGCGGCAAGAAATATGGCGTCGTTTGCTGTCCCTGTCGCTCTACTTTTGTAGCGTCCCTGTTAAAAAAACCCTTTAATTAAGAGCAATTATTCTTGATATGTCTTGATATTATGTTCTTAGGTATCAAAAAGCAATTAAAAGCAATTATTCTTGTATGCAGAATACGTGCGAACATTACAGACGAAGCACGTATTCTTTTTGGTTTTTAATAGTTAATAAATAAACTTCTCAAAATCTAGGTAAATAAATCTTGTTTACTTTTTGATAACTAAGAAATTTGCCGTCTTAATATTCAGATGATTAATTCTACACCATTTACAAATGTAATTCACAAAAGATCAATTGAAATTCAGAAATTTTATTTAAAATTCAAAAGACATCACTTGAAATTCAGAAATTGCATTTGAAATTCAAAAGACATCAATTGAAATTCAGAATATTTCCATTTGAAATTCAGAAATTGCATTTGAAATTCAAAAGACATCAATTGAAATTCAGAAATTTCCATTTGAAATTCAGAAATTTCCATTGGAAATTTAGAAATTGCCATTTAAAATTCAGAGAATTACATTTGATATTCAGAAATTTCCATTTGAAATTCAGAAAATTACATTTGATATTCAGAAATTTCTATTTGAAATTCAGAAAATGTCCATTTGAAATTCAGAAAATTTCCATTTAAAATTCAGAAATTTCGATTTAAGATTCAGATATTTTCAATTGGAATTCAGAAATTTACTTGTTAAATTTAGAAATTTACAATTAAAATTCAGATATTTTCTATTTCAATTCAGAAATTTACTTTTTAAATTCAGACATTTCTATTTGAAATTCAGAAATTTCCATTTGAAATTCAGAAAATTACATTTCGTATTCAGAAATTTCTTTTTGAAATTCAGAAAATGTCCATTTGAAATTCAGAAAATTTCCATTTAAAATTCAGAAATGTTTAATTGAAATTTGTATTTGAAATTCAGAAATTTTTAATTTAAATTCTGAAATTTCCATTTAAAATTCAGATATATATTTTTATATTCAGAAATTTTCATTTGAAATTCCGAAATTTCAATTTGAAATTCCGAAATTTCAATTTGAAATTTCAAATGGAATTTCTGAATTTCAATTCTTATCTTTTGAATTTCAGATGGAATTTCTAAATTTCAATTGATGTCTTTCGAATTTCAAATGGATTTTCTGCATTACATTTGATCTTATCTGAATTACATTTGTAAATGGTGTGATTCATTGATTCAAATTCAACTTATTGTAATTTTTGTTTCAGAATTTGAAAATACCAATTTTTCTGTATTACGAAAATCATAAATTAAAAACATTTTATCAAATTTGTGTCTATTTCAAAAAAAATGCCGGGAATTTGCCTTTAAAATTCCACAGTTTTAGCTAACCTGCTATAAACACCGAGTAGAAATTTACCCAATTAGGGACGACAGGTTTGTCATGTCTCTGGCTAGGTTATAACAAGGTACAAATACAATGATCAGTTTCCTATCATGACTTTAGCACATTTTTTACTACAAATTTTCTATTATCTGTGTTGTTGGCTGAAACATGCCCAAAAGAATTCTTAAAAATGATAGAAATTTTGTCCATTTGTGATTCCCAAAATTATTAACCTCAAAACAATCTAGATTTCAACACAGACACAAATTGCAATATCAATTAAATGAAATGCTAAAATAATTCCCATGATTGAATTGAAGTAAAAAATAAAAAATAAGTAAAATAAAAAAATAAAAAATTCTAAACAAAATAAAACCAATGACTTCCATTTGCAACGAATTCCATTTCATTTCTTGAATGTGTAATATTTTCAGTACAAGTACAGTCTTCGCGCCATATTGCATTTGCAGTGAACGACCCAGTGGGGATTGTCATAAATCATACCACAATGATGTTGTTTTAAATTAAATGTTCAGTATTTTCATTAAAATGCGTAACATGTTTAAGACATTTACCACAGACAGGGTCGCAGGGTCGAGGCAGTTTAGAAACATTTTTTAACATATTTCAAACAGACAATGGCGGAGTTTATAACACAAGCTTTTTGTTTTCTGCCTGTTCCCAAAAAATACCGCGAATTTGCCATCAAAATTCCATAAAATTAGATAATTTGGCATACGCTTCCCATAAACTTCCATTTGCCGGAAATATTCCTGAAAAATGCAAGAAATTCTGTCTCTAGTTATAAATGTGTCAAGAAAAATATACTATATGACTACATATGGATTTATATTTACTACATTTTGTATTTTCATTAAATTTTTTTTTTTCAAAATTTTCAAAATATTTTCATTTGTTATTCTCACAAACAAAAGATGGTTTATATAAAAAAATTAATTTGATATTATGAAATTTTTTTAAGTGAATTTTAATATTAACTTGTGAAGTTTTGAGATTGTATTTTGCTTTTCTAATTTAGACCCAGTGTGCGTCTGACGTATTGCAATTATTGGAATTTCAAAAAAAATGCTGAAAAAAATATACTACACAGAAAAAAATATATGTTTTTATACAATACAGTATAGATTTTTAATAGATATACCTTCCGAGTTTGCTGTGGTCGCTGCCGAAAACATTGGTTATGTGGAAGTGGAATTTTACAGATTGAAGTTGACATAGGAAAACATTGCACAAAACTGGATCTGTCCGCGGATAATTTGCAACCAAACTTACCAAGATATATTGCAATCCAACTCCTTGTAAATTTCAATTATTTTTCTGGCTAAAAATTAGGCAGAAATCATCAGAATATTGATTTGAAAATGTGTCTGTTGACAACATTTTCGTTTCAATTTCCACATAACCAATGTTTGAATTTATTTGACAAAAGTGGCAGCGAAACCACCTGTACGGAAACTCTATATCAAATATATACTCTCTTGTTTTGTTTAAATTTTTTATTTCATATTTGTTTATTTTTCATTTTACTAATTTTTTGTGCGAAGTTTGAACCAGGTTCACATCACCACTAGAGTTATATATATATATATATATTGAAAGGGAATTGTTTAACACAAATACGATGTACGATGTACACGATGTACGGAAAACGACCCGGCGAACCCACGCGCACACCCTATCACCCTTTGCGATGAACCAATGCAAAATAAGATCGGCACAACAGTACCTGCAATACTGTGTAGTGAATTTAAAACTGTTTAATGGCTGTAAAACTGTTTAGTGCTTCTAAAACTGCCTCTTGATGTATATGCTATCTATGCATAAATGTTAGGATATACACCAGTCCATAGAGTATTAGATTTATACTATTAAATAATTCGTAAATCCAATTAATTACATTAATAGAAAAAATTATTTAGTATCAATTAATCTCAGTTGCTATATAATATTAATGAAATGTACTCTATGAAACTGTCATTGACACAGTGATCAGTGATGATATTTTACAATAGCTTTTATTAATCATTAATGCCCTTGTCTTCAACGCTGTCAATTCCTGCTGGGACACTCTACCGCCTGAGTCTGTTCGAGCAACATCTCCCCTTGCAATGACATGACGCACGGTTGTCATAGCGTCACCGTCAACCGCCGCTGCCGCCAACAACGTATTGACATTTCCGCTATTCAAATTTTATTTGCAATTTAAATGTTTTTATATTTTATTTTTGCAGTTGAACACATGTTGCTGCCATGAACAGCGGGTTATGCTTTATATCGAAATGAAGTTTATATTTGCAAATTCAATTGCAAATTCAGAACTTAAATTCTGTGCTCTATTAATTACAAAAAAATATATAATTTGTTCAGTTTAGAATTTAACTTTGTTACGGCTTTGTTCATGGCAGAGAAAAGCAGAGAAAAGTATTTTATATGATGTATAATAAAAAATAAATACATTATATGCTGGTTGATTTAATATTGATATTTCTTGAATTTACGATTTAAATCGTATTCAAATTGCTATAAAATACACTAAAATTGAAAGACTTTGATCATTCGTTTTATCATCCAGTAGAAGGCGAGTGCGATATCAGCGTGAAATTCTCAGTCGATTTAGCTAAATCCGTCTGTCTATTGAAATCACGATTACTAAACAACTAGAAAAGCCAGATCAATTAAAGTCCGCAGTTAGATTTCTTATATTCCTACGCTGCCTGCTATTAAAAATGGGAATGATCGGTCGATTCTGTTCAAAGAAACGTCTACTTTTGTTTAAATACCTCACATAACAATAATATCTACGTTAAACCTTTTTTGTAAAAAAAACTTTTACTTTATAATCACATGTCTGATTTTAAAATAATCTTCCCTACTGGTTATTAAATCGAATTGTTTTTGTTCTAACATAATTCGTATTTCAATCGAACTCATTACGTTAAAGTTGAATTTGAGTTTTGTAATGAAATACTTTAATTTGAAACTTCACAGAAAAAAAATCTTCAATATGATGAATTTATTCATAAATTTTATGAATTTTTTCACCAACTACCAGATTCATCATATTGATACCACCGTTCATTAAATGACATATTAATGAATGTATTCATTATATATATATGAAAAAAATATTCAATACAATGCATTTGAATTGTCATATTGATGAACTAGTTCATAATATTTTCTCAAAAAAACATTTTTTTTATAAAATAATTCGATATATTTATTGTATATAAAAAATAACAGTAAAAAAATTAAAAAAAATGTCAGAAAACATTTTTTTTTTCGGAATTTTTTTTTTTTTGAAAAATATTTTTTTTTCGATAACATTTTTTTTTCGAAAAAAAAAATTGTTCGAAAAAATTTTGAAATATGCTTGATAGACATATATACCTGATAAACCATATTTTGATAATGTTGAAAATTATTGTTCTGTTTTTAGTCACATATTTGGTTATATCTGGTACACATTGAGAGTCCACGTATTATTAGCAATATTTAAGGAACACAGAATAAAACAATGTGCATCATATTGATGAATTCCGTTCTTCAAAACATGGTTCATTGTATTGAAGAACCATTCATAATATTAATGACTAACGACATCAATGTTATTAATGCGATCATAAATATGATGAACGCTTGGTAAAAGTCGAAAAAGTGTTCTTCAATATGTGAAGTATATTGAAGAATATTCATATTAATAAACAAGAACATAAAAAACAACATATTTTACTTCATATTGAAGAATGCTATTCATTCAAATTTCAATCAAAATATTTGTTTTTATACATTATAAATACTTCAAAAACCCTTTTGAATTAAAATATTCTTCTCTTGTGGAGATATCTCCAAGCAGTAACATATATTATAACTAATAATATTTCTTTTTCGTTTCATTTGCAGGTAAGTTAAAAATATAAATACCTTCAAAATTGCGGTAAGCCTTAATTTATTAGTATTAAGAACGATACATTTAAGCCAATTAACATAACGTTCAGCAGCTGTTTGTCGCAGACACCACCAACTAACGGTGCTGAAATATTAAACCCAGTATTAAGAGTAACTAACCAATTGATCTGCAAATATATGGTGTCTGATTAAATTTCGCCAGAGCAACAACAAAATACGCATTAATTTGCATAAAAACGAGCTCCAAAAATAACAAAAAAAAAACAAAATCCAGACTCCAATGAAGCGCCTGAAGCTTTCTTTGGAAAGAACATCCAATAAATGAGCTCCAAACATATTGCCAACAATAATTATTCCTGTCTAGACGGTAAATGAAGAGATGAAAAGAGAAGAGTCAAATGAAAAGATCCAACAAAAAAAAATGTGCACCTCGTCGAACTACACCAAAAAGAGACGACAAGCTGCAATAAAAAAAAGGATAGCGCGATGCTCACTGTTCGAGTAAACGACGTCGAACAACAGTGTATATTCTATACTTAAATTCAAGGTCTCCGTTTTTTGTTTTTGTTCTTGTACCTACTTCTTTTAAAAGTTTGAAAAGAATCACATGTTGCTGCTGTGGCGAAACATGTGATCGATCGCAACATAAGTCTGAAACACGAGAACTTTGCAAATGTAAATTAAAAGTGTGAAAAAAACTAAGATTCAAGTGGATGTAGAAGAAACTAGTTTTTCGTATACTGAAAGAATAATAGACAGGCATTTCCTGATTTTGATGTGCCGCATAGGATTTTAAAATAGAGAATGCGATGTACTTATTTTCAGAAATATATCGAAGGGATATCAAGCAAGGAAAGAAGAAAAGGAAAAATGGGAAAAAGGCAGGGAAAAGGAATGATATAATAATGATATAATATGAGGGGAAGGACGGAGGAAAGAAAAGAGGAAAAGAAGGAGGAAAGGAAGGAGGAAAGGAAGGAGGAAAGGAAGGAGGAAAGGAAGGAGGAAAGGAAGGAGGAAAGGAAGGAGGAAAGGAAGGAGGAAAGGAAAGAGGAAAGGAAGAAGGAAAGGAAGAAGGAAAGGAAGGAGGAAAGGAAGGAGGAAAGGAAGGAGGAAAGGAAGAAGGAAAGGAAGCAGGAAAGGAAGGAGGAAAGGAAGGAGGAAGGAAAGGAGGAAAGAAAGGATGAAAGAAAGGGAAAGAAGGGAAAGAAGGGAAAGAAGGGAAAGAAGGGAAAGAAGGTAAAGTAGGTAAAGTAGGTAAAGTAGGTAAAGTAGGTAAAGAAGGGAAAGAAGGAAAAGAAGGAAAATAAGGAAAATATGGGAAAGAAGGGAAAGAAGGAAATGAAGGTAATGTAGGGAAAGAAGGAAACGAGGGAAAGATGAGAGAGATAGGAAATAAGAGAAATAAGGTAAATTAGGGAAAGAAAAGAAAAAAGGGTAATCAGGGAAAAAAGGGAAAGAAGGGAAAGAAGGAAGGAAGGATGAAAGGAAAGAATGTAAAGAAGGGAATGAAGGAAATTAAGGAAAAGAGGGAATGAAGGCAAAGAAGAGAAAGAAGGGAAACGAGAGAAACAAGAGAAAGAAGGGGAGAAGGGAAATTAGGAAAAGAAGGGAAAGAAGGGAAAGAAGGGAAAGAAGGGAAAGAAGGGAAAGAAGGTAAAACAGGTAAAGAAGGGAAAGAAGGTAAAGAAGGGAAAGAAGGAAAATAAGCGAAAGAAGGGAAAAAAGGGAAAGAAGCGAAAGGAGGGAAAAAAAGGGGGGAAAAAGGAAAGAAGGAAATGAAGGGAATGTAGGGAAAGTAGGGAAAGAAGGAAGGAAAGAAGGAGGGAAAGAAGGAGGGAAAGACGAGAGAGATGGGAAATAAAAGAAATAAAAGATATAAGGGAAAGAAAGGAAAAAAGGGTAATCAGGGAAAAGAGGGAAAGGAAGGATGGATCGAAGAAAGGGAATGAGGGGAAAGAAGGTAAAGAAGGGAATGAAGGTACTTAACGACAAGAGGGAATGAACGTAAAGAAGGGAAACAAGGGAAAGAAGGGAGAGAAGGGAAACAAGGGAAATTAAGAAAAGAAGGGAAAGAAGGGAAAGAAAGGAAATAAGGAAAGGAAGGGAAAGAAGGGAAAGAAGGGAAAGAAGGGAAAGAAGGGAAAGAAGGGAAAGAAGGGAAAGAAGGGAAAGAAGGGAAAGAAGGGAAAGAAGGGAAAGAAGGGAAAGAAGGGAAAAAAGGGAAAGAAGGGAAAAAGGGACAGAATGGAAAGAAGGGACCGAATTGAAAGAATTGAAAGAATTGAAAGAATTGAAAGAATGGAAAGAAGTGAAAGAAGGGAAAGAAGGGAAAGAAGGGAAAGAAGGGAAAAAAGGGAAAGAAGGGAAAGAAGGGAAGAAGGGAAAAAAAGGGAAAGAAGGGAAAGAAGTGAAAGAAGGGAAAGAAGGGAAAGAAGGGAAAGAAGGGAAAGAAGGGAAAGAAGGGAAAGAAGAGAAAGAAGGGAAAGAAAGAATAAAAGGAAAAAAGGTAAAGAAGGAAAAAAAGGAAAATAAGGGAAAGAAGCAAAAGAAGGGAAAAAAGGGAAATAAGGGAAAGAATGAGAAAGGGAAAGAAGTAGTAAGAAGGAACAGAAGGGAGCGAAAGGAAAGAAGTGAAATGGAAAGAAATTTAAATGGGAAAGAAGGGAAAGAAGTAATAAGAAGGAAGAGAAGGAATATACGTTAGAGAAAGTAAAGAAGGGAAATGTAGAAAAGGTAGAAAAGAAGGGAAAGAAGGAAAAAGCAGAAAAGATAGAAAAGAAGGGAATGAATGGAAAGGTGGAGAAAAAAGGGGAAAAAAACAAAGAAAAGAAAAGAAAATAAATGAGGACAAGAAATGTAGAAAAAATGGAATCTTAATACCTAACCTCACACTGAACTAAAATAAGATTATCATGAATCAATTTTTTTCCATTTCTCATTTTATCTTAAAACTATTAATACTCAAAAAAACCAAAATCCGCCACTGTCCATAGAACATGCCAGCTACACTTGTTGTCCTGCTACTGCGCGTCTCTTTTTCCCTTCAAAATTTTTTATTTTTTCTCCATTATCTCGTATTTGTGTCAACAAAAAAAAATGTATGTTCAACATAACAAGAATATATTTATTAAAGGGTTGATTTTCGGACTCGAACAAACCACTTTTAAGTCACTATATAGACATGGATTTAAGTGTATTAGTCTGTCCAACTGTCACAGTATTTGTGCGCGTGTTTTTGATTACGTCGTCGTCGTCGATGTGGTCGGCCGACACATGTGCCAGGAACAAAAACTTGACCTTGATCTTGAAAAATAAAAACGAAAATACAAATTTTGCAAACAAAAAGATAATAAAAAAAAAAACAAAAATACAAAAAATTAAAACCAAACAACACAAGAAAGAATGGAATTCGAAAGGAGGTAAAAAGTAAGCTAAAAAAAAAACCTATGACAAAAAGTCTTACAGGGTCTCAGATAAACTATATTCTATGTATAACGAAGATTTTTTTAGGATGTTTTAAAAATTAAATTTACTTTAAAAAAATTAATTAAAAAAAATAAATTTAAAATTAAATTAGAATTAAAAAATAATTAATTTTAAATTCGATTGTTAAAAAAAGAGATATCCATTGACTAATAATCCATTAGTGTACAAACATCACAATGTTTTTGAAATTTTTATATGTACTAAAAATATTATATATTTATCTGAGTATTGGTTAGCTTCATACGACATTTTTGGATAAATGAAATTTGGATTTATATAGGGCATTCGATCTGAAAACATAGATTTTAAAATGCCATGGATTTTGTTAGTTGCTAGTACATATGGATCAATTAAGGTGATAAATCTTCATTATAAAATTCTTACGAAATCCTAAGGATAGATTTTGGAGATACCATCCTACGAGTTTCGAGATAATTTTTCAAATATTAATTAACATTTTTATTTAAATAATTGCATAAATTGGGCAAGAAACAGGAGAAAATGCAAAAGAGCAAAAGTTAAAAAAATTTGGTTAACTTCAACGCAGGATATTGAAAATAATGTTAGACCATCTTTTGAAAAATTATCTCTAAATTCGAAAGACGATATCTCTAAAACCTAGCCGTAGGCATTTGAAATCAGAAGACCCATTATAAAAGAATTTCATAATGTAGTCTGTCTTAAAAAGATTTTTTTGAATTTTGTAAAGTAGTGAAATAGTGACTACATTCAAAAAGTACAATAATGATTCACTTTGGTACTCGCTAACCGGATCACCAACGTGTCTAATATACGTTGGTGACCCGGTTATCGAGTACCAAAGTGAAACATAATTGTACTTTTAAAATGTAGTCACTATTTCTACACATACAAAATGTGACCATTCTGAAATGGAATGCCCCACATTATTTTTCAAAATCCGTTTCTCATGAGGCAACTGTACAAAAGTTCACAGACTGAGGATCACATTTCATTCTATCACTTTTAGAGTAAAATACTTAAATTCTAAATATTTCAGTTTTAATTTTGGATTTTTAACAATAAAATGAACAATGAAAAATCCATACATATAGCATTTTCAATATGGCAAAGATCAAGGTATTCATTTTACCTAGAATAACAGTACTCAACATAACGAGAAAAAAATATGCCATGGACACAAATTCTATGAATTTGGGTGCATTTTTATATCCTACACCAAGAGTGAAAGGGTATATTCAATTTGGTACGCCGTTTGTAACACCCAGAAGGAAGCATCTCCGGTTTCAAAAAGTATATATCGTCACTGTCATGCCAAAGGGGCGAATGTGCATTTTTAAAAATGTTGGGAAATCAAATTTTAAAGTTTGAAGTGCTTTAAAAATTAGAAAATTTTTGTTTTTTTTTTCAATTTTTTTTTGTTATTT
The DNA here is from genome assembly GCA_951804985.1 of Dryomyza anilis. Taxonomy (NCBI): domain Eukaryota; kingdom Metazoa; phylum Arthropoda; class Insecta; order Diptera; family Dryomyzidae; genus Dryomyza; species Dryomyza anilis. The sequence continues at coordinate 91,185,598 of OX638133.1, forward strand.
TGATTTATTCATGAATTATTATAACGTATATAAAATATCTTTGGATTCGGACAATTTACTGAATTATAAATACGAATTTTGTGAGGCTATATACTGACCAAAACGCAAATATTTTTGTTTTTTATGCTATAACTTTTTATTAGCTCAAAATAAAATAGTGATGTAAAGGAATTAATTGTTTGTTTTTAAAACACCTATCTATTGGCATCATTATTTAAAAATATTTTGCCAAACAATAATTTGCCATTTGTTATTTGCAGGAAAAAATGTTTGGCAAAATATTTTTAAGTAATGATGCAGTTCGATAGGTGCTTTAAAAACAAACAATAAATTCCTTCACACTACTATTTTATCTCGTACCAATAAATAGTTATGGCGAAAAAGGAAAGATTCGCCCTTTTGGCATGACAAGATTTTCAATTTTTCAAATTCGCCCTTTTGGTTTTGACTTTTGTGGCTAGATATATCCAACAAAACGACACGCGATTTTAACACAGTATACTTGAGGAAAAACTACATTCAAAAATGTAAAAAAACGCCCCTTTGGCATGATAGTGACGATATCTTCTTGATCAGCATGACCTCCTGAATCGATTTAGCGATGTCCGTCTGTCTGTTGAAATCACTACTACTTAAACAATTGAAGAGTTAGATAAATGAAACTCATAATTTAGATTACTCATATTTCTTGCCGCTTTTTTGAGTTTTCTCTCCAGAAAGGTTTGCCAGATATACGAGCCAACAACGAGTCGAAATTATTAAAATTTACTACCGAAATTCGAATTCGTATATCTTTCCATCATGAAATGGAAAACCTTACTGAAGAGAAATGTCAAAAGAGCGGCAAGAAATATGGCGTCGTTTGCTGTCCCTGTCACTCTACTACCACGCCTATATTTAAAATTTTAAAAGGCTAATATTTCATAGATTTGATTTTAATAATTTACGGATCAAATTTCCACTATGAAAACCCGGGAAATAATGAAAAAAAAAAGTGGGCGGATCACGTCCATTTTTGGAACACATATTTTAAGGTGAATTCTAACAATACGTTTTAAACTTTATAACTATACCTTGAATACTTTTCGAGTTATTAGTTCCGAAAGAGTTATATAAAAGTGACTTGTATGGGAGGTGGGCGTGTCCGCTGACCGATTTGGCTCATTTTTAAACTCAGTTCCTACTTTTGAATAAAATATATTGAGACGAAATTTCATCGCATTCTGATCAGTATTTCTCAAGTTATTCTGTATTCGGACAGCAAGACAGCAAGACGGACAGACAGAGAGACAGACGGACATGGCTAAACGGACTCGGGTAGTGATGCTGATCAAGAATATATATACTTTTCCATGCCAGACACGCCTCCTAAGGGGCGTTACAATATATGCACAAAGTTAATATACCCTGTACCACAAAGGTGTAGGGTATAAAAAACTGAGTATGCAGTCAAAATCAGCAATCCCGAATTATATAGAATTGATGTACGGAATGTTCAAGGCAAAAATAGTTTTACGTAGTATTATCATAAGTAATATCAAAATAAGAGTAAAATCTAAAAATATCATTAATTATCAAAATATTATTAATTAAGTTATTTCTTTAATAACTTTATATAATAAATACAAAAATATTCGTTATATTAAGTGTTCTAAAGTATATTGTAAACATTTCCAATATGTTCATGCTCAAGGACATATTTTTAGCTATAGCTTCTATTTAAAGCATTCAAATCTATAGAACATTTAAAAAAACAAATAACAACTTTTTTTTTTAATTTGTTTTTCTAAACAGATACAAGAATTTTAAATGTTAAAAAAATACCCTCAATTAAAAACAACTTAGAAAAAAATGTTATATACCCTCAGAATACGTGGAAATTTATGTAGGCCAAATGCCATTATACGACACAGCATGTCAGACTGACTGCACCAGCATAAGTTCTGAACACAATAAAATTAAAAAAATATAGCAAAAAAATAAAGAACTCTCACATAATAACTACCTACATTGGATATGAAAAAAAAAAAGATATAGAACCTCACAAATGCGCCATCCCTCGATCTATGTGCATCACGGTGCTCGTGTGCAAAGTCCAAACTGGTTGGTTAGTTGGTATTGTTGTCCTTGAAATTCATGTGAAATTAATTTGCGAAAGCCAAACCAATACACATTGCTGGTCTCTCGGACCACATCGGGGTTTTTAACAGCCTGACAAACAGCAGCACACAGAAATTAACAACTCACAAAAAATAGAGCTTATAAAATTATAACCATTATTATTTTGTAGTATGTGTACCTAGTATTTAATAGGGTCGTTAGGGGTAAATTTGACACAGTTAATTCTTTTGTACATTCCACTGAAATTGCTTCTTCTACTGAACTGCTTGAACTGTTGTATTTTATAAACATAATTTATAATTAATTTTCTGTAATGATTTACTCAAAATTTGATAAAATAAATTTTTATTTCATATCATTATTTTATTTAATAGTTATAAGCAGAAATAAGGATTAAATAAACCAAAGATGTTTTATTTAAATTTTTGGTTGCAGAAAAAATCGAAATTTAAAAATTGATATTTGAAATTTGTGGTACTTTTTAAATCAAAATAAGAAGAATCTTATTCCAAAATCAATCTCGCAAATATATAAAATTATTCAAAATATTTCTAAATCCAATTTTAAAAATTAATAAATTTGCTATTATACATATAATTCATAAAGAAAACGAATTATGATATTGGAATAATTCACTCAGAAAAATAACATAAATGGTTTTTCAATAAGAGCGCTACAAAAGTTTTTTTCAAAGGTTTTTCAACAGGAACGCTACAAAAGTGGAGCGACAGGGACAGCAAACGACGCCATATTTCTTGCCGCTCTTTTGACATTTCTCTTTAGTAAGGTTTGCCATTTCATGATGAAAAGATATACGAGCCAACAACGAGTCACAATTATTAAAATTTACTACCAAATTTCAAATTCGTATATCTTTCCTTCATCAAATGGCAAATCTTACTGAAGAGAAATGTCAAAAATGTTGCTCTACTTTTGTATCGTCCCTGTTGAAAAACCCTTTAGAATCAATATTGTTTTTGCTATTAAAATTAGTCAATAGGATAAACTATTATTTTAATAGTTAAATACTATTAAATACTAGAAAATACTATTAAATTATTAAATATTTAGTTTCTGATTTTTTTCAAATTCAAAAATATTCATCAAATAATTTGCAAGGTTGTAAAAATTATTCTTCGTGAAATTTAAAGAAAACATTTGGTGAAATAAAACGACATTTAAATTGGAAAAAAAAAATAAAAAACAATATATATAAAATACTAAATAATATGTACTAAATTTTAATTTTAAAAAATAAACAAAAAGAATTGCGCCCCCGGGTGGACTCGAACCACCAACCTTTCGGTTAACAGCCGAACGCGCTAACCAATTGCGCCACGGAGGCGATGTTCACATCAGTTTCCCTCTTCATATAGGAACTGACTTCATTGAAACTCAGAATCATCTAATTACAGATAATTTACGGCATACCAATTTCATAGAACTCGTTTAGCTGATCGTTGAGAATTTAATGATCAAAGCAAAATAAGTTGGGATTTGAAAATGATTTTGCTTTGCTTCTTTATATGTTAAACATGCCAAATCGATTAAGTTTCCTTTTTAAAAAGGTAAATTCGATTGAAATACGATATAATTCTGCTACATGTCCGATTATATTAAATTAATATATTATACATTACTTAAACTTTCGATTAGATTTGATAACTAAAAGCGGAAAATATTGAAATATTATCAAATATCGTACTAAAATTGACTTAAAAAATTAAAAACAAAATTTAAAAGCAAAATTTAATTAAATTTTAAACACATTGGCGCTTATAATAGAGAATTTAAAGTCAACTTTAAAATTAAAGTTAGCTTTTTTTGACAATTTTCACATAAAGGGGTTTTCAACAGGGACGCTATAAAAGTAGAGCGACAGGGGCAGCAAACGACGCCATATTTCTTGCCGCTCTTTTGACATTTCTCTTCAGTAAGGTTTGCCATTTCATGATGAAAAGATATACGAGTCGAAATTATTAAAATTTACTACCAAAATTCGAATTCGTATATCTTTCCATCATGAAATGGCAAACCTTACTGAAGAGAAATGCCAAAAGAGCGGCAAGAAATAAGCCTTTAAAAAAAAAAAATTGTTTTTACTATTAAAAAAAAAAATCTAAGAACCTAAAAATTTTAATTATGTTGACGAGACAATTCAGAATCTCAAGACCATAATAAAATGAAAATATACATTCATAATAAATATAAGGAATATTTCGTAGAGGCATATTTCTGTTTTCGTCAGATATTGAAAAAATACGTTTGCTACACGTACCGTATGTCAAGAAAACACAAATAATATCTTGCAGGGTAACATTTATCTTTACGAACACAGACTCAAACGATACATAGCGAACACTAACAGAATGAAGAGAATGCAACAATAACGAATTACGATGCGTATACACACACTTTCACAACGACAACTCTTCGTTGTTATCCTGTATCATCGCATGGCAACAAACAGACGCATGACGACGAACAGACGCATGACAACGGATAGACGCATGACAACAGACAGTCGCATGGTACCACACTACACTATCTAGTTGGCAACAACAACGAGTTTTCATTGTGCTACAAACAATTTCCCGCCAAAAATTCTATCAATTCGGATTTTTGTTGTTGTTGCACTTTCAAACGGATTTGTGGAAAAAAAAACAAAAACACAAAAAGCAATATCAGGTACACTGTGAAAATGTTCATATATATATATATATATATATATATATATATATATATATATATATATATATATATATATATATATATATATATATATATATATATATATTTTTTTTTTTTTTTTGTTTTTATAAGTTAAATGAAATAATGCAGATAGACCTAAGAAAAACCTAAGAACCTTTTACAATTAACAAAAAAAACTATAGCACAGTGCATATGCTGAATCGATGTACGAACTAGCGTAGCGAAGAAAAGAGAACAACATTGATTTGTCTATTTTATCTTTTTGAAGCGATTTTTGAAGCTATTTACCGCTTCAAAAGTCTTTACAGACCTTATTTTTAAGATGCTTATATTCTTTAACCTTGAAAACCAAAAAAAAAACACGTCTATATTAATGTTCACGTTCATAAATATTTTGCACGCTTCCCATTGTTACTTGTTGTTCAATATTTAGTAATATCATGAATTCTTCTTCATTATTACCTTAAAAACACAGATAAATACATTAAAATGAAAAAAAAAAACGCAAGAGTCTAGCTTTTCTTGCAGTGTTAGTTTGCACTTGCTCCCCCAGACAAAATTTTAAGCAGGCAAGTGGTTCGAAACACGCAGGCAAACAAGCTACCTGTACGCATTGAAATCACATTTTATATGAAGCTTTGAGGTAGGCAAAGGTGGGACAAAAGCTTCTAGTTCCCTGCTATAGCTTGAAAACAAAATTGGTAGTGAACTGACAGGCATAGGTAGGGTATGGTAGCCAAACAGGTGTAAGCAAAATGGTAGGCACAAGCAGGGTAAAGAAGGCAATGTGCTGGAAGCAAAATGGTAGGGAAAGGAAGGGAGCATAAACATACTGTACCAAAATCTTCTTGTTGTACAATAACACCGACAAATTTTGTTTGTTAAATTTTCGCGAAAAACCCAAACGCTTCGATTCTCTATTGCTGGATTCGCATATGTTTTCTGAAGGAACTCCGAATTGTTTGTTATTGTGTTCGCAATTTTGCCAAAAAAGTGATTGCAGAAAGCAACAACAAAACACGTGTGTATTAAAAACAACATGTGTTTGTTTTTGTTTTGGGCGTCATGACGGTTAAAACTATTTGCTGTGGACTTTTGATGATTATGTTGATATCAGAAATAAACAGAGATGTTTACAAATGACAAAAATGTTCAATACTGAAAATTTTTGAAGGAAAAATTGATATTTGTAAACAAAAATTTCAGTCGACAACTTGTTGATCAATCATTTAAAACTTCAAAACAAAAACTTTTTATAAACAAAATTTTCTGTCGACAACTTGTTGATCAAGCTTTAAAAATTTTAAAACAGAAATTCCTATAAAATGTGTTTGCCTGCTACTCGCAGGCTACCTTTCCCTTACAGTTTCCTACTATGAAGAAGCTTTTTAAAATTTCAAAACAGAAATTCCTATACAATGTGTTTGCATGCTACTCGCAGGCTACCTTTCCCTTCCATAGTCTAGCTATAAAGATACCTTTCAAAACTTCAAAACCAAAACTTACACAAAAATACTTTTGCCAGCTAGGGGTAGACTTGAACATACCAGTTTGCGGCGTAAATGCTGCTATAGGGAGCCTGCTTATTTTCAAAAATTCAAAATGCCTGCTATGCAATGTGTATTTCCTACCATATTCCTGTGAGTTTTCCTCAAAACTACTACTATAATACCAGTTTCCTTGCATATTTTTTGTCTGGTGTCTTGTTCTTGCATTTCTAATCTTGCTATTGTTCTTGCAAGAAAATCACGATCTTGTTCTCGCTCTTGTTCTTGCACAATATGCACGAACAAGAACAGGAGTCAAGAACAAGAAATTTTTGATCATCACTAAAACCAATATCCATGTAACAATGCACGTAATCGTTAGTGGAATGTGAATGCTCAAGAGAGAGAAATTAAAAAAGGCATAAATTTAAAATATATAAAAATTAAAAAAAAAAAAATTATAATTAAAAAACATTTCTGTTTTATGATGAATTGGAGATAACATCAAAAAATTAGTTAAAACAGCTAAATGGACTGCTCTAATAGCATAAACAAAGTTATTCAAAACAACAAATTTTCGTTTCAACAAAATCCGAAGCTTTTCTTTTTTCAGCACACATTTTTGCTATTTTAGCTACCTACCATTAGCAAAATGTTGCAGAATTTTGTTATGTAGATAATTTAAAATAATTATACGATTTTTTAAAAATTTTCAATTTTTGAAACTACATTAAATGTATATAAAGGGTTTTTTTAACAGGGACGCTACAAAAGTAGAGCGACAGGGACAGCAAACGACGCCATATTTCTTGCCGCTCTTATGACATTTCTCTTTAGTAAGGTTTGCCATTTAATGATGGAAAGATATACGAATTCGAATTTCGGTAGTAAATTTTAATAATTTCGACTCGTTGTTGCTCGTATATCTTTCCATGATGAAATGGCAAACCTTACTGAAGAGAAATGTCAAAAGAGCGGCAAGAAATATGGCGTCGTTTGTTGTCACTGTCGCTCTACTTTTGTAGCGTCCTTGCTGAAAAACCTTTGAAAAAAACTTTTGTTGCGGTCTTATTAAAAACCCCTTACAAATCTAGACACATTTATGTAATATCTAATATTTTGTAATATTTATAGAAAATTTAAAATTTCACGACTTTTTATCATTTTAATTTATTATACAAATTATAAATCATATTATTTACTAAAAGAATATTTATAAATAAATGTAAATAAATTTAAAATAAAAAAAAACAAAAAGAAGTGCGCCCCCGGGTGGACTCGAACCACCAACCTTTCGGTTAACAGCCGAACGCGCTAACCAATTGCGCCACGGAGGCGATGTTCTAGCCGTACGCTAGAACCTCTTTTACCAGTAACACATTTTAAATATTAGTATTAATATTTAAAATAGTTTACTAGTAAAAATTAAGACTCTTAGAAAATTCATATCTCATTGATAATTATTCAACTATTAATAGACTACAAATATAAATATATTTAATAAATATAAAAAAATAACAAAAGGTTTAAATACAAACTAACCACAAAGCAAATACACGCTCCAACAACTATTTTATATAAATATTTATTTGCATTTATTTAAAATTGGTTTTTAAAAATGTGAATTCTGCAGATCTGGCAACATCACGTCTGCATCGCCTACCATTAGTTTACAACACGTGCTGCCACTTTGTTCATCTGTTGATCACCAAGTCGTGTTCTTTCCAATGCCAACTCAACATAGTCCCTTTGGAAAACTTTGCCATTTTTTAGTTGATCCTGTACCTTGTAAATCCTGCGCGTATCACACGCAGCACGTACCACAAAGTCTGGCCATCTGCAGGTGGCCACGCTCAAGTGTGTTTTAACTGTGTTGGTGGTTTAAAGCTAAGGTTTTTAATTAAAATGCTTTATTATTTTAATTTTTATTTTTTATTCATTATTTTATTATGCGAGAAATTTTTAAAATTTTTACACTGTGTTTAAAAATTAGATTCGTTGGAAAAAAATTAGTAATTTTGATTGTTACTTTGGACTATGCTCTGCATAAATATAAATCATTTTCGTATTTAGCATTAGATCCAAAATGATAAAAAAATCATACAAAAATTGTCTAACGAAATTTTTTGACTTTAGTTCAAAATATCTTAAAAACGTATTGCAATATTTACAATAATTAGTATATTCAAATTAGTAATCCCTATTCGCAATATGGAATTGCCAGTAATTTTTAATATTTTTAGTCGCACACTGTGTTTAAAAATTGACACAAAAATTGACACAAAAATTGTCTAACGCTATTTGAAATTTTTCGAATTTAGTTCCAAATATTTTAAAAACGTATGGTAATTTTTCTATTATTTAAAATATTGAAATTTGGCTTAACAATTATAAATAAAATTGCATTTAAAGTTTTTTGGAAAACTTTATTTCTAAAGTGATGTATTTAATTTAATAAAATGAGTCGCTGAAAAGTGATTGAATTTTCGATAACATATTTCTTAAAAACGGTATAAAAAAGGCATAAAGAGAGTATGCAGTCCAAATTAGCACCCGAAAAGTATATAGAATTAATGTCTGTCATATTCGTAGCAACATTTTTGCCCATTTTGTATAGTATTATATTTTATTTATTTTTATCATAAATTTTAATTATCGAACAAATAATTTATAATTCTTTGAGCTTCAGCTATTAATGACTGCTACTGTTAATAAATATATTTAATAGGTATATTATTTAATTTAAGCTCGCTTGAATCATTTGTAACGTTGTCAGAAATGATGAAAAATGACTTCATCACTTTGCTGATTACTGCTGCTATTGTTCCTCTTAATAAATCGTATTGCTCAACAATACTGTCATTATTATTATCAGTATTTACTGTTATTCGTTTGCTAAACAATTCAATAAAATATTTTTTGCCATATTTCAAAATCTGCGTCGCTTTTTTTCTGTTATCGCAGACGCAGGCAGTGAAAATGCGAACGTAAGAATAAAATAAATTTAAATTAAATAAAAGAAAAGTAAAAAGTAAAAAAAATAAGAATACAAAAAGTACAAAGTGACCTTGAATTTTCTCTGTCCCCTTCACACTTATCTCTTCTTTGCTACACTCAGTCGCACTACCACCCCCACCATTTCCACCTTGTGTCATTATCTCGAAAGGCTTCGAGTGCGTTCTCAAATATTTGTGCGAAATGCTTCCTCTTTCGTACTGCTCTACGCTGCGTTTCACTGCTTTGCAGTACTTTGCTCTTCACCTCACCTCTCTGCTCTGCATCATGCTACGTTGCTCTTCACCGCACTTCGCTGTTCAGCACCGCACTATGTTGCTCTTCACCGCACTGCGTTGCTCTCCACCGCACTTCGCTACTCTGCACCACACTACGTTGCTCTCCACCCCCCTACATTGTTTTTCCCAACTCTGCACAGAGTCAGCTCTGCTTTGCACTGTTTCCATTCTCTTCTGACTCCTCATCTGTGTGCTGCTGCTTCTTCTACTTCTGATCAGTTGAACGATAAACTTGCAGCAGCGCGGAGTTAAAGGTCGCTGTATTAATTCAAGGCCAAGCTCAGCAGCAACAACAAATACAAATACAAAAATACGCAAAATTATCAACGCAACACTTGGAGCTGTGCCACAGTAATAACAAAAACATCATCAACAATAAAACACAACAACGAAAAAACAATCTCAAATTAATTAACAAAATAAGAGAAAAAAGAAGTCACTTTTGTTTTTCATTTTATTTTTTTTATTTTGACAGTCACGGTGAGCGAACGACGTACGTACATCATTTATACCTCGTTGCACATACTTTTTTTCTGCTGCTCTCTTTCACCCTCTTGGGCACTAAATTGTTTACTTTGCTTTTAAACGAAACAACAATAATTAATATTTTAAAATTTTAATTTGTCAAAAAAAAAACAGGTTAATTTCTTAATTGATGTTAACAATAAAAAAAATATCCATTAAAAATGTTCAACTTTGTTCAGATATTTTAAATTTCGAAAAAAAAAAATGGTTTTCGATTTTTTTTTTGTATAAATTAAAATTTAATTAAATTCTTTCCAAAATAATATCATATTGTAAAACAACACTATACATTTCTGTATATCTTTATTTCTTTATTTCTGTATATCTTTATTTCTTTATTTCTTTATTTCTTTATTTCTTTATTTCTTTATTTCTTTATTTCTTTATTTCTTTATTTCTTTATTTCTTTATTTCTTTATTTCCTTATTTCTTTATTTCTTTTTTTTTATTTCTTTATTTCTTTATTTCTTTATTTCTTTATTTCTTTATTTCTTTATTTCTTTATTTCTTTATTTCTGTATTTCTTTATTTCTTTATTTCTTTATTTCTTTATTTCTTTATTTTTTATTTCTTTATTTTTTTTATTTCTTTATTTCTTTATTTCTTTATTTCTTTTTTTTATTGGAGTTATAAATATAGTAACCAAAATAATAGATTATTCATCCCCGGACAATTCTTCCTAGGAATATTCTTCTCCAGACAGTACTTCTCCGAGACATTTTTTTCCAGAGACCATCCGAGAAAATTCTTTCCCTGAACCTTTTTTTCCAGACAATGCTTTCAATGACAATTAATTTTTTTGAAATTAGTTTTTTTGTTTTAGTGTGGTGAGTTTTAGTGTGGTGAGTTTTAGTGTGGTGAGTTTTAGTGTGGTGAGTTTTAGTGTGGTAAGTTTTAGTGTGCTGAGTTTTAGAGTGGTGAGTTTTAGTGTGGTGAGTTTTAGTGTGGTGAGTTTTAGTGTGGTGAGTTTTAGTGTGGTGAGTTTTATTGTGGTGAGTTTTAGTGTGGTGAGTTTTAGTGTGGTGAGTTTTATTGTGGTGAGTTTTAATGTGGTGAGTTTTAATGTGGTGAGTTTTAATGGGGTAAGTTTTAATGTGGAGAATTTTAGTGTGGTGTGTTTTAGTGTGGTGTGTTTTAGTGTGGAGTATTTAGAGTGGTGATTACAGGTGTGGTGAGTTCAGAGATTTTGTGGGTGATTTACTACACCCTTGAGAAAAGTTTCACTGATATCAGTCTAATAAATATGAACATACATCATATTAAAATATAACTTGCGTGAACGATACATGCGCCGTTAAAATTTAAAATATATTTTATCAAAATCCTTATCTTAATTACATCATAATTGCCTTTTAAAAAAGTACGTTGTATGGGCGGATTCACGCCCAGAAATTTAATTCCGACCACATTTAGTGAGACCGTTTAAAATGGAGACAAATATTTCATTAAATTCGGTATCCTAATTGCGGATATTATATGTTTTTTTTTTTAATATTTGTGTTGTACAATAGGTGCCACGCCAAGTGATTCAAATCCGCACACTTTCTATGATATCGTTTAAAATGATGATATGAAGCGCTGAGCAAAATTACATAGAAATATTCAAACATATATTGTAGAGATAAATATGGAATAATGTCTGCACAATCTTAGTGATGTTTGTAAACAAAAAAAAAATAATTAAGATTTTAAGCATTATAAATTGTTTTAATGAGTTGTCTAGTCATCGGTAATCATTTACCTTTTAAATCAGTGGTGCGCAGCCTTACCGCATTGTAGAATAAGACGAATTTTGGTTTCTTGTATTTCCGGCGAAAAACTAAAAAGCGCATATTTTGTTTTTTGGTTTTTTCCCGCGAAAACCTAACTCGCAAACTTCGATGCTGTATTCCCGTATTGGGATGTGTTTGTTGTTGCACTTACTAAACACTTTACTAAAACTAAGCAGAAGTTGTGTGTTTGGTTTTGTGTTTGATTTACCGCTACACAATTGGTCGCAGAAAGCAATAACAATTCCCAATGCAAGTAGACGGAAAAAACAAACGTTATCGTAACGATATCAAGGGTTAAATTACATCTACATTGTACAGGGTTTTTCAAATGGGACGCTACAAAAGTAGAGCGACAGGGACAGCAAACGATGCGATATTTCTTGCCGCTCTTTTGACATTTCTCTTCAGTAAGGTTTGCCATTTCATGATGGAAAGATATACGAATTTGAATTTTGGTAGTAAATTTTAATAATTTCGACTCGTTGTTGGCTCGTATATCTTTCCATCATGAAATGGCAAACCTTACTGAAGAGAAATGTCAAAAGAGTGGCAAAAAATATGGCGTCGTTTGCTGTCCCTGTCACTCTACTTTTGTAGCGTCCCTGTTGAAAAACCCTTGAGGAAACTTTTGTAGCGCTCTTATTGAAAAACCGTTTAGATAGATATCGATGAGTTCTCTTGGAGTTTTCTCGGTATGACATCAAAATAATCAAAATTCGAGATTGCTTCGAAAAAAATTCGATATCTATGTGATTTTTTTTTAAATAGATATCGTATTTTGTTCTTAAATTTTAATGTACGAGTAATTTTAAAAATTAAAAGCGATAAAGCTACGAGATCGAACTTTTTTATCGAAGTTCGAAGCTTCGAGGCGTCAAAGGTCTCCGAGACATGGAGACTAGGCTCTCATCACGCAACTTTAAAACGATCGTCGTTGAAACATAAGTAAGACTATTGTCTAAACGATATCGTTAGACGATTGTCGTCATACGTGATTAGTGCCCTGGATAAAACACATTCAAATGTCGGAACAAGAAACGCGAGTTCGCCTGTTATCCGAATTAATGTTTTACAATAATTTCTAATTTGAACTTTTGATTTTTTTTAAATTACGATAAGAAACAAAAATATTGTTACATGGTGCGTATGAGTGACACTTTTAGGGAATAAAATTCGATTGTTCATACGTCACGTTACACGCACGATTTTCACATGACACGAAAATCAGTTTTTTAAATCAGTTTTTTAAATCAGTTATTTAAATCAGTTTTTTAAATCAGTTTTTTAAATCAGTTTTTTAAATAAATTTTATTTGATTCTTAATTTAAGAAATTTGCTTCACCGTGCATTTAAATAGAATTCCAACAAAATATCATTTAATTTATTTCACAACGTCGATTTTTTTTCTCTGCATCTGTGTGTTGTGCTATGTGTGTGACACACAAACTACTGCAGTTTGTAGCACTCTCACTTTTCATGGAAAACAAAACACGTTATCAGTGCCTGCGACGTGTTATCAACGCGAGTGCAATGAATTCTGCAAAAACATGCACAACAACAAAATACATTAAATTACGAAATAAAAATAGAAAAAATTTAATCATAAAAATTAATAAAAGAAAATAGAAACTGTAAAAAAAGTATAAAAATAATTATAATAAATATTAAAAAATAATAAAATAAAAATATTGCCTAAGAAATTGAAATTTTAAAACTAAGCAATAAACTCAACAATTCTTCTTTGTGCCGTAGAACGCATTGCTTATCTCTAACAAAAACAATTTTGTGACAAATTACAACAAATATTTTTGAATGTGGGTAAACGAAAAATCGACTTGATAACAATATGAATTTCAATAAAAAAAAATAAGAACAGCAGCAACTGCAACAACACGTCAACAAAAAAATAACGTTAATGTACACAGTAAAAAAAAACACAGTATTGAAATTTTATAGTACATACAAAAAAAAGTTCTACCAACAACAAGTATGCATCATATTGATGAATTCATTCATTGAACTAAAATCGATTTTTTTATGTTTTTCATTTTCAATATTTTTTTATAACATCAAATTTCAAACTAAAATTTGTCTCCAGTTACACATTTATGTATTTATAATTCTTATACGATATATAATATTTAAAAAAATATGGTTTGATGCACAAAATTCATCAATATGATGTACACTTGTTCAGTTGCCGTTTTAAGTGGTCCAGAGGTCACGATTTAGAAATCGTACAAAAAATTGTATTTTTGCAATCGTGGGACGATTTCTTTTGAATACCCACACAATATACAATGTTCCGAATTTCAATTTTTGTAGTTAATCATAACTCGATTTACTTATGTTTCTATTTTAACATAAAGTAGATAGTTTTATTTAAAAATTCACTTGATAAAATAAAAGTATACCTGTGACTTTAGTGTTATAAAAGATATATATTTAAAAAATATATGCCATGCTCATTCGCAATACCAGAAAGCACAGTAACACAAATGATTTAAGTTCTGAGCTTCATGAATCTAACCGCGTTGGTTTTCCTACAAATTAGATTTTGAAAACACCCTCCAAGGAATCGGGTCATAAAATATGTACATCCCGAAGCAGAACACTTTTATACAGGCTATTTGGTTCATCAATGTCAGTAATAAATGTGGTCATTCTATGACTCAAAAAAATAAGAAAATGTTAAATAAAAAATGTGATATGAATATTACTGACATAACATAGCCAAGAAAATTTGTTATAAATTATAATTTGTTGATAAATTAGTATCAATTTTTCACTCGTGCTTTAGCCAATTAAATTACCTTTCCAATGATATATCACATATTAAAATCTCATGATTTCTTCATTTTCTAAAATGTACGTAAAGTTGAAATTTACAAAAATAAGAATACAAAGTTTGACTTTGACATTGATTTTCTCAAAGTTTTGTTATCGAACACTTTATTTTTTCTAATTTATAATGATAGAACAATTCATTTTCAGTATTTTCATACCAATCACGAGTATTTTAAAAAATGCTGCAGAAATAATTAAATATTGGTGGGTCTCAATATTGAAATAAAATAAAAATTATTATGTTTGGAAATATGATCAGAAAATATGTTCTGTGAAGTAATATAATAATAATTACAATTTTAATTAATGTTTAAAATTATTTCTCGATTATTTCGATTTTCTTTTTAAATTTCAACCACTGTTTAATAATTCTGTCCCATAACTTATCCGTTTTAAATCACTGTAATACGTTGGGAAAGTACTGGGATTAACTGGTCTATCATTATAATTTAGAAAAAAAATTGTAAATTTTAACTTTACGTACATTTTAAAAAAGAAAGAAATCATGTGGTTCCAAGATGTGATATACCAATGGTAAGGTAATTTAATTTTTTAAAACAGAGATTAAAAAATTGATAGTCATTTAAAAACAGATTATAATTTGTAACCAATTTTCTTGACTAAATTATGTCGGTAATATACATCTCTTAAAGACCCTGTATCCCTAGCCCATGCCCTTATCATGCTTACCATAGCAGGGTTTACATTATCTAAACAGTCAATGTTCCCGATCATAGCTGCATTATTTGTTCCTCATAACGTAAGTATCAGGCAATGCTCGAGATTAATGAGAGAAACCCTATTATGCTCGGGCTCAGACAAGGCAATTGTCGGGTAAATATTTAAAAATGGGAAATTTCCCGATCAGTACATGATCATGGCCTGAGGTCAATACATGATCAGGACACTGCGTTACTATGGGTCTCGTCATATCCCGATCACCTCAAATAATGACATGATCACTTCATGACCATGGCCCTACCAAAATTTCTACTAGGGATAAAGGGTTTTTCATCAGGGACGCTACAAAAGTAGAGCGACAGGGACAGCAAACGACGCCATATTTCTCTTCAGTAAGGTTTACCATTTCATGATGGAAAGATATACGAATTCGAATTTCGGTAGTAAATTTTAATAATTTCGACTCGTTGTTGGCTCGTATATCTTTCCATCATGAAATGGCAAACCTTACTGAAGAGAAATGTCAAAAGAGCGGCAAGAAATATGGCGTCGTTTGCTGTCCCTGTCGCTCTACTTTTGTAGCGTCCCTGTTGAAAAACCCTTGAAAAAAGCTTTTGTAGCGCTCTTATTGAAAAACCCTTTATTAAGCTGAGTGCAAAATTATTATTTTTTTATTATTTGTTATTAATTATTGGCATCGGTGAACCAAACATCCTGTATATATAATTTGATTGCAATTTTTTGTTTTGCATAGTAAAAATAGAAAAACCATTTCTTGATCTAAGAGAGGTTTATAGAGAAATGCTGGAGGTATTTAAAAAATATATAAAAAAAGATATGCATTTCGCAAAAAAAAAACGTTTTATTAACATTATTTTCGAAAGCTAAAAAAGCATTATTTTGAAAACAACAAAAAAAATTCTACAGGAGTTATATACAAAAATATATAAAAGTCCGCAAAAAAAGTTTTTTTTTTAAATATATTTTTGAAATTTAAAAATGCATAATTTTCATAACAAAAAAAATCCATAGGACACCATATAAGACTTTAAATCAGTAAACATTGAAATTGGAGATTTTTTTTCTGGGTACACGACGTGAAATATAAAAAATAACAAGTCTTAGTTGATTGACTAACTGATCAGTCAACGTCTAGGCCACACCCGGAATATAAAATTTGGACAGGGTGATTATCTCTCGACGTAGGTGCGCGCAAAGACGGTATTTTTTGAAATTCGCCCCCCATGAAACACAAAGAGACGGGGCAAAACTGAACTTTTAATATCTGTAACCGAGATAGCTACAGTCATGAAATTTGACCCAGTGATGAACATAATGGGGCGTGACACCTTACATATAGTCAAAACTTTAAAAATTCTATAATCACTGAACTACTAAGAGCAGAGTTTTAAAAATAGAAAGAAAGGAACATATTAAACATTGTAAATGTCACGTCGAATATGGAGGGATTGGACAAAGGCGCATGATACTTCCCATACAATATCAATATTTGATATCCACTATTTGCATTTACACGGATCCCGCCAGTTTTAAATAAAAAGGCTCCCTTTGTAATGCTGTTATGACACTGGATTTTTGCATACTTAAAAAGTATCGGTGTACCCGTACCCGTACGTGTCCGTGCCATCAAAACACGCACGCGCCCATCTCTACTGTAAAACACATATATTAGAGCATCAGGATTTGCTGTAAATTTATTTTGATACTTACAGTTATTTATATTAATACTCTGATTTGAGTTTGATAATTTTAAAACACAAAATTAGTCATTTCACATAATTAAAAAAAAAATGGTAGATTTTGAACCATCCATGGCATTTCCGGTACTTCTACCACAATTGTGGTAAAGTGACAAACCCTGATATCGGTTACGGTTACCGTTGCAATCCCTGCTTATAATGTTTAATTAATATTTTTTTGCTATAGTGACGTAGATTATTTCTGTCTGTGTAGTCATCGTGTTCAGAAATGAGGTCAGTATCGTGCGTGAGTTCGTGTGTTCGTAGTTGCTGCTTTCGGCTGCGTACGGAAAAAAGCTTTTTTACGTATGCAAGTGTTTTGTTGTAGTAGTTGATGTTGTTTTTGTAATAGCAGTAGTTTCTTGAATTTTGTTTTTGTTAAAATAGTTGTTGCTCTTTCTTGCTGTCACAATTTGAACGCATTCTGAGCGCATTTCTTCAATCAACGACCTGCTGCCGCGGTCGCAGACGTTGACGTCAATGACAGCGCTGCCGACTGAACTGCACGAGGTGTAGTTTGTTGTTTAGGAGGCAGCCGAACTGAAGGCAATCACTCGGTTCACCGACTGTTGCTTTGGGTGCTGTTGTTGCCGCTGCTGCTGCTACGACTACTACTACTATTGTTGTTTTTGTATTTATTGCTTATAATAAAATTCTAGTTTTTTGTTGTTGCTTAATTGAAAGTAGTTCTTGTTGTTGCCTCAATTAATGCGGTCGCTGCCTCTTCTGCTGTTGTTGTAGTCTTTAATGTGTTAATAGGTCTCTGACCTGATTTTAAAATTAATAAATAAAAAAAAAATTATTTAAAATATTTCCAGCAATATTTTTTTTAAAAGTCAAGTTTTTGTTTTTTTTTTTTTCTTGTGTGTATACAGTTGCGCTGCTGTGTAGTTGTTTTCGGTTTTGTTATTGTTGTTTTTGTTGTTTTTGTTGTACTAAATTTCAGTTTCAATTCGGTTGGACTCTCACAGTTCAATTGAGGTTGATTTCAATTTCCAACTTTTGATCATATCGCCGCATCGCATTGGCTAACTGACGATGCAATGCAATCGTGTTGAGGATGTTGCGATTGTCATCATATATTTGCTGTTTTATAAAAAAAATATATTAATTGTTTTTAATTTTTTTTTATAAGTTGATCATTTTATAAATTTTCGAACCACATTGGAAATTTATTTTTTCCTAAAACAGGTTTTCAATTTTATTAATTACTATTACAAAAACTAGTTTCTAAATTTAATAAATGAATTTTAGATTTTAAGAAATGTCAGACATAAGCAGTCATGGAAACTGTAAAGGATTTTTTAAAATAAAATTACAAAAACCAGCAAGGTAATATTGAAGTAGAAAATTTGTTTAAACTATGGAAATTTTGAAGTACGGAAATTTTGAAGTGGGAAAATTTTAAAGTAGGGAAATTTTTAAGTAGGGACATTTTAAAGTAGATAAATTTTAAAAATGGGACATTTTAAAGTAGGGACATTTTGTAGTAGGGACATTTTGTAGTAGGGAAATTTTAAAGTAGGAAAATTTTGAAGTAGGGACATTTTGAAGTAGAGAAATTTTGAAGTAGAGAAATTTTAAAGTAGAGACATTTTAAAATAGGGAAATTTTGTAGTAGGGAAATTTTTTAGTAGGGAAATTTTTTAGTAGGGAAATATTAATGTAGGGAAATTTTGGAGTAGGTAAATTTTAAAGTAGGGAAATTTTGTAGTAGGGAAATTTTGAAGTAGGGAAATTTTGAAGTAGAGGCATTTTAAAATAGGGAAATTTACTAGAAGGGAAATTTTGAAGTAGGGACATTTTAAAGTAGAGAAATTTTAAAATATGGACATTTTAAAGTAGGGAAATATTAAAGTAGTGAAATTTTGTAGTAGAGAAATTTTGTAGAAGAGAAATTTGAAGTAGGGACATTTAGAAGTAGGGAAATTTTGAAGTAGGGAAATTTTTGAATAGGTAAATTTTAAAGTAGGGACATTTTGTTAAACTAGGGAAATTTTAAAGTAGGGAAATTTTAATGTAGGGAAATTTTGTGGAAGGGAAATTTTGAAGTAGGAAAATTTCGAAGTAGGGAAATTTTGTTGTAGGGAAATTTTGAAATAGGGAAATTTTGAAGTAGGGACATTTTAAAGTAGAGAAATTTTGTATTATGGAAATTTTAAATTAGGGAAATTTTGTAATAAGGTAATTTTGAAGAAGTGAAATTTTGAAGTAGGGACATTTTGAAGTAGGTAAATTTTAAAGTAGATAAATTTTAAAATATGGAAATTTTAAAGTCGGGAAATATGTGAAAATGTTGATATATAAAGGAATATTGACCCGTGTCAGATTTGCGCATGAAAAATAGTCCATCACAAAATTAAAAAAATCTTCTAAACCAGAGTTACGATTTTTAAAGTGAGACCATGTTCATAACACATATTTTTTGTAATCAATTTTCAGTACTTTAGGACACTTTCCTGGATGCTGCAGTCCTCTCTTCCCTGAAATATTAAATGTCATTGGTGACCTTCTACCTATATTTTAGTATGACCAATGCCCTGGTACCTTTATAACGGCCTAAGTTCTTGGCAGATTTGCATATGACGTTATTGTTTGTGTATCACCTGAAGTCCGTTTTAATGTAGTGGAGGAGGTTAAGCAGAAGACTAGGTTAGGCCGAATTAGTGTGAACACTTTATGTTCATACCAGAATGGCAATAATCTCTACCCCAAGAATTATTGAATGCAAATATTGGAATTTATTGTGCCCGTGAAAATGCAAATTTTACTTCTTTTGTAACAACTGCTGATTGGTAGAAAAATAAGGAATTGTCTAGAAATTTTCGATTGCTTTTAGGTCTTTAATTTTTGGTCGACATTTCCTTATGAATCTGCAGTATATAATTCATGACCAGGACGTTGCGAAAATCGGCAATTATGTAGCACTTTAATTTTTGACATTTATCTTCAGTAAGGTTTGCCATTTTATAATGGAAAGATATACGAATTCGAATTTCTGTAGTAAATTTTAATAATTTCGACTCGTTGTTGTCTCGTATATCTTTCCATTGTGAAATGGCAAACCTTACTGAAGAGAAAGGTCAAAAGAGCGACAAGAAATATGACGTCGTTTGCTGTCACTGTCGCTCTACTTTTATAGCGTCCTTGTTGAAAAAACCCTTGAAAAAAACTTATGTAGCGCTCTTATTGAAAAACCCTTTATTTTGGTACGGTTTTTCCATCCCAGTGTACTTCATCACATTCTGGTACGGTATTTTTATAACCTTCAATATCTTCAGTTCATCTTTTTTTGATCCTACGACCAAGGACTCCGAACAATACAGTTGTTTGGACACTTTTTTGTCTGAAATGTTGAAATTTTTTTTGAAGAAGGCACTAATCTTCTTTGATTTTTTCTTCTCACAGATCTCCTTTTTTTCTCCCAGAACCTGCCGTCTATGTAATGATCAGGTCCTATTTAAATTATTTTATTACCTTTGAAATAATGTTCGGTTCAATTTATAGTTCCCTAGCAGTTTTTTGCAAGTTCACTAAAAGTGACTGTATCACATAATGTTCCAATTTCATTTTCTTACATCCACTTCGATTGCCATTTTTATTGCTTGCATCAATAAAGAGAAAAAAAACAAAAAGATTCGCCCTTTTTGCATGACAAGATTTTCAATTTTACAAATTTCTTTGTATTTTTTGCTATAACTCTTTATTGGTGCAAGATAAAATAGTGGTGTAAAGCCATTAATTATTTGATTTTAAAGCACCTATCGATTGGCATCATTATTTAAAAATAATTTGCCAAATATTTTTGTTGCAAACAATAAAAATTCAAAAAGAAAATTAAAATAATGCTGATGATCGATAGGTGCTTTAAAAACAAACAATTAATGCGTTCACAGCACTATTTTATCTTGCACCAATAAAGAGTTATAGCAAAAAAACTAAGAGATTCGCCCTTTTGGCATGACAAGATTTTCAATTTTTCGAATTCGTCATTTTGGTTTTGTTTTTCGTGGCTAGAAATATCCAATAAAATCATACACGATTTTGGCACAGTATACTTGAGGAAAAACTATATTCAAAAATGTAAAAAAACGCAAATGGCAAAAATTACACATTCGCCCATTTGGCATGATAGTGATGATATCATAATTTCTCTTGATAATCATGCACATAGTTATTGCAGTAATTATGACATGTTTCTGGAAAACATCCATTATTTAATTTCTTTATTCTCACAATTTTGTATTATTTTTTTAATTTTAATTATTATTTTTTTTTTTTTTAATATATAATAATTATAAGAAAATATGAAATTAAAAAGAAAAAATATTTGGCAATTTTTTTTGAAAATTATTTTTGGAAAAGAAAAATAAATTGAGAAAAGATTTATTTGTTTTTTTTTTACATATAAACTAAGACATTTTCTGAAAGATATGCTGACTTAATTTAATAGTATCCAAAATACATTAAAAAAATGATTTTCCTGCATTTTTTTGATTTTTATCATACTAAGCTTCATTGAGAAAAAACCTCGACCGATTAACTCATTTTGCATTTGCGTTTTTTCTTATCTTGGTTCGGTGTGTGAATTATTTCCAAATACTATAAACATTTTTTACGCACAATTCAACGCATGAAAGATGAATGAAATTGTGCGTCATGACGCACGCACGCACTCACGCACGATTCATGATTTAAACAATCGCGCCGCGTCTACAACGAAATTCGCAAACATTCTGACGGGCACCAGGAGGCGTACGCAATGCGTTATCGCAAAAAATACTACTTTGGGGTGGGTTCAGAATTTTCGAGTTGCGTAAGGTCAGTGCGTGCGCAGATCAGAGATACACAGGCGTCGAGAGCGGTTGGTGAGGCAGCTGCGTAGGGGCGCCGTTTGTAAAAAAAAGCATGAGAGCAGCCAGTTACTGATTACAAATTACTGAAAAAATAAATTTTATTTTTTTATTACTTTTTTAAATTTTAATAATTTTTTTTTTATTTTTTAAATTTTAATAATTTTTTTTTTTTAATTATTTATTATATTTTTACGAAATCTATAAATTTCTACTACGAATTTCAATATAGCAATTTGTACAGAATTATTTTATTCTAACTAAATTTTGTTCATAATTTTTTTGTTTACACAATTTTTAAAATGTGGGATTTTCCAGAAAAATATCAACCATAACCGAAAAATTCAAAATTCCCAAATCGTTTTGATATTTTTTTGCATATTATTATTTGAGTATCAAATATGTAAAAGTATCAAATATAAAAAATATAAAAAATTGTAAAAAATCATAAAACTAAGAATAATCATGAATTTTTAATCGTGTTTTACTTTTTAGATCTTAATAATGATTATTAATATTGTCAAATACAAAATTATTAAAAAAAAAACGTACTGAAAAATTGCCATTTGCGTCGTCCCGAATTCCTGTGATTTATTATGAAAAAACTCTAAACTTTAGGAAGCTAGGAGCTATTTCCTAAAATAATTCAAAAAAATAATGTATACGCAAAATTCGCTGATTTTTTGGAATTTCCATTTGAACCGACACCATGCTTTTCCATTTTCTATCCCGTCCGAATCGAGCAGTAATTAATTTATATCATTTGATCTATCGTTTAGAATTTTCAAATTTTTTACAGCTGTTTAGTTTAATTTATATTATACTTCTACCAAAAAAATCAAGTGAATTAATAAATTTTCCATCGAGTTATTAATGTTTTAACCCTTAAAAACCTGATTTCTTGTTCGCGATTCTTTATAGCTTTTGTTCTACGACTTTGCTCAACCATACACTTTACTGTAATATGTAAAAAAACCCTGCTCGTTGGGCGAAACTGTTTGGTGGAACCGCTCGGGACCCGGACTTGAAAATTGAAAAACTCTCTAGACAGCCAGCATATTTTTTCTGATCTTATTTGGAAGAACTTATCACAAAAATAATTTTTTGAAAGTACGAAATTTTAGAAAATTGTAACGGCCACGTACATATTTTATCTGGTCTTTTTTGGATGAACATATCGTCACTGTAATGAAAAGAGTTCGCCCCTTGTGTATTTTTAAAAATGTTGGGAAATCAAATTTTAAAGTTTGAAGTGCTTTAAATATTAGCAAAATTTATATTTTTTTCCATTTTTTTCTGGTATTTTGGTTTATTCGTTAATTATAACGTATGTAAAATATTTTTAGATTTGGACAAACTACTGAATTATAAATACGGATTTTGTGAGACTATATCCTGATCAAAACGCAAATATTTGTGTTTTTTATGCTATAACTTTTTATTAGCGCCAGACAAAATAGTAATGTAAAGGCATTAATTATTTGATTTTAAAGCACCTATCTATTGGCATCATTAATTAAAAATATTTTGTCAAACATTAGTTTGCCATTTGTTATTTGCAGGAAAAAAAATGCTTGGAAAAATATTTTTAAATAATGATGCCAATCGACAGGTGCTTTGAAAACAAATAATTAATACCTTTATACCATTATTTTATCTTGCACCAATAAATAGCAAAAAAAACGAAGAAATTGGAAGAATTGAAAATCTTGTCATACCAAAAGGGCGAATCTTTTCGTTTTTTTGCTATAACTCTTTAATGGTACTAGATAAAATAGTGATGTGAGGGCAATTATTGTTTGTTTTCAAAGCTCATATCGATCTGCATTATTAATTACATATTTTGCAAAAAAAAAAAATCCCGTAAATAACAAATGGCAAATTAATGTTTGGCAAAATATTTTTATTTAAAGATGCAGAAAGATAGGTACTTTGAAAACAAACAATAATTGCCTTTACACCACTATTTTATCTTATACCAATAAAAAGTTAAGGCGAAAAAACGAAAAGATTCGCCCTTTTGGCATGACAAGATTTTCAATTTTTCAAATTCGTTCTTTTGGTTTTGTCTTTTGTTGCTAGAAATATCCAACTTAATGACACGCTATTTTGGCACAGCATACTTGAGGATAAACTACATTCAAAAATGTAAAAAAAACGCAAATGTCATAAATTGCACATTTACCCCTTTGGCTTGATAGTGACGATATCACAAAAATAATTTTTTGAAAGTACGAAATTTCACACAATTGTAATTTTTCAAATTTGGTTTCCACTACTTATCATACAAAAGTTAAATGATGTTGGTTTCAAGCATTTTTAACAGCTAATTAAAATCTGTCATGTCCGGAACTTTGCACCCAGAAAAAAAAATCCCTCAAATCCCATTCAAATTGGTCAATAGAACAATTATTGATTTAATAGTATACAAAAAATAAATCTTTTCATATAAAATCTATGGCAATGTCATGGTATTTCCTAGTATTTAATGGTATTTTCCGATTAAAAATATAATTTATCCTATTGACTATTTTTAATAGTAAAAAACTATTATTTATATAGTATTTTTTTCTGGGTGTGAATATCAAAAGCGTAAAAAATATAAGAAAAAAAGATTTTGTTTACAAAAAAATAAAAAAAATTAGAAAGTTAAAAAAAATACTGGAAATTTGCATCACTTTATATTTAATAATGATCATAATAATCAGATATAAACTTCTTTTTAGCAAAAAGTCGTAGTTCAAATGTTCATATGGAACGTCCAGAATTATTCTGTGATTTATTACGAAATAATTATATACTTTAGGAACAAAGTGTTTATATAAAAATAAAGTAAATTATCTCAGCTATCTTTTTAAATAATAAAAAAAATAATTTATGTGCAAAAAGAAAAGAAAAAAAAATTGTGCCGACCTGAATCTCCAAACGCTGCAAAAAAAAAGGCTTTCCCAAACATAATTTTGCAGGCATTACATATATCTTTGGAGCTTTATGCAAACAAAAGTATTATTTCAAACATTACTATAATAACAGCCAAACATATTTTTGTTTTCGTTCAAACATATTTATGTGCAGAATGAATAATTTTCGACGTTCTTGCAAACATATATATGTTTGAATGTGAAAAACATTTTATTTACATGTAATCATATTTATGTTTACATTTATATTTAATGTAAAAATAGTAAATTTAGTACTAATATCTTCTTTACACAATATTCGTTTTTTCCCTTTTTTTAAATTTCCTTTATTTTTTATTTATATAGTCTCTATTTATAAACTTAAACTTTTATTTTTTTTTATTACACTTATTTTATTTATACTTAATAATTTGATTTCCATCTATTGTTCCTATTTTGAGTTCAGTGATTTGCGAATAAATTGGATATTTCACAAGCAGTCACTATCTGGTATTAACAGTAATTGGCGGTACTTAAGCAAATTCTTCCACCAAAAAGAATTTTTGAACTATATGAAAAGTATTAATGTGAGTGTTACTGAGTGCTAAAAGTAGGCAGCGTTGTTATTTAATTGTGACTTCGTAATGCCAAACATACATATAATCAAAATAATGCTATTATTTTTAAATTCGTTGTCACCCAGTAACAATCACGAATAACCAAATGCATATAATTCAAAGAACCTCTTATTGACGTTGGGTGTGTTAAATAGCAGTAATATCAAACATACATATATTTCTACAGAAACATTAATATAGTAGATTCATGTAAATCCGCGATTAAAGCAGTTTATGTTTAAATATCGTATAATCATATTTCAATCTGAACAAAATAATAATACAATTCAATTATAATATAATTAGATATTACTCCCAATATTTAAATGGTGATTTCGAATTACGTTATAATTACATTCGAGCATATTCAAACAAATTTTCTATCCGTGCAGTTCGGCTTTTTTCTGTGATTTATTATAAAATAACTAAAACTTTAGGAACAAAGTGTTTATATAAAAATAAAGTAAATTATCTCAGCTATTTTTCTAAATTATTCAAAAAAATAAATTATATGCAATAAGTATGTTTTAGAAAAGAAAAAAAAAAATTGTGCCATCCGTAATCTTCCGTCCGGAATTTTTCTATGATTTTTTATGAAAAAAGTATACATCTTAGAAACAAAGTGTAAATCTACAAACCAAGCATATTATCTTTGCTATTTTATAAAAAAATCCATAAAATATTTTAAATGCAAAATTCGTTGAATTTTTAGACTTTCCGTATGAACCTCGACATGCACTGGCTGCCGTTTTTTTCCCAACCGAATCGAGCACTATTTAATTTATATCATTTGATCTACAATATAGAATTCGCTAATTTTTTGCAGATGTTTAGTCCTATTTAAATACTAATTGCTCCTCAATACTACTTGCTCCTATTCATAAATTTCACTTCGAGATATTAAACTATTAAACGTACGAATTTTTTGTTATAATTAAAATATTAAAAAATAAAATTTCTAGTTACGTATTTTAGTTTTCAACAGAAGAACATATTTTTCCAAAATACTTTAAACGTATTTTCTCGTTTAATTCTTAATTGAAATTTCAAAACAAAGCACATATTTTATTTTTTTATTTAGACCATAAATATTAATTTTAAATTAATTAATTTTAAATTAAATAATACGTTCATTTGAGTTTTATAAATTTGCACTTTTTAATTAAAAAGATATAAAATATATATTAATTTAATAAAAACCCAAAATGCATTGTCATATTTTTGAATATCGTAAAAAGCACACATAAAGTCATCAAAAATTAAGCACCAACAAATGTTTTTTTTTATATTTTTTAACACATAAAATATAAACCTTAAACACGTTATAAATAAACGCTTATTCACCGCATCGTTTCAGTGCATTAATTATTCTAAAGTACTTAATGAGCACAGTCCAAAAATAATTAATTAAATTAATCTTTACCGTGTACAGTCCATGTTTGTCAAGATATTTTTTATTTTATTATTTTATATTTTGGCTGCAATTATTGTTTTTTGTTTTTGTTGTTGACGACATTTTATCTCTTTTTAATTTCGGGTGACAATCAGTCTCTATTGCGTCTTAAAATATTTGATGTTATTTAAGCATTTGTGTATATTGCGTTGTATCGATGGAAATGATATGTATTATTTTGGAAGTACATTTTTTAATTTTTTTGTATTAATTAAAATATAAAATTTTTTAAATTGAAATTTTTGCGTTTTAGTTTTATTTTTTTTATTAAATTATTGATTTACAATATATTTTTTAAAATTATTTTAAAAATTAGCAGAGATAACGTGCTTTATTTGTGTATTTAAACATTGTTCGTAAAATTTATAATTTTTTCATAATAAATCACAAAATAAATTTTTGAACGGCATAAAACGTTCTTTATAAAATTTCATTTAAAAGATTTCAATTTGTATTATTTCATTGAAATACTCAATTAAAAAAAATTAAATTTAATGATTGCAATTTAAAATTTTTCATTTATAATTTAAAAATTATAATTAATTTTTTTTAATTATAATTTTCCCTCTTACATTTTGAATCATTATTCATTTAAATATTAAAATTTTTAAATGATAAATTCATAAAATTAATTGAAAAAAAAAACACAAAAAACCCAAAAAAAAATTATTCGCCCAACGTGGGGCTCGAACCCACGACCCTGAGATTAAGAGTCTCATGCTCTACCGACTGAGCTAGCCGGGCATATTGATCGTCGGGCGCCCAAAATGACAAACCACACAAGAGCGCCAAAAAAAAAAAAAAAAGAATGAAGAAGAGAATTTAAAAATATCCTAAAAATAGAATTCTTAATACATAAAATTTGAAAAATAGAACCACCACCTGGCAACATCTGTTAATGACCATATAAAGTCTCAATATAAAAACAAATAAAAAAAAGAACAGAACCCACATTATTTATTTAGATCGTTAGTTCCCAGTCTGCTCTACACTAAGAAAAAAGTGACGTAATAAAATTAAATAAAATTTATTTAAATTTGATTTAAATACTTTTGTAATAAAAAACGTAATACTCCATACAAAAAATATTATGTGCGTATTTAATTTCAAAATAAATAAAAAAGTATTTAATTTTATTTAAAATTTCGAAAAAAGTAAAATAATAATTTTATCTGTACCTAATTTTCTTTTTATGAAATAAATAGTTTTTAAAATACCAATTTACGTATTTATTATGTTGTGATTAAACTAAAATGTTATGATAAAAAGTATTTACTTCAAATTTTATTACATACATAATAAATTTAAATAAAAAGTATTTACTTCAAATTTTATTACGTACGTAATAAATTTGAATAAAAAGTATTTACATCAAGTTTAAATAAAAAGTATTCCATTTAAATACAAAAGACTACGGGTGAAAAACGTGTCGAAAAGTATTTAAATTTATTACTTTTTTTATTGAATTTTATTAATTTTTCCCCTCAGTGTACGATTCGATATTGCTTCACGACTGTTTCGAGATCTCTTTTACGATTCTAGTATCTATGTATATCCTACTACAATTCATTCCGGACGGGGAAAAAGTTCCGTATAGAAATTATCACTACGATTTTTTTTCTAAAAATAGTTGAGACAATTTACTTAATTTTTGTCTATGTTCATTTTGTTCCTAAAGTTTATAATTATTGCGTAATAAATCACAGAATTATTCCGGACGTTCTTAGTGAAAATTTCTTTACATTTGAGACGCGTGGCGGTTGACGTTTTTCTGGAAATGCTCATATATAATAGTTTGGCACTACAGTTCTATAAGAACTTAGGCCGAGCTCTCTCACCATTTTGAGCTGTGCGTGTTATATTTGTACTCAAAGTGGTGGGACCTACAGTTTATTGCCGAATCCGAACGGCGGGTGATAGCTTTTCATAGGCAATGTTTTTACTCTTGGAGGTTTGCCATTTACTGCCGAGAGGTAGCGCGGTATAGAAAAATGTTTCTATGAAAAGATGTTGTTAGTCCCAGTCCAGACTTGAACCTGGGACCTTTCGGCTCGCAGTCCAACGCACCAACCACTGAGCTAGCAAACAAAAAAAACGATGAAATTTGAAAAATTGAAAATCTTGTCATGCCAAAAGGGCGAATCTTTTCGTTTTTTTGCTATAACTCTTTATTGGTGCAAGCTAAAATAGTGATGTAAAGACATTAATTGTTTGATTTTAAAGCACCTATCGATTGGTATAATTATTTAAAAATAATTTGCCAAACATTTTTCTTGCAAATGATTAAATTCAAAAAAATATTTAAAATTAATGATGATTATCGATAGTTGCTTTAAAAATAAACAATTAATGCATTGACACTACTATTTTATCTTTTACCAATAAAAAGTTATGGCAAAAAAACGAAAAAATTAGCCCTTTTGACATGACAACATTTTCAATTTTTCGAATTCACCCCTTTGGTTTTGTCTTTTGTTGCTAGAAATATCCAACAAAACCACATACGATTTTGGCACAGTATACTTGAGGATAAACTACATTAAAAAAAATTTAAAACGCAAATATCTAAAATTTCACATTCGCCCATTTAGCATGATAGTAACGATATTTAAAAAATTACTTTCAAGATTTTGAAAACTATAGTTTTTAAGTTGTCTATATTTTATTATACAGATTTTATTGTTGAAATATTAAAACCACTATTTGGAAATATT
Organism: Dryomyza anilis; assembly: GCA_951804985.1. NCBI lineage: Eukaryota > Metazoa > Arthropoda > Insecta > Diptera > Dryomyzidae > Dryomyza > Dryomyza anilis. The sequence continues at coordinate 91,215,333 of OX638133.1, forward strand.
TTTCGTATACCTTAATGCATTAGAAAATTCAAAAAGTGTTCATTGCAATTTTATAAACATTTATACACTGAATTAAAAATTAAAATAAATTTTACAAAATTGTACAAAACAAACTATAAACTAAGTGCGTATATAAACAATCGAAATGTATTTGAATTTGGTATAGTAGACCAAACAAAATATATATATTATATATAAAACAACATATTCGGGTTAAAAATATGACGCATCAACTGTGGCAGTGGTGCAAAAATTTGCTATATATCTAAATGAAATACAAACAAAATTGGTGCAAGGTCTCTTGAAGCCCTTGTTTTGGTCTAAACTTTACAGAACTCAAACCGCCAATAATAGTTGATGTGAATCATACGGTTTGAAAAATAAAAATAAAAATAAAAAGAAACCATTTAAATATTTATATAAACAATGGACTAGACCTAACTGTACCTGACTAACAAAAGATGGGTAGTAAAATCGACAATTATGAAAATATATTATTAATACGATCATTTTTAATACATTGATATTTTCATACAAACCTTTTTACGAACATTTCTGAAATCGAAAACATAATAAGGGTATTCATTTCACTTCGTAGCTACTGCGTAAATGCGTATGTCGTCAAATTATAAGCTTTATAGTGTACACTCAGAAAAAATACTATATAAATAATAGTTTTTTACTATTAAAAATAGTCAATAGGACAAATTATTATTTTAATCGGAAAATACTATGAAATACTACAAAATACCATGACATTTCCATTGAGTTTATATGAAAATATTTCTTTTTTGTATACTATTAAATCAATTATTGTCCCATTGACCAATTTTAATGGGATTTGGGGGAATTTTTTTCTTGGTGTACAATGCTTACGAAATACTCATATATGTAGACGATAAAAAATGAAATGAATACCATTAATGAAAAATTACAGATGTGAAATTCAAAATAATTTAAAATTAAATTATGTGTTCTTTCAAAAAACATGATTTCTGTCAAAAAACAAAATTTGTTTTTCGAAATAGAAAATATTTTAAATATAAAATCGATAACTATAACGAAACAACCGATATCGCGATATCGTTCTACATAGTTTCGTTCAAACCGAAAAGCCTATCTATTTCGTATCATTATTGATTATCGAAAACGATAATTTGGGTCTATAAACGATACTGTTTCGTTTGCTGGGATGTTACACATTTAGGTCACAGTTTTTAAGAGGTACTTCTTATACTTTTCTAAAAACCATTTCAAAAACGTTGTAAAACCGAAACTGTTTATGGTGTTTTTGGATATCGATATGTTTTGAATTTTGTATAACTTTGTTTTTCAATGGTTTAAAAAAGGTAAACAAAATGATTTGATTTTGAAAATGAAAGGGATATCAATTTCACTGTCAGGTTTAATAACCGATTATCGTGAGTCATTTTTTTTTTTATTATATTTTTGTCTAATTTCAAAACACTTAGTATAGACAAAAATATTCTTCTTCGTATTCGAATGATAAATAAAAACGTAACGCAGAGAAATGGAAAGTTTTACAAATGCAATAAACTGCGGTACGTACTTTTATAAAATAAAAACAAATAAAAAAATAAAAAAGAACAACAATTATAATATAAATAATTTTAATGGCAACAAAAACAAATGCAAGTGTTTTGAAACAGACGAAAATTGAATAAATATTTGAGCAATACACACCGACAGACATACAGACAGACAGAACAATACAATAGCAACAACAAATTCCATATTACCTGTTCCAAAGCAAGAACAAGAACAGCAACAAAAGCAAAAACAAGAGCCAAAGAAGAAAATCAACTACAACAACAACCGACACCAACTTGTACTAATACTAATGCATATGCATTTGGTTGTTGTTGTGTTGTTGTTCATCAAATTAGAATTAGGACAGCGACACCAAAAAGCACATTTGGCGCATATGATGTGGTGACTAGTGAGAGCGAGCGCCAGTGTGCAGGAGAGCGCGCGGCGAATCTAGGTAGCGCCGTAGGAGCGCCGGCACAACCTAGATTCGCTTTCAATGCACTGCGACACAAGGTGTTTGATTGCGGGAGCACGTTTGCCAAAGAGAGTAAGAGCAACGTCATATAGCAACCGTGACCCGAATCTGCTGACGTCTAAATTTATTTTTTTCTCGTCTTTTGTTGGTCTAATATTTATTTTGATGAATTTCTTTTTTATTTATTTAATTTTTTTGTTCTTCTTTTTTTTTTTTGACTACAAAACTCAATTTAGAATATTGTCATTGTTGTTTTATTATCTGAATTGTTATATTTTATTGTGTGACTTTTTATATTGAGAAATTGCAAAGTGAATGAACGTTAAATATAAAAGATTTATATTATATTTAAACTCAGTTGAATAATTTCATCATATTTTGTTGTGAAATTCGTAAAATATTCTTTTATTTTTTAGCTAAATGCTTATTATATAATATGCCAAATCAACTTATTAAAAAATGTTGTCAAAAATTCGAGGTTTTAGTTTTTATATTCTCAAACCCAGTGTTCACAATAAAAAAATCCTCCAAATCCGGAAATTATTCAGTTTGGAAAATAGCTATGAAAATTTAAAGCCCTACCATATTGAATCATTCGAAATAACTCTATATTTCAAAATCGAGATAAGCTGTTTTATACAGATTCTGAAATGGATTTATAGAAAATATGAAAAACTAATAAAAAAAAAATATGAAATGGAGAAAAGTTTTTAACTTCAAAATCAGGGTTCTCAAAAATATGTTTTTAAAAAAATATCAAATATCCCTAAAATATCCAATTCATAAAATCGATTTGAGAATTATTATCCAAATATAGTACCAAAATGAAAAATTATTTAAAACCGTGTTTATATCTGAACTTGAGTAAAAATTTGAAGATAGAAATTTTCAACACACAATACGCTCAACAGATATTCTAAACTATAAAAATTACCATACAGAGATCCACGCTTTGTTATGGATATTTTTATTTATTTCAGCTTTAAATGTAAAAAATAAAATAAAACAATTCTCTTCCAAAACAACTTTTACCAAAGAGAATTAATCCCCGGATAATTTATCCTCGGACTATTCTTCCCCGGACAATTTTTCCCCAGGACAATTTATCGCAGAGAAAATTCGTTCCTAGATAAATCATTCTTATAAATCATTTTTACCGGCATAATTATTAATATTTATATATTATTATCTTTTCATTTGAACAGCACGTAATGGTATTTCACATATAACTTATTGAAATTTTTTGAAGTAGTGCGATCAGGTGTGATGAATTTATGTATGGTGTGTTCAGTTGTGGTGAGTTCAGATGTGGTGAGTTCAAGTGGTGTAATTTCAGGTGTGGTGAGTTCACATGTGGTGAGTTCAAGTGGTGTAATTTCAGGTGTGGTGAGTTGAGGTGTGGTGAGTTCATATGTGGTGAATTCATGTGTGGTGAGTTAAGGTGTGGTGAGTTTCGGTGAGGCGAATTTCAATATGGTGAGTTTATGTGTGGTGATTTTATGTCTGGTGAGTTTCGGTGTGGTGAGTTCAGGTGTGGTGAGTTCATGTGTGGTGAGTTCATGTGTGGTTTGTTCAGGTGTGGTGAGTTCAAGTCATGTGTATTTCATGTTAAGTGAGTTCAGGAGTGGTGAGTGCAAGTCATGTGTATTTCATGTGTGCTGAGTTCAAGAGTGGTGAGTTTAGTAGTGGTGAGTTAAGGTATGGTAAGTACATATATGGTGAGTTGCGTGAGGTGAATTTCGATATGGTGAGTTAATGTGTGGTGAGTTTTGGTGTGGTGAGTTCATGTGTGCTGTGTTTGCTTGTGGTGTGTTCAGTTGTGGTGAGTTTAGGTCATGTGTATTTTATGTGTGGTGAGTTCATGTGTGGTGAGTTAATGTGTGGTGTGTTCGGTTGTGGTGTATTCAGTTGTGGTGCGTTCATGTCATGTGTATTTTATGTGTGGTGAGTTCATGTGTGGTGAATTCAGGTGTGGTGAGTTCATATGTGGTGAATTCAGGTGTGGTGAGTTAATGTGTGGTTAATTCATGTGTGGTGAGTTCATATGTGGTGAATTCACTTGTGGTAAATTAATGTGTGGTGGGTTAATGTGTGTTGATTTCATGTGTGGGAAGTTGCGGAAAGGTGGATTTCGATATGGTGAGTTCATGTGTGGTGAGTATCGGTGTGCTGAATTTCGGTATGGTGAGCTTTTTGGGACGGTTAACTGCACCGTTGTGTGACGACACACTGACTCTTAGAAATCAATTATTTCGCTATCGTAAAAGCGAAATCTAAACCTAAATATATCGAAATTCAGAATTCTCCAATAAACCTAAAAATTTGATATAATCAAAAACACAAATCGCATCGAACAAAATAATAAATCTTGATTAGACATCATGCGACGGACGCTCTACCGTATATAAAAATAAAATATTAATAAAAAAAGTCAACATTTGTCATGTGCTATTAACCCACATAAGATACAATGTCAACAACAAAAACTAAAATAGCTGATAAATAATTTGTTGAACCTGCTGCTTGCTGCAGCCAGAAAGAACCCAGTCAAAAATATGTTTAAAAAAAAATGTAAAAATAAAAACCACGCTAAATATTAGAATAACATATACAAAGTATGCGTTAACGGAAATCGGTTAAGAACGTTGGGGGTCTGAAGGGACTGCGGGGAATAATGCGCTGCGGTTGTCGTACTTTTATCTCGATGGTTGTTCGGTTGCTGGCCCGGATTGGGAAACACCTGTTGGCACACACACGGAGGTTGTTAGTGCTACAAACTATTTTTTTTTTTTAGTTTATTTCTATTTTGTTATTGCACTGAATCTATTTTAAAAATACTCACGAATAGTATGGCAATAGAGGGAGATAGAGGCGGTAGGTAATGCACAAAAACAAAAAAATGTAGGTGAAATGTTTCGAACAAATGTTCTGGGGTCTGTCATGAAATGTTGTAAATCTTATGAAATCTGGAATTTTATTAGAACAATTTTTTTCTTTTTTTTTTAAATTTTTTTGGTTCGTGGGTGATCGTGTAATTTCATCATTAATTAGTTTTAACTTTATCAGCTATATTCGATTTTTTTAAAAATCTACAAAAATTACAAAGAAAATATATAAAAGTCATTTCATATCAAATCAACGAATCATTGAGCAACACCAACTCAGAATTTGTTAAAATTTTATTGGAACATCATTACATTAATATGAATCCAGAATTACAGAATGCTCGAGATGTTCGGTGCTGAAATATGATACCCTAAAATAACAAAAACCCTTTAAAATTCACGAAAGTAGTTTTACTTAATTGGTTGTAACTGCTGTTATAATTGAGCTATTTCAATAATTAATATGTCATATTAAAACTCACGAAATTAGCTCAAAATGTCTTTAAAATGAGAGCATTATGTCTCGTGTATCCCTGGGAGAAATAAGCCCCTATTAGGTTTTACCACTGTCAAGCATTTATAATATTGGTATTTAAAAAAGGTCGGTTTATGATGGGAAAAAACATCAATTATCAGTTTTTTTTATATAATTTTGATTTTATTTATAAAAAAAACTTTTATATTTGTCATTTGCTATTTTTACGATATTTTAATTTTGACACTAATTAGCAGACTATATCAAAACAAATAATTAGCTGAAAATAATATTTTCATAGTATAAATGAAAAATAAAATGAAAAAAAAAAGAAACAAATATTAACTGAACTGACCTTGAGATTGTCTGACAACCAATATCTGTGATGATCGGTAGCAAATTCCGGATTTAAAAAAAAAAAAAAAACAAAACGTTTTAAAATTGAACATTATTGTTTTTCTTAAAATATTTAAATATCATATCGTCACCATCATGTGCAATTTTTGACATTTGCATTTTTACATTTTTGAATGTAGTTTATCCTCAAGTATGCTGTGCCAAAATCGCGTGTCATTTTGTGGGATATTTCTAGGCACAAAAAAAACCAAAACCAAAAGGGCGAATTTGAAAATTGAAAATCTTGTCATGCCAAAAGGGCGAATCTTTTCGTTTTTTCGCCATAACTTTTTATTGGTATAAGATAAAATAGTAGTGTAAAGGCATTTATTATTTTTCTTCAAAGCGCCTATCTATCTGCATCATTAATTAAAAATATTTTGCCAAACATTAATTTGCCATTTGTTTTTTGGAGGATAAAAATTTTGGAAAACTATTTATAATTAATGATGCAGATCGATAGGTGCTTTGTAAATAAACAATAAATACCTTTACATCACTATTTTATCTTTTACCATTAAAGAGTTATAGCAAAAAAACGCCCTTTTGGCATGACAAGATTTTCAATTTTTCCAATTTCTCCGTTTTTTTGCTATAATTTTTTATTGGTGCAAGATAAAATAGTGGTGTAAAGGTATTAATTGTTGGTTTTTAAAGTCATTTGGCATGACAGTGACGAGATGTAATCTGTCATACAAGACATTATTTTGTTTATGTGAATTGATAGGGTTTTCCCAATTTCATTTGTGGACCTTAGAAAATTTTCAAATATACCACATTATTTCATATTTATAATTAAGAAATACAACCAATATATAAAAAAATATATATATAATAGCACTTTTTATCACGCAATGAGAATTTACAGGAATCACAATTGTTGCATTTAAAACAGAATATGAAATTGACAGAATATGAAATTTTGAGTTGAGTCTGTGACTGGTACCAGAATCTTGCGGTAAATGCTTAAACGTTTTACATATAGATATCACTGTTAAGATCTGATTAGGATTGTCAATCATGACCTTTTTCCATTCCGGTATTTCGGAATTGAAAATTTTGAACACCGAGATTTAAAGAAATACATAATACAAATAAAATACTAAATGTTTCGATTTTGATTTTTGTTTTATCTGGATCAACTAAATTTGATTTATAATTTTATTAAATAAGATAAAATTAATAAATATTAAAAATAGCTTATTATACAATTTATTTTTTCAGTACTTTTATTCATAAACTCCGAAAATAATGTAAGGGCAAACATATTATGCCTTATAATAAAATATTTATTGATCATTTCGTACCCAAAAACTATGCAAAAAAAATGAAAAATGTGTCTCGCATTTTTCAAAATATAAATTTTTCCGCAATAATTAATTAACATATTTTCCAAAAAAATCTGTTTTCCATTAATTTCTACCCATTCATCTTGTCGCTGCCTAACATTTGTTCTAATTGCTACGCTCTTTTTTTTTTTGGAGACTGTGTCTAAAAAATACAAGAAATATTGCAAAAATAAAACATGAAATGTGTCTGCAATATAAATTAGTTTGCGCCGCAGGAAGCTTTTAGCAAATAATGACAGCTGGTTGTCGTTTTCTTTTTTTTACACGGTTGCAATCTCTCTCACACACACTCTCTCAGTTTCGCTGTCTTTAGAACTGGGTAATTTGACGTCTGCTGTGGTTTTGACATTAGCAACATTTAATTTTTTGACAGTTGAATTTTATCATTTCTTTTTATTTTTCTTATTTTTCTAAATAAAAAAAGAAATATGCGGTATAAGAAATAATTGATTGACAGCATCCTTATATTTGACAGTTGCCAAAATTAATATAAAAAATATTTCAAATTTTTGTATTTCAAAATATATACTGAATTCAGCAATGTTTTTTTTTTTCATATACAAAAATTATTTAATAATTTTAAAATTAAAAGTTTTTTAAGTTTTAAAAAATACAAAATCTTTCGCCTTTTCTTTCGATCGAAATCGTTTTGAAATTTCAATTCGATCGAATTTGTTTATTTTTCTATAACAGAATTCGCTTTTATCATACAAAATAAATATATTTTCATCGAATTTATTTCGTTTTTTAGTGTCAAATATTTGCATTTCCATCGAATGTGCATTTTGGCCTTTATCTGTATATTTTAAATTTCTATAATGTTGACATATATCTCAACATCCTCGATAGTATAGTGGTCAGTATCCCCGCCTGTCACGCGGGAGACCGGGGTTCAATTCCCCGTCGGGGAGATCTGTATTATTTTTTTTTTTTATAAATACCCATTTTTATTAAAACGAAACTGGGTTGATAGAGCATGCATATTTTAAAAATGAGTGCTGATAGAAAAAAGTTAGTATTTTTCATAGTTAGTTTGAACTATGCTCCGCACAATCATATATCATTTTCTTAATTATCATTAGATTGACAATATTAAAAAAATCGTTCAAAAATAGTCTAAAAAAAATCATTATTTTTTGAGTTGAGATTTAAATATCTTAAAATCCTATTAGAATAATAGTATTTGTCAATATATTCAAATTAGTCTTGACAATTGGAAGAAAATTGCGTTTACAGTTTTTTTGAAAACTCGCTGTGTAAGTGACTGTAGTTTTTTAATTCTAAAAAGTGGCTGGAAAGGGTCTGAAATTTGGACTTCAAAACTTCTGAAAAACGTTACGTTATAGAAAAAAACTGAGTATGCAGTCAAAATCAGCAACCGCGTATTATATAGAATTGATATATGGGAAGTCCATGGCAAATAAAAATTCTCGTTTTGTTGAGTAGTGTAATTAAATTCGATAGAGGATTTTACAAGGCATCTGATTATTCCGAGTCGTGGTAGACTTGGATTTATATTAAATTAAGATAACATTGAATATTTTAAATTCAAAATTCAAAAATCCATATTAAATACAATATTTTTTTTGTCATGTTTTAAAAATCATTTATTCTTTTTTAAGCAGCTCTGAAAAACTGGATTTTTTTTAAATAAATAAATTGAAATATATTAATTTAAAATTAATTTATGAGTAATATTAAAACGTCATTGTCGCCTACGCAAAAAATTCATGAATTTCACAAAAAATAAAATAATCAATGAAGAGTCACATATTTTGCTTTGGTTATTACAATACTTAGTACATTATTTTCTTTGTCTTTAGGTTAATAAATGAGCTGTTTAATAATTTGTTTATATTTTTCATTTTTTTCTGTATTTTTCGATTTTTTTATATTTGTGATTTATTTATTTGTTTTAAATTTTTATATCGTCGTTGTAGATTTTAAACTAATCAAACCAATTTTTTCGAAAAAATAATTTTTTATGTTTTCTGTTTAATATTATAAAAATCAGTTTATAAATTTAAAAAATTGAAATGCCATTCGAAATATTTACGTTTTCTCATAAATTGATACCAATATTGACCTCATTGGATCTGTCAATTTCGAATCAAACTTGAACTAACCAAATACATTTTTTCCAAAAATTAAATTTTTATTTTTACTGTTTAGTTATATAAAAATTAGATTATAAATTTCAAAAATTGAAATGCCATTCGGAAGATTAACGTTTTGTCATAAATTGATAACAATATTGAAATCATTGATCAGAAATTGACAGATCCAACAGGATTTATATAAACCTAGTATTGAAATTTTTGAAATCTAGTTGTAGAAGTAAAAGTCAAGTCAAATGTTTGCAATTTTTTTTAAATTTTAATTTTAATTTAATTTTAATTTTTTTATTTATTATTTTTATTTATTTCAAATTTTTAGAATTTTAATTTTTATATATTTGCGATTTTTTTTTTAAATTTCAACCACAAGACCCGCAACTGTTTAATTTAATTCTGCAGCAATATTTATCAGGACAAAATCACTGAAATTGATAAGAAAACACTGGGAATGAATTATTTTGTCATTATAAATTAGAAAAAATGTTGTGATACTTAACGAAATTTTGAGTAAACCAATGACAAAGTCAAAATTAGTATTTTATTTTTGTAACTTTCAACTTTACGTACATTTTAAAAACAGAAAAATCATGGGTTTCAAAGATGTGATATACCATTGAAAAGATAATGTAATTCTCTAAAATGTAAGTGAAAAATAATTATTTATTTATTAACAGTTTATATTTTATAACCAAGTTTCTTGACTAGGCTTTGTCTGTAAAATGAATTTCTTAAACACCTTGTATCTTAAACTGGGCGCAAAATTTGACATATTTTTATTTAACATTTTCTTATTTTTTAAGTGTTGAATTTGCATTTTCTAAAGCATAATTTTCATGGCATTTCAAAAATGTTTACTTCGATATCCTAGTAATTCTAGAACAATTTTTATAGCTCATTGAAATCGGCCAGGTCCGGAATTATGAGTACCAAATGTGAACAGTATAAAAAAAATCAAAAATTTAAAAAAACAATAGAGAATTTAAACCGCACATTTCGTAATAATGATTATTAATATTATCATATATAAAATAATATTTACAAAATACATTGTACTGGAAATTTCGATACGGAACTTTTAGTGCGGTCCAAAATGTTTCTGTGATTTATTATGAAATAACCACACATTTTTTGAACAAAGTGTACATATACAAAAATAAAGTAAATTATCTCAGCTATTTTTTAAATAATTCAAAAAATAATTTGTACGCAAATTCCTATACAGAACTTTTTGTACCGTCCGGAATATTACGTCCCGAATTTTTCTGTGATTTATTATGAAAACAATACAAACTTTAGGAACAAAGTTTAAATACAGAAGTAAAACTCACTATCTCAGTTATTTTTTAAAATAATTCAAAAAATAATTAGTTCACCGACTTTTTGGAATTTCCATATTAACCTCACATACACTTCCGTTTTCGTTCACGTCCGGATCGCGCCGTATTTAATTGATATCTTTTGATTCAGCGTACAGTATAAAATACAACTAAAATTCAAGAATTTGTCATCTGGATATCAAGAAAGCAAATTACTTAGTTGTCAAAATAGTAAACAAATTTAATTCAACTGGATTTTCAGAAGTTAATTTATTGATTATTAAAAACCAAAAAGAACACGTAAATTTGTTGCTGTATTCTTCGCAAAAAGAACACGTGTTCATGAATTGCTGTTGTTTTCATCGATATTGCTCTGTCTGTATGCTTTGTTTTGCGAGGTCGCCATCTGTTTGTTAGTCTGCCTGTCTGTCTAAGTAACTAAGCCAATTTTTTCTAGATATTCAGACTTTAAGTTCTTAGGTATCAAGAAAGTAACTAAGTACAATTTGTCTGGATTGCAGTTCTTTTTTTTCTGAGGTATTAAAAAACGGCATGATATACAATGTTTGCAAGTGTGTGTTTTCACAAATAGAACAACAAAGCACAGCCAGACAAGCAAGCGTCTGTGTATGAATTCAAGACTTATTCTACTTAGTTACTTTTTTGATACCTAAGAAATTAAAAACTGAATTCAAGAATAATTCTACTTAGTTACTTTTTTTGACAACAAGGAAAATCCATTTCTTGAAATTAAGAATTTTTCGGTTTAGCTGTATATCACTTCGTATACTTTTTGATTCCTTCTGGATTTTAGAACTTTTATCCTTCCGTGTAAATACTACTTTTACGAAATATAAGTAAATTAATTAATAATTAATTTTCCTTCGAGGTATTACCGTTTTAAGCGTACAAATGTCATGTCCGATACGTCCCTGAAAATACGCATATTTGTGATTTCGATTTATTTGAGATTTTTTGTAAATGATTTTTATATGATTTTTATTTATTGTGATTAATCAGTGGTTCATATTTATTTGGATTTTTAATATTTATGATTTTGATTTATTTTTATTTTAAATTATTTGTATTTTAATATTTGCAATTATGATTTATTTGTGCTTTTGATTTATTTGTGATTTTGATTTATTTATAATTTTTATAAATTTGAGATTTTTATTGTAAATTTGTGGTTTTGATTTATTTGTGATTTTTATTTATATCTGATAACTTCTATTTTTTAGTGATTTGAGATTTTACCCTAGTAGAAATTTTGGTAGGGCCATGGTCATGAAGTGATCATGTCATTATTTGAGGTGATCGGGATATGACGAGGCCATAATGTCCTTGTAACGCAGTGTCCTCATCATGTATTGACCTCAGACCATTATTATGTAGTGATCGGGCAATTCCCCATTTTAATATTTACCCGACAATTGCCTTGTCTGAGCCCGAGCATAATAGGGTTTCTCTCATTAATCTCGATCATTGACTGATGCTAATTTCGTTATGAGGAACAAGTAATGTAGCTATGATCGGGAACATTGACTGTTTAGATAATGTTAACCCTGCTATGGTAAGCATGATAAGGGCATGCAAAGGCAATGATCATATTTTCTCTAATATGGCTTACCCAACGTAAACCCGATTTCCCTATGGCGCATCGGGTAAATTTCTACTAGGATATATATATTGTGATTTTGCTTTATTTTTGGTTGTTATTTGTGATTTTTTATAGGGTATTTGGTTCATCATTTTATGACTCAAAAACTTAAGTATAAGAAATTACCTTACCGTAACGACATTTTGAGTAAATCAATGACAAAGTCAAAGTTTGGAACTTTCAACTTTGCGAACATTTTCGATAAGGAAAAAATCATGGGGTTCGAAGATGTGATATACCATTGTAAAGATAATTTAATTGTCTAAAACAAAAAATTGATATTCATTTATCAACAGATTATGCGAGAACTTAGTAATTTGGAAGCCAAATCTATTGATTGTCGCCACAGAGTTTTTTCTATTTGTAGGGTATATAAAATGTTTGGTATATGTAATGGAAAAAACTACAAAAATAGTTTTAAAAATTTAAATTTAAACGGGTTTAGGAGTGAATGTGCAATTTTTGACATTTGCGTATTTTTACATGTTTGAATGTAGTTTAGCTTCAAGTATGCTGTGGCAAAATCGCGTGTCATTTTGTTGGATATTTCTAGCCACAAAAGACAAAACCAAAAGGACGAATTTGAAAATTTGAAAATCTTGTCATGACAAAAGGGCGAATCTTTTCGTTTTTTCGCCATAACTTTTTATTGGTATAAGATAAAATGGTGGTGTAAAGGCGTTTATTGTTTGTTTTCAATGCACCTATCGATCTGCATCATTAATGAAAAATATTTTTCCAAACATTAATTTGCCATTTGTTATTTGGAGGAAACAAATTTTGGAAAACTATTTATTATAGGTGCTTTGTAAACAAACAATCAACAAACAAATCAAACAAAAATCACTATTTTATCTTGTACCATTAAAGAGTTATAGCAAAAAAAACCAAAAGATTCGCCCATTTGGCAAGACAAGATTATCAATCTTTCCAATTTCTTCGTTTTTTTGCTATAATTTGTTATTGGTGCAAGATAAAATAGTACTGTAAAGGTATTATTTATTCGTTTTTAAAGCACCTATCGATTGGCAGCATTATTTAAAAATATTTTTCCGAACATTTTTTCTCTGCAAATAACAAATGGCAAATTAATGTTTGACAAAATATTTTTATTTAATGATGCCAATATATAGGTGCTTTGAAATCAAACAATTAATGCCTTTACATTACTATTTTGTCTTGCGCTAATAAAAAGTTATAGCATAAAAAACACAAATATTTGCGTTTTGATCAGGATATAGACTCACAAAATACGTATTTATAATTCAGTAGGTTGTCCAAATCTAAAGATATTTTACATACGTTATAATAATTGACAAATTAACCAAAAGAGAAGAAAAAGTTGAAAAAAATATAAATTTTGCTAATTTTTAAAGCACTTCAAACTTTAAAATTTGATTTCCCAAACATTTTTAAAAATGCAGATTCGCCCCTTTGGATGACAGTGACGATATGTTAACAGCTTGGAACATTTTGTATTTGTTTGGAACATTTATTTTTTTTATTGCAACTTCTCGGATGAAATAACTCTTTTTGTTTTTTGGTTATTTTACTTTTTTAAAGTTGAATAATTTTTTATTTTTGGCATAAAAAGTGTCCGCAAGAAACTGATTTAAAAGTCAAAATCAACACCCTCAAGTTATATGAAATCTGGGTATGCCCTTAAAAAAAACTTTAATCTTCAATATAATGCAGTTTGGACAACCGAATCGGTTCGCAGAGGTTCGGTTGACATAACAACAAAATTATTTTCTTTTTGTGAGAAATAATAGTAAAGTAAAAAAGAGTAAAAAAAAATCTATTTGAATTGTATACAAAATGAGAACCTTGAAAGTGCAAAAAGAAAACAAATTTTACAATTGTTAAATTGTGAAAGTGAATTGACTAAATATACAAAATAAAAAAAAAATGCATAAATATTTATTTGCATTGTGTCTGGAAATGTAAAAATCAAAAAAATGAAATGCATTAATATATTTTTTTTATTAACTAAATGAATTTCGCAGACATTTTTAATTTAAACTTATTTAAAAGAATCAACAAAATTTCGAGTCGGCTGCCGTTTTAATAGAAAAAAGAATGAAATAAAAATAAATAAACAAATAAATAAACAAATAAATAAAAAGTAAATATTAACATAATATAAAAATAACAATTTGCACAAATTGAAGATGCGGCGCAGTGTGCAGCACAGCGCAGATTCACTTTCAATTGAAATCAAGCGAAGCGCGCGGCAAGTCAGAGTGGGACAGAGAGAGTGTTGGATAAAGCGAGTATGTGTGAAAGGCAATGTATGTGTGTGTGCGAGTGGGACGTGCGGCAATTGCAGCGCCATTTCAAATGTCAACAGCAAAATTGCACAAAGTGGTCATAAATCTAAATCAACGAAATATGACAACACAAAAAAAAATAGAAATAAACAAAAAAAAACAAACCAAAAAAACAGCAAAAGTTTAAGTGGTAGAAATAAATAAAGCTTTCAAAAAGTAAATGACCTAAGAGACAGCGGCAGCAGCAGCAACAACTACTACAAAAGCACAAATACAAATAATAATTATAATAAAAAAATAGAAAAAAAAAATAAAAATGCACAAATTAATGGAGAGCAAACAAGAAAATCGTATTTGCAATAAAAAGTTTATTAAGCTTGTCAAGCACACATACAATTGCATCAAAACACACACGGAGACAAACAAACACATTCTTCGTCTCATGTGTGTGTGTTCAAATGTATTATCTACATTATTGCAATCTGACATTGCAACAACAAGAATAAAATACAACAAAAAAAAAAACTATAAAAAACATCAACAAATATGACTGTCTGTCAATATTGCCCACAACCATTCGACGTTTGTAATCAGCCGACAACAGTGGTGAAAATTGCAAAAATATTTTTAGCGATTTTTTTTTTAAATATTTTTACGCGTATTTTTATTCAATTTTACAATAATAATTTTTACTTTTTAAATCAAGCAGAAATTGTTCAGTTCTAAAGAATTTACGGTTGAATTCAATTTTGAATAATCTGTGACCTCCAATCATATCATAAATAAAAATTTCCTCAAAAAATTTCCTTTGGGATTTGCCTATTTATGTGATTGGACATTTTTAATTTAATTTCAATTTTTCTTGATATAATATAAAAGCTCGACATAAATTTGTAAGATACACAAGAATATTTAAATCGGTCATAAATCAACATTTTTACAAAATCCTAAAAAGATTTTTTTTTTCAAGTTTTTAACTACCTTAATTTTTTAAATTTTCATGATCTGACCAACTTCGCAATTAGAAACGACTTTTTTATTTTTTTAAAATTTTAAATATATTTTTATTGATGTACAACATTATATACATTGTATAGTAATTTTAGTTTTTAGTTTGGACTATGTTCTGGATAACCATAAATCATTTTCTTGTTTATCGTTAGATTTTTTGGAAAACTATTTTCAACAGTATTAAAATTTGTAATGAATCGTGGGTAAAAGATTACGTGAGCACTTTAATAATAAACGTTACGTTACATGAATAAACTGAGTATGCAGTTAAAATCAGGACCTGTGGGTTATTCTAAAAACCCGTTTTTTTCCTAATACATAACGTTTTTATAAAAATTTCAATCGTCATATTGAGCCGTTTTCATCGACTGTTTAAAAAAAATATAGTACTGTTAAAAAATGGTTTTCCAAAAAAAAAATAAACTCATTTTTCTTATAAACACTTTTTTAATTATTTATTTAGCCTTTATAATCCAACAATAAACAAGAAAATTATTTATTTTTGTACAGAGCATAGACCTAACTGAAAACCAAATTACTATAAGTATGAATAAAATATCGCACATCAATAAAACTAACTAATGATACTTTTTTTTAAATGGTCCCTGAACTCAACAACGCCATTGTTTTTTTTTTGTAGTTGGGTATTCCGAAAAATCCCAAAGGATTTAATTTGTCAAAAAATAATAACGCAGATCCTAGTTGAATTTTAAAGTGATCAATATGCCCAATGATTTCCTTTTACCTCTATAAAAGTTATATACAGAAAAAATTAATATTTTCTATATTTTAAATGCATGACAATATACCATCCCATTCCATAAGACATTATAAATGTTCTTAGCATAAACGAACAATTTTTAAAAGATAAAATCTATATTGGACTTAGTATACTTATCAAATTTTTACTTGGAGGTTTTTGAATTTTGTAATATTCTACGTAATCTTACCAACTTTTGTTTTTTTTTTAATATGGGAGGGAATGCAAGCGTTGATATCATTCATATCTTTTCATTTTGATTATTTGTGAAAATAAGATTAGTAATTTTTTCGGCCGGAAATATTGCCAACTGAATTTATTATATTAACATACATAATTCGAATGAATACCCAGCAGAAAATGTAAGTTCTTTTCAGACCAATTCCTGATAATTACTGCCCATGCCTAAAAATCGACTCTACCCTTCCAATTTTCATACATATGTCCGCCAATTTATGTATGAAATTTCATAATACTTATTTTAAAAAATTTATCGAAATGTTAAAATTTCTTTTCAGGCATATACATTGACAACAATACAAACTTGAATAATTATTAAAATAAAACTCTGAATAATTTCAATAATTCAGAACTGATTTCAGTACTGAAGAGTCATACCTGAACAATACATATCATTTAAACATGAATTCTGGTCTGAACTATTTAGTCCTGAATATTCAGGTTGGAATTCAACGATGAATTATTCAGTGCTGAGCAATTTTATGCTGGATGAAAATGAAAAATAATTAATTAAAAAAAAATATTTTTTTTTTAACAAAATTCATAAAAAATAAAATGTCAAAAACCAAATCTTTTTAAAGTCAATTTTAAATTGTTTATGAATATGCGTCATTATTATTACTTCATGTTAGTAAGTAGTTATAGTATCATCTATTCGTATGGTAATTTGAAAAAATTACCGTGCTTACATAATTCATTTTACGAAATGTACAATCATTACAAAAGTTACTTAAATAAATATTTTTATATTATTTTTTAAATAATTGTAAAATATCGATTTGTTAAAAAATAATAATTAAAAAAAAACCAGTTGGGAAGGTTAGATCACATGGGAAATTTTAAAGTATGTGTAATTATGATAGTTAGGATTATCAAAATTATAGTCGGTCTAAGCCGACTATAAATACCCTACACATATGTGTGGTTACCATTCAAAGTGATATATAGGTCACCAGGGTATACGAATCCTGAAAATAACTACAAACATTCAATCGCTGAAGAATTTCCATTCATTTGATACCCATATTTACAAATGGGTAGGTGTACCGAATTTCGATTTTTTTTTTGTGAACCACAAGTCTTTTCGCCGGAAAACATTATTATCATGTATTTGAGCATGATATCAATATATATTTGACCAAAAAAGTTTACCTAAGCACGTATACATAAAAATTGATCTTTATATGTACATTTTATATGTGGTATTTGAACATAAGTGGTCGGATCATAGGTCACCATGGACCGATCTCGCCAATTTCGCCAATTTCGCACATACAGCGTAGGTATATTAGTAATCTAAGTTATAAGTTTAATTTATCTAGCTCTTCAATTTTAAAAGTCTTAGGGATTTCAACAGACAGACAGACAGACAGACGGACAGACAGACGGACAGACAGACAGACGGACAGACGGACATCGCTAAATCGACTCAGGTCATGCTGATCAAGAATATATATACTTTTCCATACCGGAGATGCTTTCTTCTGGGTGTTACAAACGGCGTACCAAACTGAATATACCCTTTCACTCTTAGTGTAGGGTATAATTATTGAAAATTATATTTTATGTGAAAACTTGCACTTTTTGCACCACTGTGCTAAACAACAATTTTTGCAAATTTGTTTAAGTTTTCGCATTGAGTAGCTGCAAGAGCGCTATGTGTGTGACGGAGAGAGTGTGTGTTTGGATGTGTGTGTTTTTTGTGGAGTGAAGAGAGAGAGAGAGGGACTGTTATCTTTTACTGAGGGGGCTGCTTTTTCAATGCACGGCTGACTGCTTCGATAACCTTGAGGCTTCAGCGGACGGCGGCCGATTAGAACTGTTCGCGACGATAACTGCCACTGACCTCTATACGTTGTCATCATCATCATCGACAACAACAGCATTTCGCAAATGCTTTCTGATGATGATAAATGTCAGAATAAAATGTTCGAATTATTATTATTGCGGCTGCTGCTGCTACTATTGCTGATTAAATGCAGCGAAATAATTGCAACAAAGTGGCAAAAAGTGTAAAAGGTGAAAACGAACGTTTGAGCATTTTAATTATTTACACGTATATTTTTTTTCTTTTTCTTTTTTAATAAATAGAAAAATATTTTTTAGTAGAAAAATATTTTTTTATAGAACATTTTTTTTAATTTAATTTAATTTTTTTTTTAATTAAATATACTTATTTTTATCACTTAAATTTATTCAATTTATATTAAAGTTTTAAAATAATATTTATAATCAGGGACTAAAACCTTTGAAATATCCGTTCCGGTCTCAAGATTATAAAAAACCGGTTCTAGTTCCGATTCCGGTGCGTACAAAAAAAATATATTTTGGTTCCGATTCCGTTTCCACACATTTTTAATAACGGTTCCCATTACAGATCCAAAAATCGCAACGTTTAGGTTCTGATTCTGGTTCTTTGCGGTGCCTGACAGGTACAAAAACCCTTTGAAATATCGGTTCTGGTTTTTTAAATAGGGATTCTGGTTCCGATTCCCGTACCAACCAAAATAAAATATATGGGTCCGATTCCCGTTCGAACCAAAAAAATACATGTGTTCCAATTCCGGTTAAACACATTTTTAAAAACGGTTCTCATTTCGGTTCCAAAAATCGAAACGGTTCGAAACGGATTTTTGAACCAAAAAAATATATGTTTGTTCCGATTCTGGTTACATACATTTTTAAAAACTATTCCAAGAATCGAAACGGTTAAGATACCGATTCTCGATCTTTGCGGTCCCTGACAGGCACTAAAACCCTATCAAATATAGGTTCTGGTTTTTAAAATAGCGATTCTGGTCCCGATTCCGGTTCCAACCAAAATAAAATATATGGGTTCGATTCCAGTTCGAAATAAAAAAAATATATGTGTTCCGATTCTGGTTAAACACATTTTTAAAAACGGTTCCAATTCCGGTTCTAAAAATCGATACGGTTCGGAAGGGATTTTTGAAATAACGGTTCCAATTCCGGTGCTAAAAATCGCAACGGTTCAGGTTTCGATTCTCGATCTATGCGTTCCCTGACAGGGACTAAAACCCTTTAAAATATATAGGTTCTGGTTTTTAAAATTGCGTTAAAATATATGGATCCGATTCCGGTTCGAACCAAACAAATATGTGTTCCGATTCCGGTTAAACACATTTTTAATAACGGTTCCCATTCCGGTTCCAAAGATCGAAACGAATTTTTGAAATAGCGTTTCCGATTCCGTTTCGAACCAAAAAAAATAAATTTTTGTTCCGATTCAGTTTCCATACATTTTTAAAAACTGTTCCCATTCTGATTCAATAAATCGAAACGATCCAGGTTCCGAATCGTGATCTTTGCGGTCCCTAAAACCCTTTGAAATAACGGTTATTGTTCCAAGATTTTAAAAATAGTGATTTTGGTTCCGATTTCGGTTTCAACCAAAGTCAAAATATATGGGTTCTATTTATAATACTTTTTTTAATATAATTTTTCACATCAGCTAGAATAGGACAAACCATGCAAGAATAACAAAAATATCAACCTATCGATCGATGCAAGAACAAGAACGACGCTACTGAAACAATATCTAGATCCAGAATACCATCTTTTGTTATATTACTTGAATTCTCATTTTGCATAAGTACTAAGGGTTTTAATCCCGAAGCATTTTTACAATATGAGGACTTTGAGGGTTAGAAAAAGATATCCCGACATCCCCGAATTAGTTACCTATGTTATTGGTAAACTCGGGATTTCATTTCGGGATTTTTGGTACTGATTTTCTCTGGTATACTCGGACCACGCAATTTCGCAATTCCGGGTTTTGAGTACGTTTTTATATTGAAATACGCAATACTTGATAGTTGGTACTATGTACTTTTTAACATGTTTTACGAAGTGTAGTACGTTTTAGTGAAAAGGTATTTTTGGACAAAAGTACGATTTTATTTGAAATCGTACACTGTTCCAATCAATAGTAATATTTTTTAATAATATTGTATTTATTTATTTTACATATTAAAAACTCGTCATGATTAGAACAAATTGAGTAGGAAATAACTCAATTTGTTCTAATCATGACGAGTTTTTAATATAATATTTATATTATTATTTTATATTTAAATATTTCAAGAACAAGATTTACCCTATCAGAACAAGATCGGCCTGCCGAAGCAAGAACAATAACGAAAAAATACCGATAATTGTTCTTTTTCTTTAATTTGTTTATCACAACTTATATTTTTCAGTTATTTATAATTTTTTATTTTATTCTATTTATTTTAAAATTTTATTTTTAATTTTTTTAATTATTTTGATATTTTTTTTTTTAATTTTATTCAAATTATTATTTATATTTTTTAACTTTTCTTAATAAATATTTATAACATATTTTATTTTTAAATAATATTTGTATTTTCATAAATTTGTAATATTTGTCGCCATAAATTACAACCATTTTTTTGCTACTATCATTTTCATTATTTCTTAAACATGCGCCATAATAAAATATTTAGCCTACACTTAAGCCTCAGCAGCACCCACAACCCACCCGGCACACCATCCGCGCTAAAACTTCACTCACTTGTCAAATATTTGCGTTTCGTGTTTTGTCATTAAAATTCGTATTTATTCTTTATGAAAGCAGCAACAGCTGTTTCCACTCTTTTAAGTATTCAGCTTATTCGAATATTTCGAATCACTTGTTGCACACTTCGGATGCATTTAATCTCGTGTCTGTCCACGAGGCTAAAGTCCTTGAAGGGACATTGAGTTGACGTCTGTCAATTTGTCTAGTATAATATATTTATTTATTTTTCGCAAATACTCTTTAAGAAGCCTTTTAAACCTATCTGTTTTCATTCAGTGAACTTACAAATCTGACAAAAATATTATTAAAATTATAGGATATACTATAATTTATATGGTTTTCCTTTTTATATATCACAATTTGTATTATTTTTTATATTCGCACGTCTTTCTTTTATAATAGTTTAAATACTATTGAGTTTAAAGTTTTTATATTTGCTTTATTTTTAATGAAAACATCTCTGCGCGCATAAAAATATACTTTAAAATCAATAGTTTTTGCTATTAAATTTAGTAGTAGAATAATTTATTATTTGAATGGGTAAATACCATAAAATACTTCAAAATACCAATGAATACTATTAAATTGTTTTTATTTTTATATGAAAATATTTATTTTTTAAATACTATTGAATCAATAACTGTTCTATTGACCGCAAAGTTCATAATATATATCTTAGATGTTCATCATGTTTATCATTTCACGTGGATTTTGTAAAAATATATCGAACACTTAAAAAAAATAATCGACATAAATATAGCAACCGATATTAATTGCATTCATTAATCAATCCAGCAATGAAATTCACTAATTTAATGAAAACATTTGCTATTCTTCATCGTTACGCAATTGCTTATATAACAAAGAATAGCAAATGTTTGTATTAAATTAGTGAATTGAATTGCTGAATTGATTAATGAATGCAATTAATATCGGTTGCTATATTTACGTCGATTATTTTTTTCTGTGTGCAATATTGACGCAAAAGCACTACAAATAAAATGTAAATCAGTGTGCAACAAATTATCGGCAAACGTCATTCGAACTGAATGCAACTGACAGTTATGATTATGCATCTGACAGATATGTGTCTAATAGATTTATTTCGAAAAGTTCGAATTGAAACTTATATAATTTTAAAAATGTTCATTATTTCACTTTTATTAATAGTTTAAATGTATTTTGAATAGACATTTCTGTAAGGTAAATAAACAACCTCCGACATCTGATGTATATTCTGACATTACAATTTATATTGAATAGGCATAATTTATAATAAATTGTAATTTACACTGTTTTCGAATATTTTGTTTAAGTCATAAGGATCTACTGATTAATAAGAACATGGTTTATGCCCTAGGAAAAATGTATCCTATTAGAGTAGACATGATCATGGCCTGATTATGTTCGTCATATCCCAACAAACATTTTGAATCTTCTAAGTCTCTTAAATGACTCATATTTTTTGGTATTATCCTCACACATGAAGCCGAAAAGGTTACCGAAACTTGGGTATACGGCAAAAGACTCGTATTTATCAGATTTCAAAAATCTTCATAATGTTACGAAAAGAGGTAATTTGCCCCACTGTGCAAGCATTCAACATTAATAAATGAGACGCAAGACAATTCAGCGCACTAAGCAATGTGTTAGCAAGAGACGGGATCACTCAGCGTACAGAGCAATGTGCGAGAAAGAGATGGAAGATCTGCACATTAAAACACATGAGTGCGAATGAGATGCCAATAGCATGCGTCATTCACGAAACGAGTAGAAGGTTCTCGAAACAAGTCGAAGCTTTTTGATACGTGTCGAACTGATGCATGCAGTATATAAGGGAGCCGCATATGAGGTACAGCACTTCAGTAGTGATTGGAAAGTGGTCGAGTGCATCTCGTGTGATCAATGTCAAGTTAAATTGTGGACATGCAGCAGTTGTTAGAATTTGTTATTAGTAAAGTTGTTTATTAAAGTGAATTAATAAAGCTAATTGTTATAATTTAAACCAAACATAAGAGTGTTTTTAGTTTGTACACAATCCAGCGATACGAACTCGTAGAACAGTTTTCCGTAGACTGAATTTTCGTAACAATATTTATGATTATTTTAAATACACCTTAAGTCTTCATATATTTTGAGAGTAATTGGATTCCGCAATTTCTCTTTTTTCGAAAACACTAAGAAAATACTACGATATAGGGATATTTTTATGAGTCAATTTTCTGAGCGCTTAAAAACAATTTAAAGATTGATGCTTGCTAAATTATAAGATCTCCTAAATATCGATAACTTACAGGCAAAAGATCGTAACCAACAAAAAGCAAATTTCACAGGAGGCGAAAAAAACGTCACAAAATCGAGTAGTTCAATATTTTATTTATTTTTTTCGTAAAGTATCCTTTAAATGAAATGACAATAATAATAATAATAGTATGGCCCAATTACCAAAATATCCATTACATGTTTTAAGTACCTCCCCAGTAGAAATTTACCCTATTAGGGTTGACATGATCATGTCCAGATCAGATCATGTAAATGATCGGGTTATGACAAGGAAAAAATTTCATGATCAGTTCCTTGTCATGACCTTATTACAAATTCTACTAGGGCTGTCCCAAATAATTTCGAAAAATTTTTCAATTGTTCTACTTACGATGCTAAGGTAGGAACGTCTTATACCCAAACGGTGTGGTATTTCGAATTTCGGTAAACGACAACTGGGAAATAACACGTATAGGAGAATATTGGCACATGTTTATTGCAAATTTAGTACATAATAAAATAAAGTACATAATAAAATAAAATTTTATACTTTCACTTTAAATGTGGACATATTCTCTACAAATACTCATATTTTTAGTTTTTCTACCATTACCACAAAAGGAGTTAAAAATTGTTGAAGTAATCACTAAAAGAAATATTAAAATTATGTGGAAATTCTGACGTGAAATAGTCCGTACACTGAGAAAAGAAAGTGCACTTTAATTTTTAAAATTCACGCTATCAATTTAAAGATGACGAATTTAAAGTGCAACACTTTAATTTGAAATTTATCACATTCAAATTCAACGTATATCATTTAACACAATTTATCTTCAGGCCAGTAGAACATAGTTCATAAGCACAATTTGATGAACTGTACGAATAAAAGGGATGTCTAAATGGTTAACAATTACAATAAAGATCAATAATGAGAAGTGAGAGAGGTAACGCAGGCAATGGTCATGGTTGTATTCTTACAAAAAATTAAAAGTTACACTTTAGAAGTAAAAGTTAAACTTTAAAATTCAATTACACATCTGCAAAGGAATGGATTGGGTTCTGGGTCGATGACAGAAGGTCATTGATAAAAACCAGAAATAGGGACGGGGATAGGACAGAACCCTGCGGGACTCCAGAATTGATGGAATGTTGTTCTGAGAAAACACCATCCATCGCAACTCGTATTGAACGACCCTGGAGAAAACTCGATATCCATCGAGTAAAAGAATTACCGACACCATATGCAATAAGTTTTGATACCAGGGCTTCATGCCACACTCGATCAAAAGCCTTGGAAATATCAAGAGCAACCACCTTACTCTCCCCGAAAAGATGAAAACAATTATTCCACTTTTCGGAGAGGACCGCCATCAAGTCACCGGTGGATCTGGTCCTACGGAAACCATATTGCCGGTCACTAAGTAATTCGTTTCGCTCCAGATAGTTCACAAGGTGGAAGTTTATTACGCTTTCCATTACCTTGGATATCGCAGAGCATATTGCAATGGGTCGGTAATTAGCAGGGTTCGTAGCCTCATCCTTTTTCGGAACTGGCTGGACATTGGCAACCTTCCAACAAGATGGAAAAACTCCTGTCTTGTAGGAGATGTTGAAAAGGTTACGTAATGGGCAAGCCAACGTTGACGCACACTTCTTCAACACATGGGCAGATATGCCATCTGGCCCGGAGGCTTTGTTAATATTGAGATTTGCTAAATCCTTTTTAACTGCCCGAGTTCGAAAATGTATCTCCGGCATTGCAGAAGAAACAAATTCAACGACGGGCAGTGGTTGATTGCTATCTGGAAGCGTTGAATTATTTGCAAATAATTCTGCCAAGAGATTAGCTTTATCAACCGGGTCAGTGAAGGTCTGGCCATTCATAACAAGGGTTGGAGTAGACGATGTCGTCTGATTCTTCACCCTTTTAACAAATGACCAGAAATTTTTACGTCTAAATGTTTTATTTGAGTTTTTTTTCTAAAAACACTCCAAAATGGTTCTACCTTATGACTTCAATTTCAGAGCGCACAAAAAATGCTTACTGGCGTTATTGGTTGGACTATAAGCACAAAATTCTAAAAGAAATTCCATAATATAATTTCTACTAGGGTTGTTGAATAGTTTTTTGACTAGTTGTATTGATGACAGACCAGTTTTTGACAATTTTTACTGTCAGGGATCTACTCTTTAAATCCTTACCAGTAACTAATCACATTTTTTACTAGTTTTACTGGTAACAGACCAGTTTTGAAAAGTTTTTGACTAGTTATACTGGTACTGATCAACTCTTCAAATCCCTACCAGTAAACTTGTACGTAAAATTGCATCGGCAGGTCATCTTGTACTTTTTCTATGCAGGGAAGGTATTTATGTATTTTTTCTATTGGAAGTTTCGTAGTTCTTGCATCGGCAGATCATTCTAATACTTTTCTTGCAGTGTTAGTCTTGAAATTTATACATTTATTATTGAAAATAATTAATATTTTTGCTGAATCGTTTAGAAAAAGACGCTCGTTCTAGTCCGAGCTCAAATCGTTGGATTTGTTCTAACTCTGGTTCTTTGCATGATAGGTATTTTTCTTGTTTTAGTATCTGAGGTACGATCTTGCTCTCGTTCTTGCTTCGGCAGATCGAGCTTCTATTTGTTCTTGCAGGGTTAGCCTTTTGAATATTTTGAATTTGAATATTTATAAATGAAAAATCAAAATGAATGCTAAATTTTGGAAAAAAAAAATGCAAGACTCTTGTTAGGCTTGTTCTTGCTTTGGTTCTTACAGAGTAAGACTTGTTCTTGCATCAAAAGTTCGTCTTGTTCTTGCAATTTTAGCTCGTTACCATTTGGGGTATTGCAATTCGTTACATTTACATTCGTTTTTTTTGTTGTTGTATTTTGACTATACAGCATTATTTTGTAATTGTGTGTTGAAATTAAACTATTTTTTCTTTGTAATTAATTTTGATTTTTTTTTTCTTTGTTCTGAATTTCACACAGAATGCAGTACATCTGTCGTCTGTCCAGTCGTATGTCGACGACCATTTGTCTCTCGTCTAGCAATCTGTCCATCTATTTATTGGACTGTCCCTCGTTTGGTTCGTCTGTTCCCATGTCTCTCTGTCAGTCCATCCGTCCGTCTGTCGTCATTTGATCTCGTCCATGTGCATGTGCACGAGTTTATTTATAATTATTTCTAATTCAATTTGTTTATAATATAAATTTGTATTATTCATTGTTGTTGCAGGCTGCGCCCGTGCGCCTGCTTTATTTGTTTATAGTTCAATGTTCTCGTTAGCAAGCGAAAAATACAGATGGCGTTAGTAGACGTCAGTCAGTCAGTCAGTCAGACAGACGGACAAACAAACCACATTTAGACCTGCAAATTGATCGAACCTCAACGAGAGCAATGCTTGCAATCAGAGAGTGTGTGCGAGAGAAAAGAGAGTGAGATAGAGCACAGAATGCACCGCAGTCTAGACAGCTGTTGCATTAGTCTATTTCACTTAATTTCACATTTTGCGGCTACTATGCAACTCTAAATGGGTGGATTTTGGTTAAACATTAAAATGCATAGATATCGTAAACGAATTAGAGAATAAATTAGAACATTTTTGAAATTAATTAAATTTCACTAATCTAATAGAAAAAGCTTTGTCTGATTTTTTAAATGTTTAAATTTTTACATTAGACATTTCGTTATTGCATATGCGTTTTTCAATAGCTTCGATGTCAAACGGTTTTTTTTTTGAATTTTATTTAAATTTATATTGAGGTTTTAGTTTTGTGGTATAAACATTTTGAAGATTTTTTATCAAGAATTAATATTGTAAAAGTTAATGCCTGTCTAAACCAACTAAAATTATAAAAAATATAAATAATACATGACAATTGATTGTGGCTTTTGTTAAAATTTGTCTTGACCAGTTACCAAGGTTTATGAATATTGAAAATTACCCGAAACTAGATATGATTAGGGAATTTCTTTTCTGTTCATGTTATTTGAGGTGTATCTTCATAAATAGACTGATCATAAGTCACAGTATGATCGATCACTTATATTTTCAATACCAAACCGCGTAGGTATACCAGTAATTTAAATTCTATGTTTCATTGATCTAAAAATTCTGGTTTTCCTGTAATCCTGATTTCAAAAGACAGACGGACACAAAAAAGTCTCGCAAAAAATTAAAAATATAATTTCATGTTTTTATTTTCTATTACACATGTAATATACAAATGTAATATACAAAAAAGTAATAAAATATCTTTAAAAATATAAATATGTATTTGATTAACGTTCAAAAGTAATTATAAATGTTTTACGACATAGCCCAGCAGGAAATTTCACCAATGATTCCTCAACGATTCCTCTATGTCATGTCAGAAACATCGATGACCGATAGCATTTTCTCCCTGCAAAGCATTGATGACATTTTCATACAAATGTCCACTGATTCCTGCGTGATGTAGCATGAACGATGTCATGCACGTCATTCATCAATGAAGTCACAAATGATGTCATACATATTTTTTTTTTTTTTGTAAAAAAAAATATTTTTTTTATTATTATTTTACTTGTTTTTGAATTTATATTTTTTAATTTATATTTTTTAATTTATATTTTGTTATTAATATTTTCTCGGTTGGAATGGTAGGTGTACTTGCTAATGTCAATAACGTACTTCACTAACGACCATCATCTATCAACATTACTAATGTTTGTGCCTATGAATTATATGGCAGAGTGACATCGAACGCAAATTTTCAGTTTTACGCGTAAATGCTGCCCCTAGACGTATGTTGTATGCATTTCAGATTGCATTTCACAACGTAAATGCTGCATACCTTTAGGGGCATGTGACGTGAATGTTGATTTTCATCAATGACGTCATCAAAAACATTTCATCAATGACAGATTTTCACAATGTCATTGATACATGTATATATGACATATCGTGTATGACGTCTTTAATGCAATGTCATTTATGAAATTGTTGTAGACATATTCATCAATGACAAATTTTCTAATGTTCTCGATTCATCATTGATGACCTTGTCGTCAATGAGGCCATTTCCTGCTGGGAGATGTAGATATTATATGGAAAACAAATTTAATCCATTACTGTGCAATATTTAACTACATTTGTACTACATTTTACACGTTTTTATAATTCCCAATATTTAAAGATAAATTGCAGAATCTATATTAATCTTTACTACATTCTGTATTTCTTTAGTTTCAAGAAAAAGTACATTTGATATAATAAAACTTTTTTGTTCAAAAAAATTATTGTTTTTCGAAAATATTTTTTTAAATAATTTTGTTTTTTTTTTCAAACAAAAAATATTTATTTTCGGAAAAAAAAAATGTTTAACATATTTTGTTTAACAAAAACAACGTATTGTTCGTAAAAAAAATGTTTCCAACAAAATGAAATTTTTTTAGATTATACACAATAAATGATATACGTTTTACATCGTTTTTGAAAATAATGTAATATATAATAGTTTGGCACTACAGTTCTATAAGAACTTAGGCCGAGCTCTCCACCATTTTGAGCTGTGCGTGTTATATTTGTACTGAAAGTGGTGTACTCAAAGTGCCGAATCCGAACGGCGGGTGAGAGCTTTTCATAGGCAATATTTTACTCTCGTATGTTTGCCATTTACTGCCGAGAGGTAGCGCGGTATAGAAAAATGTTTCTATGAAAAGATGTTGTTAGCCCCAGGCTTGAACCGGGGACCTTTCAGCTCGCAGTCCAACGCACTAACCACTGAGCTACCGCGGCTACAAAAAGGGTGTCTGGGGTAAAGTGGGACACGTTTTGATTTTTGTCAAAAATAAAGTTATTTTTGAATAATTTTTAAATTCTTTTGAAGGGTCTATTCAATAGGCTGGTTTATGTTATAACTTTTTGCATTAACATAATACCTTTTAATTCATTTTGGGCTATTTTTCCAAACAGCTCAATTTCGGACTTGTTGAAAAATGTTAGGGTAAAGTGGGAAACTTCAAAATTTTTTCTTAGTCTTCCTGCTATATTGGTCTTCCTTTTTCATGATTGAATCTTTTTTATTCATAACAAAGTCATATATATTAAGGATAAAAAAATATAATAAGGTAATAAAAAAAAGGATTGATTATGCAAAAAAAAATAAGAACCCAAGTAACACATTTCAAAACTAAGTCTGGATCTGTAGATTAACATGTAACGAATATGTATCGATACGTAGGATTGAATCGGTTCTTATCTAAGAATGGAAATGTATGTAGAAATCTGTATTGAAACTCGAAAAATTCTATTAAAACTTAAAAAACGGTGTCATGGGACAAACTAACGAAAATATCTAGAATTCGTGACGAAATCTGTTACTTTGTGTTACTTAGGAAGTAATAAATTT
This sequence comes from Dryomyza anilis, assembly GCA_951804985.1. Classification (NCBI taxonomy): domain Eukaryota; kingdom Metazoa; phylum Arthropoda; class Insecta; order Diptera; family Dryomyzidae; genus Dryomyza; species Dryomyza anilis. The sequence goes on from OX638133.1 coordinate 91,245,061, forward strand.
TAAATTTATAAACATCTCAGTAGTTATGTTAGGAAAATATGAAAAAACACATTATTAGCACTAAAATTATAGTAAACATTGCTCAAATTACGTTTCCCACTTTACCCCAGAAATAGTTTCCCACTTTAACCAAATATCAAATTTGGTTATAACTTAGCACCATTTAAAAATGTTAAATTATTTGCAAAACGCATTTGTATTTTAAAAGATATACAACATACAATCATTCCTTCAACAAACCTTCCTAATTAAAACTGACAAATAATTATACTTTATGATAGCAAAAAGACAGCATTCTGTCGAAACATTTTTTTCACTTGTTCTCGAAAAACTATAAAACCTTTCATTGTAATCATATACGAAAAAGTTGATGCAATATTAAGAAGCACTTAACAATTCATTTTAATTTTTTTTAGTGCAAATACATTTCCAAAAATTACAATTACCCACATTACCCATGTCCCACATTTCGTTGAGATGCTCGAAAGTAATTTGTGTCTACACACTGTTTTGTCGTTTGTACGCATTAATTTGAAATTATTAAAAAAAATACAGAACACAAATACATACTATAGTTTTAGTAATAAGTAGAAAACGAAATTCTAATACAGTTTGTAGTAAAATCAACTTAAATAAATATAAATGTATTTAAAAACTAAACAAAGTTGAAGAAGTACAATTTTTCAAAACAACAATTTATTCTACTTACTAAATTAAATAGTAAAAAACTAATTAAAAAATTAATTGTTTGTTATTTTTGTTTTTAGTGTTGTCATTGAAAATGCTATATTTTTTTTGTTGCACAGTGTAGCCAGGTGAATGATTTCAACAGCGACTTTCCGTTTAATTTCACTTTTTCTGTTTCAAATAATTAAAAATAAATTATTACAGTGCAATTATCAAAGCATTGTGGTGGGTGGTAGAAATGGATGGTTGGTTTGGTTTTTGGTTGGTTGGTTGGTTGGTTGGATGATGGATCTTTGGATGACTGTGGCTGGTTGTGTTGGTGGAAGTATGAGTGCTAATAAAATATGACACATATATGTCTTATTATGCAAAAGTGACGTGTACAAACGAATGACTTATACATTTCTGTTAAATGCTACTTAATACAGCGTTTAATTGAAAGACTTAATAAATAACTAAATGACTGACTAAATTACTAAATGGTTGACTAAATAACAAACAGACTGACTGAGAAAATAACTGCAGAATGCTTAAATAACTGATTAATTGACTAATTCACTGCCTAAATAACTAACGGATTGACTAAAACTAACAAATTGGCTGACAAAATAACTACAGCATTGTTAAAAAGCTATCTGACTGACTCAAGAACTAACAGACTGACTAAATAACTAACGAAATGGATGACAAAATAACTACAGATTGGTTAAATTACTAACTGACTGACTCAAGAACTAACAAATCGGCCGACAAAATAACTACAGATGGATTAAATAACTAATTGACTGACTAAATAACCAACTCACTGACTAAATAACTAACACACTGACTAACAGGCTGACAAAATAACTACAGATTAGTTAAATAGCTCAGTGACTGACTAAAGAACAGACTGATTGAATAACAAAATGACTGACAAAATAACTGACGCATTATCCAAAAAGTGGTCAATTAACTTACCGAATGACTGACAAAATAACTACCGAATTGTTGAATAACTAACTGACTGACTAAATAACTAACTCACTGCCTAAATAACAAACAAACTGGCTGAAAAAATAACTATAGATTGGTTAAATAGCTAAATGACAGATTCAAGAACCAACAGTCTGACTAAATAACTAACGAATTGGGTGACAAAATAACTTCAGATTGGTTAAATGACTGACTAAAAAATAGACTGATTGAATAACCAAATGATTCATCCAAAAATTGATCAAATAACTAGCAGCCTGACTGATAAACTATCTACAGAATGGCTGTATAACTAACTGACTAAATAGCTAATAAACAGGCTGAAAAATAACTACAGATTTCTTAAATAGCTAAATGTCTGACGTAAGGACTAACAGACTGAATAAGTAACAAACTGAATGACAAAATAACAGACTGACAAAATAACTGACTGAAGAAAAAAACCACAGATTAGTAAAATAACTAACGGAACGACTAACTAACTGACTACTCAACCAATAGGTTGGCTAAATAACCAACTGACTGACTAAATAACTAGCTAAATGACTGACTAAATAACCAACTAAATGACTGACAAAATATTCAACAGTGAAACAAAAAAGTGTGAACGTACAAAAATTCATACTAAACCGCTGCCAAATTGCATATAAATTAATTTCGTCTGTCAGCCACTTGCGAAAAATTATTTATTATCGCGCGTCTTCGCAATACTTGCGATCTGTGCAAATGTTCGCCCCAAAAATAAAAGCAAAAGGTGCAAGAACAAAACACGCCACCAAAATTAATTTTCACTTGGAGATGCACACGAAATTGCGCATCGCTAATATGAGATATTTTTATATGGTATATTTTTTTGGTATTTGTTTTTTGATTTCTCGTTAATTTTCTTATCTTTCTTTATATTTTTTTTTTTTTTTTTGTTTTTTGTTTTCCTTTTCGTAATAATTATTTTCAATGCCAATTTCAGTTATTTTTGTTTTTAATTTTTTAATGCAGCCATTTTTAATCATTTATGAAGTGTTTCGGTTGATGAGTTATAAAATGTATTTTGCAAAATATTCGCATTTTTAAATTTTGTACAAATGCTACTTTTGAATGCATGTAATTAATGTGATTAATAAAAAAAAACAATAATTATAAAAAAATGTATTTTGTTCCATAGGCTGTTTTGCTATAGGCTGTACAAAGCTTAAAAATTTATATACCAACTAATATTCTTAAATTCAAAAACTGAATAAAATTCCATTCAATGATTTGTCATATCGTAATATTTTGACACTAATCCTGAATTTGACACTTTACAAGTCCAACATGTTCAGATTATGTTCTTTTTTGGCCTAATAGAATAAATTCACAGCAGGGTACCCTAGTAGAAATTTTGGTAGGGCCATGGTCATGAAGTGATCATGTCATTATTTGAGGTGATCGGGATATGACGAGGCCCATAATGTCCTTGTAACGCAGTGTCCTGATCATGTATTGACCTCAGGCCATGATCATGTACTGATCGGGCAATTCCCCATTTTAATATTTACCCGACAATTGCCTTGTCTGAGCCCGAGCATAATAGAGTTTCTCTCATTAATCTCGATCATTGCCTGATACTAATTTCGTTATGAGGAACAAATAATGTAGCTATGATCGGGAACATTGACTGTTTAGATAATGTAAACCCTGCTATGGTAAGCATGATAAGGGCATGCAATGGAAATGATCATATTTTCTCTAAATATGATCATTTCCCGATGGCGCATCGGGCAAATTTCTACTAGGGTATATAGTAAAATTATGAAACTCTAAAATTAGTATCACTCTGTACCACAGAAAAAAAATGTACATCATATTGATGAATTCCGTTCTTCAAACCATGATTTATTGTATTGAAGAACCATTCATAACATTAATGACTAAAACCATCAATGTTTTAGGAAATTTTTTTGTCGGAAAAAAAATTTTTTTTTTGAAAAATTTTATTTTGGGAAAAAAAATTTCAGACAAATTTTTTGTCGTTAGTTTTTTTTTAAATTTTTTTTTCAAACATTTTTTTTTTTGGAAATTTTTATTGTCCGAATTTATTTTTTCGGAATAATTTTTTGTCCGAAACAATTTTTTTCGGATAATTTACTTTTTAAATAAGTTATTTATTTTATTATTTTATTATTTATTTTATTATTTATTAAATAAAATATTATTTTTTAAATAACATTTCTACAACCCTTTTTTTCGAATTATTTTATAATTTTTTTTTTTTTTTTTTTGAAAAAATATGGACAAATTTATCAATATGACAATTCAAATTCATTGTATAGAATATTTTGTTCATATATATAACGAATGCATTCATTAATAGTCATTTAATGAACGGAGGTATCAATATGATGGATCTGGTTGTTGGTGAAAAAAATCCATAATATTTATGAATAAATTCATCATATTGAACATTTTTTTTTCTGTGTAGTGTTCCACAGTTCAGCAGAGTTTTGAAGTACTCACAAATTACACCAGATCTTTATATTTGAGTACCCACATTTCTTTGGGGAAAAGGTTGTAAATTACTCTTACTTCTGTCCCTTTATTTAATACCAACCAGCCATTCTAATACGGCGTATTAAAGAGGTGAGGGATACCTAATAGATACCTTTTGATTTAGCACTGTACTAGTCTTCAATTGAATAATCAGATTCCATTGAAAATTCTCCTACTGAAGACCAATTCAGGGATAGGTTTAAAGGTTTCTATGAAATTGCAATTTACCACTTTCTAATACAACCCCGTATTAAAGTTGCCAGATGGTTTTTTATAAATGAAACTAGATGCGGTTTATAACATTCCCCATATGGATTTTACGTATGGGAACTGTACCCAGTTTTTTAGGACCCCACCTACATGTTATTCACATGTTTTAACATACAGCAAAAAATGCACTTCAGTCGCTAACATTCTCTGATAGATATTTTCTTCAGTAGTGATTTCATTGGGCATTATTTCACTGAGTCATATTTCATGGAGAGTTATTTCGTACCGTAGTCTAAAGCTAAAATAAATTTCATCTTAAAAACTTTTAATGGTTTTGAGTTATGAACGTTCAATGTCAAAAATTGAGACTTAATTCTGCTATAACGCCTCTATCAGTGAGGGTCGGCACTATTCGGAAGTAAAAATGGGTACATCGTCAAAGGGTATCTATTTTGCTATAAGTTAAAATCAATTTCAACGTAAAAACGTATGCAGGTTTTTGATGTATAACGTTCAACTTCAAAAATTTCGACTAAATTCAGATAATACGCCAATAGCGGCCAGGGTCGGTACGTCCCGGCAATAAGAGTGGGTATGATGTGAAAGGGTATTTCTGCAGCTACAACTTGTAATAAATTTTTTAACTACTAATTTTTTAACTACTAATTTTTTAACTTTAACTACTTTTAACTGGCAAAAGTTTTGAACGTTCAAAATCAAAATTTTACAAAAAAAATAAGACTTTTCTTATATCTTCAATAGCACCCAGTCAAGGTAATTTTTGTATTATGTAAAATGATGCCCTGATTCCGAAAATATAGTTTAATAATGTTTCTTTGGATAAGTTTACAAAATATGGGCCAATAACTTTTGAACCGAGCATTCATAAAGGTGCTCACATATATTTGTAAATATCTCGCGTTCTAAATAACACATATGATCAAGTGTTATATTGAATGAAAAGTAATGTAATATCCAATAAACATATCCCAAAATATTTTTAAATTGGTTCATTAGTTTAAGAGAACTCGATAGGAGAACTAGAAAAAAGGATTTTTTTTTCAACAAAAATTTAAAAAAAATACATTTTAAAAAATGGAAAAAAATCGAGAAAGATACACAAATTTTAATTTTCCAAAATAAGTTCACACCCTTTCGATGAAATTAAGCTATCAATGACAAAAATATATAGGTAACATTTAAGGATAAAAAAAAGTTATGTGAAAACAATAATTATTGAGTGCTATACAAATAGGCATAAAAACAAAAAATAAAAAATTAAAGCGGATCACGATTATTTTTTGAGCACCTATAGATAGATGATTGCTTGTAATTAATTTAAATTTTATAACTTTATCATTAATACTTAACGAGATATGTGATCCAAAAAAGTAAACCCATATTTCGTAGTGGATGTAGTAGAATACGTTGACTAAATCGACTCATTTTCGAACTTCCAATTACTATTCTACTAAAATATATTGAAAATAAATTTTACATCATTCGGAATAGCAGTTTTAAAGTTATCGTGTATAGGCGTACAGACAGACGGTCATATCTAAATCGACTCGGAAAGTGATGTTGACCAAGAAAATATATACTTTTTCATACAAGTCACGCCTACTAAGAGGCGCGAAAATATCCTCACATATATTTTATAACTTGAAAGCCATGGGTAAAGGGTATAAACATATTATGAGATTTTTTTTTCGTTAATACTCAATTGTAATGCTTTCACATGATTTTTTCTGTTCTCAAAACTTATCCATAGATTTCTTAAATTTTTTCATCATTTGCTTTAAAAATGTACAGGCTAATTTTGTAATATTGCAAAGTGTGCATCATCTTGCGTTTTCAATTTTTCACCATTTTGTAAACGCATTTTTGAATAGAATTTTGGTCGAAAAAATTTACATTTTTCGAGTTCTTCTATAGAGTTCTCTTAAAACAGTGAACCAATTCCAAAGTGTTGTATGAAATGTTTATTGGATATTTAATTACCTTTCATTCTCTATAATAATTGATCATATGAGTTTTGTTAAACGCGAGATATTTACAAATATATGTGACCACCTTTTTGAAAGCTAAGTACAAAAGACATTTCCCGAAATCTCGTAAACCTATCCATAGAAAATTATTTATTTCATATATTCAAATTCATGCGAGCCAATAATATAAAAATGGTGAAATTTATGGCGCAAATTTTTTTTCTCATTTTGTTGTGTAGTGTAATCGTTTCTTTTGGAAAAATATAAGTTAAATATCCAGTATTTAAAAAAATTAAAACTCAGCGCAAAATCTTTAAAACTCACGGAGATATTAGAACTCAAAGTGAAAAAAACAAATTCACAAATATAAACTTTTTAAAAATTTTCAGAGGTTCAAAATTTTAAACCAAAAATAAATATTTTTGAGTATCTAATATTATCAATCATGCAAAATAGTAATAAAAATCTTAATACGACAAAAAAATGTGGTTGTGTATACTAAAATTGAAAAAGATAAAAACGTTTAAGTTTGGTATTATACAGCGGAATCTATGTAGTCGATTTTTTATTTTTAGTATCTTTAAAACATATTACATCAATTTCCAATCAAATAAAAAAAACAACATTCAAAATAAAAGGTTACAGAAAACACTGTGCGCCGTTTAAACTAAATATTATAATGTCTCTAATTGTATCTGAAAACTTTCACGAATTTCTTAATAAAATTTAATTAAAATATTTTATATAAAGTTCAAAGTTTATCACAAATTACCCCAAAATATTTAAATAATTATACGCTTTTAAAAGTTATTTCAATTTGTAAAGTTCCAAATGTTGCTGGTGCATCCCCCCAAAAAACACATTAAATTATTTAGTATTCTTCTTGTTTTTATTTTGTATATTTTTTTTTTATCTAAAATCAACTTTTAAAATCTGATTTTAAAAACACGCGCGGCGCATCGAAACTTATGTCAATGACTTTAATGTCAGCTCGTTTGTTGTTTAAGTGTGAGAAGCCGCTTTTTTTAATTGTGCGCTTCGCATTGAAATCTCACATTAAAAGCGTTGCCACGTCGCTCGAAAACCACAATATAATCTTAGAAGAACTTGTTGCATATTTTGCGCAAACTTTATTCTTTGTGTCAAGTTCAGCGTGATGATTGTAGCACGTTTTCAGTTCAGTTCATTTCATTTCAATATATTTTATTTAATTTTGTATATTCAGCGTCATGTTTTGATTAGCTTAGTTTGTGATTTGCATTAATTCTGACAGATAAATAATTCAAATTATATTTTATTTTTTTTCTTTATTTGTTTTATTTTACATGCTTCCAATTGAGTGATATCGAATGTGTCACATTGACAGTTGCGTCTGCATGTGCGCAGCGCAGTGACATTTGTCAGTGGTTAGTGCGGCATTGTATAAAATTAATTTCATTTGAGTTGTAGAAAATATGTAAGTCTTACTACTATATTTCTACTATATTACTCAAAAATTGTAAACAGAAATTAATGTAAAAAAAACAATTATCAACATTTTTGTATTTTTTTAAATAAAAGTAGTTTTACTACAATTTGTATTTACTTGGCTTGATTATACTACATAATGTATTCAATGTCCTACATATTAGAGAAACTGTAAATTGTATTCGTTTTCTGCATTTTTTAATTATTTGAAGTTTGAGTGTACACACGACATACATACTGCGAATGTATTTAGGTACGAAATGAAACGCAAGCAAACCAAAGCCTCTGAACGAAACGGATTAGAGACAGGATATAGAAGAATGCATTTTCTGTGAGCGCGCTATTAACGCATATTATTCATATGTGGTACAAGTGAAAAACCTCACATAAATGCTTGAGATTCTTTTGAGTCGTCAGAACTGATCATGATACATGTTGCACCGTGAAAAAATTCATTCTTCATATTGATGAATTTCATTCTTCAAGCCATGATTTATTGTTTTGAAGAACAATTCATAATATTAACCACAATGTTATCAATTCATTATTAATGTATTTGGACTGTTTTTTTTTTTTAATTTTTTTCGAACATTTTTTGAGGTTTTTTTATTTAACAAAAAAATTATTTTTGAATTTTTCCAGCTGGACCCGTGCACAACTCTTGCAATGATTTTGTGAATGCAAGGATATGGAGTGATTTTATAAATATTCAATTGCTGCACGCAACAAAAACTTTGGCAAAATCTTGAGTTGATGCAGTTTTACATATTTGCTTTTGGTTCTTTCTTCAATGCACATAATTCTTATTGTGTTTATTGGAGAAGGAAACCTTAAGCGACTTGAAATGAAGAATCTGCAGAGAAAGATCGCCGATGAAGGGTCTTGGCGGCCTCTGAAACAGCTGTACGATCTGCCACTCAATGCATTTTGCCAATTGTTTGTTGTTTTATTTGTTGGTACAAAACACCTAATTTGTACCGACTGGACCTTGAGCACGTTAAGACAATATATTAATAATAATATTTATATCAGGGATCCGGGCTTCGCTGTGTAGTTTTTTTATTTGTGTTTTAAATGTAGTAACCAAAACAAAAATAATTCTCTGCCAAAACAACTTTTCTCAAAGACAATTCTTTCTCGGACGGTGCTTCCCCGTAGAATATTTCGCCGTAGAATTCTTCCCAGTAGAAATCTTCCCCGTAAAATTCTTCCCCATAGAACGCTTTCCCGTAGAATTCTTCCTTGTAAATTTATTTCCAGTAGAAGTTTTAGAGTGGTGAGTTTTAGTGTGGTGAGTTTTAGTGTGGTGACTTTTAGTGTGGTGAGTTTTAATGACGTGAGTTTTAGTGTGGTGAGTTATAGTGTGGTGAGTTTTAGTGTGGTGAGTTTTAGTGTGGTGACTTTTAATGTGGTTAATTTTAGTGTCGTGAATGTTGGTGTGGTGAGTTTAAATATGGTGAATTTCGGTGTGGTGAGTTTAAAGAATTTGGGGTAGTTGATACCCTGGTGTCAAATATCTTGATATCACTATAATAACTGTTTACATACATCGTCTGGAAAATGTACCTTCTATGGGGAGTGCAACGCCCAGTGGTCCAATCCTGCTCACATTCCGCGAGACCGTTTAGAATGGACAAATACAACGCTGACCTAAATTTCATTAAATTTGCTATTATAATTAATGATATAATGTGTTTTTAATTTGTAGGTTATATGAGAGGTGTCACGCCCAGTCCACCAATCGCATCTTTAAAAAAATGAAAAATGTAGTAAAAATAAAAGCAGATGTAATAATTTGTTTACCCTTTTCTTAAAGTGGAATAAATACAAAACGTAGTAAAATGCTGTAATATTATTGCATTTCCAAAAAATTAACTAAATACATTTACAGTCATATTTTTACATTTTCATAAAGTTAACTAAATACATAATGTATTAAAATACATGTATTTGGACCATTCCACACCAAATAGACCACCGATTGCAACTACCCTTCTTCGATTTCAATGAAATTTGGGCAACTGATGAAGGTTATTGAAATATGCATTGACCAATTTATTTTTCGACCACTACTTCCAGAGATACAGTGCTTCAAATTTACAAAAAAATGGGACAAAAATTACTTTTGTGTGGTTGTTCATATTTCAATATCTCTTAAAGTAGAAATGCTAGAAACCGTTGATATCTCGTTTTATAGCTAATAGAACATGCTTTTAGAAAATTTAAGTTGTAACTTCTAAACTAGAATATGTGGCCCGTGGTCATTATCTGTACACTTCAAATTTGATTTCCTTCAAAAGGACCCTTTTTAAAATTCTGAAAAAAAAAACACATATTTCGGTTGATTTAATACAAATGTTCATGCCAAATTTCAAGATGGTATTTTGATGGCATCATATTTTAAAATTTATTTTCAAAATATTTACATATTTTTTGTATTAAAGAAAAAATTTTTTCAAAAGTTAAATTTGCAATAATTTTTTGATATGGCCCATTTTTTGTAACTATGGCCGTAGTGGTCGAAAAAATAAAAATGGTAAATGCATATCTCAATAATTTTTATTAGTTGCCCAAATTTCATTGAAATCGAAAAAGTAAAATCTCAAATTTTACTTTTGTTGGTCGATTTGGTGTGGAATGGCCCATCAATAATATTTTTTTCCATTTTACTTAAATAAAATATATACAAAATATAATCATTTTCATTATAAATGTAGTCAAATTGCGTAGTAAATGTAAATGCTTTTCCATACAAAAACAACTATATAAATGTAGTAAAAACAAATGCATTTACTTTTTTTTATTTATTTATTCATTCCAGTCTGAAGCCTAATGGCCTAATGACTAAAGTTATATACATTTTGATGTCTTATATTAAAAAAAATATGTACATTAATCTAATTATAATGTATAATGATTAAAGAACTTAAATCAAATACATTTGTATTTATTTTAAAGTATTTTTTATATTTATTTTAAATACACTATTTTGCGGTATTTGAAATATGTTATAAGAGGTATTTTTAAATAAACAAAAACTTTTAATTTTAAAAATGTTAGGCGCCTTTCTCAACCTTAATCAGCACAGTTTTAAAATCAATTTAATCAAACTACATTTTGAAAAAGCACAAAAGGCGTCAAAAAAAATTGTGCTTATTAACAAAAGTGCAAAATAAATACTACAATATAATACATTTAAACTGTATTTACTTTTAGCATTAACTTACTTACAAATAACCATTGAAAATGGTATGAAATACACGTTTTGCACTACATACTGCGAATGCAACAATGTTGCCCATATTGTTTGTTTAGCAACAATGTTGCATTTAATTGCACAATACTTAACACACTATCGAGGAAAGAGTTGGTTGGTTGGTTGCTTGGAGTGAGCGAGATCGAGATAGTGTGCGAACAAATAGAGAAAACTAACGATTAAGAAAATATTGCAAATAATAGCTATAAATTACTAATGCATTTCAAATGGCATCACTATCTGTCTGTCTGTTGGTCTGTCCATTGTCCGTTCGCTGTCCTCCTAACAATTGCGCATTATGACTATCGAATCCCTTCGTGTATTGTCAAGGGCACCATTTGGCGACGGACGCATCGAGTGGCATGTGCAGGATGTGGTTATTTTTAGAATATGTATTTCAAGTAATCTGTTTATGTTATATGACGGCGCGCACTACATTGTTGACAACTGTAAATAATATTTTTGTCTTTATTAATACAGGGAGATAAATATTCGAATTTAGAACTTTTCCGCACATTAAAACTAAGAAAAAAGAGACTGTAAAGAGGGTTAGGTCACATGGGAAATTTTGTAGTAGATATTTAGTAGATTTAATGATGTGTAAGAATTATGAAAATAATAAGAGGTCGAAGAAGACCATAAATATCCATAGAATACCTCACGCTCCATAAAAGTGCAGAACCAGACCAGATTATTTATGATGAATCCATCAATATTTCGATACACAAACTGAGCCATTCTGAATAAGCAGCCTTTTTGACATCAAAAATGGTCAGAACTAATATAATTTCAGGAATCTGTATTAAGTTTTTTTGAAAATCGTCAAAAAATGGTCACAAGTAATAGAAGTGCAAAAACTCCCAGTATGGCATTCGTTTCGATATCGTTACGAGAGTTATTGGGCTTCAAATTGTACCAACATGGTCCAACACATCAATGAGAGATTTATGGAATTCTATTCGATGATCAGAACCAGTGTTCATACTTTTCGCCAATGCAAATGGAGTAGATTTGAAAAATTTGGAGAGTAGAAATGAGTAAAAAGGATTAGAATTGATAATATTGCAAAATGGAGTAGATTTAATGTAAAAGGAGTAAATTTGATGAAAAGGAAGTAGACATATGTATTATATCACTAGATTTTATATAAATTAGATATTTAATATTTTTATTAATTCCTGATTTTATGGAATTTCTATAATACTGATGTTTACAGAGTGGTTCGTTCTAGAGATGGGGGTGTATCTGGAACTCTCAATGAAACTCTCAATGAAACACTCAATGAAAAGTTATTGGGCTGCAAATTGTACCAATATTGACTAACATGGACCAAAACATTATAGGAGTTATCTCATTACCTAATTGTTTACGAAATCGAGCCAATATTCACAGTCTGCCATTATTGTTTTCAAAATGTATATGAATAAACTTGATACAAATTTAAAAATCTACAATTTGACGGCCAATGAAAAAAGATTACAGTAATTTTACAGATAATCGGAATCATAGTTATTAGTGAAATTATAATATTGACATTTTTAATGGAGTGCTATGAAAATTTTCCCATAAATTAAAAAAAAACGTTAGCAATTTCAGCAAAGGTATTATATTTCAGTAAAAAGGAGTAGAAAACTATGAGAAAGGAGTAGAAAATGCTACTACCGCAGTAGAGGAGGAGATTTTAAAAATACAAATGAAATGGAGTAGATCTACTCCGATCGGAGTAGACTGAGAACACTGATCAGAACTAATAGAATTACATAAATCTGTATTAAGATTTTTTGAAAATCGTCTTAAAAATGATCTCAAATTATAGAAATCCAAAAATTCTTGTAATATCCCAGTATCGCATTAGTTTCGATATTGTTACGAGAAGATATCGGACCCTTTTTCATAATGTTATTGGGCTGCAAATTGTACCAATATTGACTAACATGGACCAAAACATTATAGGAGTTATCCCATTACCAAATTGTTTACGAAATCGACCCAATATTCACAGTCTGCCATTCGATTTTGAGTATCATCTTAAAAATGGTCTCAAATAATAGAACTCCAAAAATTCTTGTAATAAAGCAGTATCACATTCGTTTCGATATCGTTACGAGATGATATCGTACCCTTCTTAATAATCTTATTGAGCTTCAACTTGGACCAGCATGAACTAACATGGACCAATACATTGTAGGAGTTTTTTCAGTACCAAATTGTTCACGAAATCGAACCAATATTCCCAGTCTGCCATTCGATTCGACATCGCTTCGAGATCGTTTCGAGATTTCGGGGAATTCATTCGATCTCGGTTACGATTCTCGAATCCGTATCATACTCGAATCTGTATCATACTCGATTCTGTATCATTCTACAATTCGTTCGAAAAATGTACGCAGATATCGTAAAGAGCTTCAAAATTCTCTTTGTTACTACAGGATCGAATACATCAACGTGGATAGAATAGGATGGCGATGAAAATATATCATAGTCAATTGGTTCTTTGAACATCGATATTAAAGGAAAGTGTTTGAGGACAAATTTTTATATGCAAATGTATTTTTAGGAACCGCACTCTCTCTCTTAAAAAAAATTTTTTTTTTTTTCAATTATATCATATTCATCATTATCATAATTTTCATCATTTACGTCACTGAACTCTTCTCTTAAAAATTAATATATTTTTTCAATTATATCATATTCATCATATAACACATTCATCATTATCATAATTTTCATCATTTACATCACATTCATCGAGACCGTTTCGAGATTTCGGGGAATTCATTCATCATTTACATCACTGAACTCTTCTCTTAAAAATTAATATATTTTTTCAATTATATCATATTCTTCATTATCATAATTTTCATCATTTACATCACTGAACTCTTCTCTTAAAAATTAATATATTTTTTCATTATATCATATTCATCATATATCATATTCATATTCATCATTATCATAATTTTCATCATTTACATCACTGAACTCTTCTATTAAAAATTAATATATTTTTTCAATTATATCATATTCATCATATTCATCATTATCATAATTTTCATCATTTACATCACATTCATGAATTCGCCTATTTTCTCGTTCTACTCTGCCATCCAACCCTTCCCACCCCTTCATAGTCCACCGGCTCTCAATAGAACTATGCATTAATAGAGAGAATTCCTTTTAATTAGTGGAACAATCTCTCTGCGTCTTTTTTTTTTGATATTCGCAAATTCAAGACAAACACCACCCTACACTACTCCATCTGTCCACCAACCCTATAGCTCATTATCGATTCCTACGATCATCACTGTGCATTGTTTGTAAAGGGTGCATACCATAAGCTGTCCTTCATCCGGAAATAAATTTTCCGGGAATTTTTCCGATGAAGTATTTTTCCGGCAAGCAGTATTCGAAAAACATTACGGGGTTGAATTGTCTGGGAAGAATACTCCGGAAATTAATTGTCTCGTGAAGAACTTATTTTCGGAAAAAGTTGTCCGGGAATGAATTGTCTTGCGAAATATTTGACTGAGGAAATTCTGAATAATAAATAATTTATCATCCTTTACTACTGGATGCTTGAAAGGGCTGCATGCCATTTATCTCTAAAAACAAACTTTCTGTTTGGAAAGAATTTTCCCGGGAATATTTTTTCGGCACGAAGTGTCCGAAGAACATTACGGAGTTGAATTATCCGGGAAAGAATATTCCGGCAATGAATTGTCTGGTGGAACAATTGTTTTCGGAAAGAGTTGTCCGCGAATGAATTGTCATACGAAATATTTGTTTGGGGAAAAATTGTTCAGGATGAATTTCCCGAAAGATCTGGATTGATCTGGATTGAATAATTTATCATCCTTTTCTACGATCATCACTGTGTGTTCTGCTTAAAAAGGGTGTTACCATGAGCGTTCCCTTCATCTGTAAAAAGAAATTGTTCGTTGGGAAAGAATTTTCTCGCGAAAATGTATTCAGTGTTGTATTTTTCAGGCAAGAAGTGTTCGAAGAAGGACATTCCGGAGATAAATTGTCCGGAATAGAATATTCTGAAAATGATTTGTCTCGTGGAAGAATTGTTTTCGAAAATGGTTGCCCAGTAATGAATTGTCACAGGAAATATTAGTCTGGGGAAAGAGTTATACAAGGATTAATTTTCTAAAAGACGAATATTTCAGGAACAACAACGGGGAAAAATTGTGTCAGGGACAAATTGATTCTGAAATGAATAATTTATCACCCTTTTCTACGATTATCACTGTGCATTGCTTGAAAAAGGTGCATACAATGAGCGAACTTTTATCTGTAAAAACAAATTGTCCGTAGGGAAATAATTTCCCCGGGAAAATGTGTTCGGTGATGTATTTATCGGACAAGAATTGTCAGCAGACAATCTGGAGATAAATTGTATCCGAAGAAGGGCATTCTGGAGATGAATTGTTCGGAAAAGAATATTCTGGAAATGATTTATCTCGTGGAAGAATTGTTTTCGGAAATGGTTGCCCAGTAATGAATTGTCACAGGAAATATTAGTCTGGGGCAAGAGTTATCCAATGGATTAATTGTCCAAAAGAAAAATAGTTCAGGGACAATAGGACGGGGTAAGAATTGCGTTGGGTACAAATTGATTCGAGAATGAATTGTATCGGGGAGACGATTACTCTAGGAAGAATTGTTGGGATATGTAGCTATTGCATTGTTATTGAGCACTAAAATTTTTATAAAGTTCTACTTAAAAATACTGACGATCTCATCGGATTAGAGAATGGAAACCAAAGAAGTCAGAGAATATGAAAAAATTTAATTTGATTATTTTTATGTTGAAAAAATGTATTTATTTAACTCGATATATTTATTTTACTTGAATTTAAACCTTTTCATTTTGAAATATGTACATGTGAAATTTTTATATTTTTGAACGACGGTTGCCAGATCATGAGAACGACAGATCATGAGAATGATACTGATGATCTCAGTGGATTTACAGAATGATAAACATTTTACTGTTAAACGATATACTAATCACACTAGCAATTCGCACCTTTTGAGGAAAACCTTGAGATTGTAGCATGAGTGCTACTCAAAATGGAACAAACGATCGACCGACTACCAACCAGACTACCAACCCCATATATAACTTCCCAACAAAAACGTCTAATAAGACAGTGAGTGTAACTTGTTGTAATTTATATAGAGATTCATTCAGAAATATCTGCATTTGTTAAATACAACAGAAAAAAAGGCGCTTTCGTCTCGTTGCATGTTATAAATATTCATAAGATACTTTGCTTTAGCGCTATAGCAGATACTTTGGCATCCCATAGATACATCATGGTGCATGGTTTACGTTTTCGCAAATGCAAATGCATTTAATGAATGCCATATTGTAAACTTGTCTGGCAGTCAGTCAATCAGCGTGTTTCATTCGATTTGTTTAGGTTGAGATTGACAACGCGTTTTGTGGCAGTCCGTACGTCTATCTATCTGACTGTCGGTCTCTGTGTCTGTGGAGAAAACAATCTTGTAAATCATAGATACTTTGTTACTATAACATGTGCTTGTTGTTGTTATTGTAAGCGATACGGAAATGAATGTGCTGTATTTCATAAATTATAACATTCAATAGTTGAGAACTTTTTATGGATGATGGTATTTTGAGTAGGTATGAAATAGAGTCACATAAATCTATCATTCGCACTGACCAAAGTGCATATTGTATAAATTATGAAACGTATTACAAAACCACTTATAGTGCATATCATTAATGATATATTTTATTTATTTTCAGGTAAGTGCTGCAAACCACTTTGTAACTTTGGCTGTGTCTTAAATGAGGCATGTTTAACTTTTAGAAGTTAGCGAAAAGTTGACTTGAAATTTTGGGGTAAGTAAAAACCTTGTTTTCGCTGAGAGACTACGCTGTAATACATGCTAATTAAATATGTATGTTGTATTGATTTAGCGTTGTTATTCAAATCGAATTTGTTAAATCAAGGTTGTCATTTTTATGGGGGCATAAAAATGTTATTTTGTAATTTGTATTAATAAAAAATTAAATTAAACAAAAAATGTAATAAGCAATAAAAAGCATTTCTATTTTTATGCTTGGGCACATTTAGTCAGACAATCAATTGAAATGATTGAAGCAATTAGTAGCTACAATGAAACGCATCTACTAGATACCATCATCGTCGTCATGTATCTAGATACTGCAGCCAAAACAAATTTACACACAAAAACAATTAGTTGCCAAATGCGGGCACTATATAGGCTGCCACTATAAGAAATATTTAAAGAATAAATAAAATTAAGTAATAAATTAAAAAACAAAAAAATATCTAAAACATAGCGGCAATGTTTTCTATGATTTTGCCTTACTTTTGACTTTTGGTGCTGACATTAAACCTGACTTTTTGCGTGCCTCCCTTTTGTAATTTTTAATATTTTCTCATTTATCTTCTTTTATTTTTTTGTATATTTGATTTTTCGCGCTCTGTAACACATATCGCCAGCATACTATATAAAATATCTACTAGATACATGCTGCACACACACATACAGCCACACATATTACTAGATATTAACGATGTTGTGCATTCCATGCATCCATCCATCAGATACTTTTTACATACTCATATACCATGTACTCTGTCCACGTACGCCGTGCAATTGTTGTTGAGTTCGTGAGTCGTTCAGTGGATTTGTGTGTCTTCGCATAAATTGTATTCAAACTGTTTTTGTTGTTATTGTTATTTTTGTCTGCCCATCATCCATCTATCTAGCGGATACAATTTTCTAGCTGCCAGATACTTAAAATTTAAAACCGGCAAAAATCACTGCTACTCTCTCTCTCTTTTTCTCTCCATTTTCACTTGCACTAATAATAATACAAACATTAGTTGCTCTCTTACATTCTCTTATACTCTCTCTATCTCTATGCCCTGTTGAAGCGTAGTATCTGCAAAGTGCAAAATGTATCTGCTGCTGCATACAAAGTGCTCGTTCGTATCTATAGCATTGCATTTGTATTTGTTGTTTACCAATTTGATTTTATATATCTAGTTACAATATCTGTGTTTTGAATTCACGTTGTTGTTCACTCACACGTGGCTTGTCTGCGTGTGTATCTGCAAGATACGCATACAGCTAAGCGTTTGCTCTCTTTTGCTGCTTGTGATTTTATCTACTCTCGCTCTTTCTCTCTCTCTTCTAAATGTGCGTATCTTTAGCTCATACTACTTGCATATTTTAGATACTTTATCATTCTAGGGGGGGGGGAGTTTGTCCTCTTCATGGCTATTATATTCGTCTGCATTCAGATTTTCCTTGATTCTTGAACTTTGTCTTGGTCGTTTCATCAGCTCCCTCGCTCTCTCCAACTGGCATGTAAGTTATACGTGCTACTGCACTTGGTTTCTCTGCAATGTATATATTGCTGCTTCTTCCCATTTTCTATTTCATTATCGTTCCTTGACTGTGTCGTCGCATCCACACCCCTGGTGCACCACTTACTTCCTGCCACACTTTACTGCGCACTCCCCCCTCTAACTCATTCTCTCTGATTTCCCTTAACTACTCACCCAACTGCGTTGACTGCACTGTTTAGTAAATTCCTTCTACTCTCTGTTGATAGCGTCATTCTCTTCTCCCACCGACCCTTCGCTGGTATTGTACATGCGTCTGTGTGTGTGTGTGTATGTCCCTCTATAAATCTATCTGTATTATTGTATCGAGCTACTCTTGGACTTGCTGCATATTTGCTCGCTTACTTTGTTGCAGGCGAATTCGTGATTATTCGAAAATGTGTTCGTCATCAACGACACTTTTTGTGGCGCCACAATGATTAAACTTCTCAGTGTTGGGTTCCATAAGAGCTTTGGAATGGCTTCAACGCATTTGAAGCGACTTAGCAGTACCACGTTAGGCTTCCTTTGGGAGGACAGTCCTTCTTTTGGGAGGACAGTCCTTCTTTTGGGAGGACAGTCCTTCTTTTGGGAGGACAGTCCTTCTTTTGGGAGGATAGTCCTTCTTTTGGGAGGACAGTCCTTCTTTTGGGAGGACAGTCCTTCTTTTGGGAGGACAGTCCTTCTTTTGGGAGGACAGTCCTTCTTTTGGGAGGACAGTCCTTCTTTTGGGAGGACAGTCCTTCTTTTGGGAGGACAGTCCTTCTTTTGGGAGGACAGTCCTTCTTTTGGGAGGACAGTCCTTCTTTTGGGAGGACAGTCCTTCTTTTGGGAGGACAGTCCTTCTTTTGGGAGGACAGTCCTTCTTTTGGGAGGACAGTCCTTCTTTTGGGAGGACAGTCCTTCTTTTGGGAGGACAGTCCTTCTTTTGGGAGGACAGTCCTTCTTTTGGGAGGACAGTTCTTCTTTTGGGAGGACAGTTCTTCTTTTGGGAGGACAGTCCTTCTTTTGGGAGGACAGTCCTTCTTTTGGGAGGACAGTCCTTCTTTTGGGAGGACAGTCCTTCTTTTGGGAGGACAGTCCTTCTTTTGGGAGGACAGTCCTTCTTTTGGGAGGACAGTCCTTCTTTTGGGAGGACAGTCCTTCTTTTGGGAGGACAGTCCTTCTTTTGGGAGGACAGTCCTTCTTTTGGGAGGACAGTCCTTCTTTTGGGAGGACAGTCCTTCTTTTGGGAGGACAGTCCTTCTTTTGGGAGGACAGTCCTTCTTTTGGGAGGACAGTCCTTCTTTTGGGAGGACAGTCCTTCTTTTGGGAGGACAGTCCTTCTTTTGGGAGGACAGTCCTTCTTTTGGGAGGACAGTCCTTCTTTTGGGAGGACAGTCCTTCTTTTGGGAGGACAGTCCTTCTTTTGGGAGGACAGTCCTTCTTTTGGGAGGACAGTCCTTCTTTTGGGAGGACAGTCCTTCTTTTGGGAGGACAGTCCTTCTTTTGGGAGGACAGTCCTTCTTTTGGGAGGACAGTCCTTCTTTTGGGAGGACAGTCCTTCTTTTGGGAGGACAGTCCTTCTTTTGGGAGGACAGTCCTTCTTTTGGGAGGATAGTCCTTCTTTTGGGAGGACAGTCCTTCTTTTGGGAGGACAGTCCTTCTTTTGGGAGGACAGTCCTTCTTTTGGGAGGACAGTCCTTCTTTTGGGAGGACAGTTCTTCTTTTGGGAGGACAGTCCTTCTTTTGGGAGGACAGTCCTTCTTTTGGGAGGACAGTCCTTCTTTTGGGAGGACAGTCCTTCTTTTGGGAGGACAGTCCTTCTTTTGGGAGGACAGTCCTTCTTTTGGGAGGACAGTCCTTCTTTTGGGAGGACAGTCCTTCTTTTGGGAGGACAGTCCTTCTTTTGGGAGGACAGTCCTTCTTTTGGGAGGACAGTCCTTCTTTTGGGAGGACAGTCCTTCTTTTGGGAGGACAGTCCTTCTTTTGGGAGGACAGTCCTTCTTTTGGGAGGACAGTCCTTCTTTTGGGAGGACAGTCCTTCTTTTGGGAGGACAGTCCTTCTTTTGGGAGGACAGTCCTTCTTTTGGGAGGACAGTCCTTCTTTTGGGAGGACAGTCCTTCTTTTGGGAGGACAGTCCTTCTTTTGGGAGGACAGTCCTTCTTTTGGGAGGACAGTCCTTCTTTTGGGAGGACAGTCCTTCTTTTGGGAGGACAGTCCTTCTTTTGGGAGGACAGTCCTTCTTTTGGGAGGACAGTCCTTCTTTTGGGAGGACAGTCCTTCTTTTGGGAGGACAGTCCTTCTTTTGGGAGGACAGTCCTTCTTTTGGGAGGACAGTCCTTCTTTTGGGAGGACAGTCCTTCTTTTGGGAGGACAGTCCTTCTTTTGGAAGGCAATCGTTTTTTTGAAAGATAGTCATTTTTATGGAAGTACAGTCTTTCCAACCTCTTATTATGTTTTCGAAAATTTCAAAAGAAGAACAGTGCACCGAATGTTATCTCTACAACAGTTTTTGGGAGGAAAGTTCCAGACGAAAAATCTCTTTGCCCCACAGTAAAACAATGAGCTAGCTACGTTCACTTGTTTTCTCGAAATTCTTCGGATGTTTGACATGGTTTTCGTTTGCGGCCAGTGAGAGTGAATGACGAGGAAGAGAGCGCGAACTAGAAAACGAGAGCGCGCATGACTCACATTAAATGAGCGCCTGAGAACTGCATGCATCGGTATTTCATTCATGACGATGACACAGACACATGTAACGCTGTGTACGTTTGTATCTGTGTTATACACACACACACACAGATACACTCAGAGCAACAATGTATCTGTGCGTGTCATTCTTTCGCGCATTACTTTAATGTTTATCTTTAGCGTTGCTTTTGCTTTCGCCCAACTTTCGACCCACCGACCGACCAAACGAACAACCTCTCCAATCTCTCTCTCTCTCCTCGTTCGTCCCACAAACGACAACGTAGAGCGCGGCAAAGCGAGACGGCGTTAAGATTAACAACTGACTGCGCCGACGAGTCGATTCACTGGCTCGACTCTGTTCGTCATTTAGTATTTGTTTGGTCGCCATCGTCGTTAGCGGTGGTTGCGGTTCATGCGACTCAAGTCATAGATACGTTTTTTTGAACAGAGTCCCCCGATCAGTACAGAAACGCGTCTCAGATACAATTTTGTTTAATAAATGTTGACTCGAGTATGTTTTAAACAAACTCGATATTTACGGTATTTTGATTTTCCATAAAATATAACGCAGTGTTGTCGGTAGTGAGATACAAATTTGTATCTAAAAGATATATATTACAAAATTAACTAAACACACAAAATATACAAGAAAGTGCAATTCCAAATATTAACACAACAACAAAAATAATAATTAAAAAATTAAACAACAACAAAAAGTAAAGTGTTTTGTAACAAAAGCTCTACAAAGTATCTGAAAGTTCTACAAAAGTATCTGAATGTCTACAACGTAGCTGAAAGTCATACAAAGTAGCTGAATATTATAAATTGTTACATTTTTTAAACAAATAACACGGGCAAAAATAATTTACAAGTTTTTTCTGCTTTTAAACAAAATTAAAAAAAAAAAAAGTATCTCAAAGATACTGCATGCGGCATATGAAGTATCTGTGACTTGTAAATAGTCAGACAGTCAATGTTTACAACAATTGTGTAAATAACAACAACAACAAGAACAGCAGGAGCTAATGTATTTATTATTTAAATGATTTTGACGCCATCGTTTAGTTTCGAATTTTTTCGGTTTTTCGCGTCGCTGCAACCTCAAGAATCAGTGTTGAATCCATGTTGCTATTAAGACAACAACAACAACAATAATAGAAAATAATTGTAACAACAACAATAAGAATATTTAGAAAACGTTCAAGAAGAAGAAGAAGTAGAAACTGAAAAGCAAACAGAAAACAGTCGGTGTCTCGCTGTCAATCATCAGCGTGTATCTTTGTATCTTGTTCGCGTTTCGCGTATCTTTTGCTGCGTCGTATCTACGTTGCTTGACGTTGATTATTTTTATATTTTTTTTTTTTTGATTCCGGTTTGCATCCAACCATCCCGAAGGTGCGTCTGGAATTTCAGACAGTGGGAAATCCACAACAACAATTTATAGATTTTTTTTTTGTCTCTGTTCATTGTGTTTCTTACATTTTCGTTTTATTTGTTGTATTGCACCCGCATGGCATACTAAGTGTATAAAGTGTATAAATTAAATTCTACGACACCCTATGCATTCAACAAAATCAAGTGAATGAGTGCGAGTGCGAGTGAGATGCAGTAGTGACTGAGAGCGCATTTCAAATAGAAAACAACAAAAATCAAAACTTGAGAGTGTGAAGAATATTTGACAGCGCACGCCGCAAGAGAGCGCACTTGGCAAACCAAATACGAATTATATGCGCCAACAGTGTGCAGCAATGTAAATAGTGCGTTTTTGTGAAATATCGCTGTGTATAAAAAACCAAAAAATATTCAAATTCGATTTGTACAAAATCATTTTAAATGGAATTGAATTATCAGTTGCCGGCACAGCCACATTACATGGATTACGCTCATATTAGCAACAACAACAACAACAATATTAGCTATTATCATATGAATAGTTACAACAATAACACGACCAGCAGTAATTGTGGATTAGAACGCGTTTATGCTGATATCTACAGCGTGCAAGGTGAATATTACGTTATATTGATGAATTTGTATCTTTGAGATACTTTTGTATTTCAAGAGGGCTCGAGGTATTAGGGCACTAATGCACATATTTGAAGAAATTTCGCTAGATATGAAACACTAAACGTGAAATTTTGTTTGGCTTTTTTCCTTTAAAATTCCAAAATATTTGATAAACTGGCTATGCACTTTCCAGAAACTTCCATTTATCTGGCTGTTTTCAGAAATATTATCACAACATATTTCTGAAAACAGACAGATAAATGGAAGTTTCTGGAAAGTGCATAGCCCGTTTATCATATATTTTGGAATTTTAAATTAAAGTTCCAAGTTTGGCCGGTTCTGGCAAATTTAGAAACATTTTTCGAAAGATTTTAAGTAGAGAAAGACATAATTTGTATCAAAAGCTTTCTTTTATCTTTCCATAAAATATAAATTTTTCCATTTTCCCTAGTAAAATTTTATTCTATTAGGTTAGTCATGATCATTTACCGATCATATTCTTCATTATGACAATAATCAGTTGCCTATCATGATGGTAATTAGAATTTCTACCAGAGATTTAACTGATAAAATATATCATATTTTTCATGTTTAGTACTATTTTTTGGTATAATTTTCTACCTTAAAGTGTCGTTTTCACAATATCTTGTTAAATTTTATTCAATTTCATATATACACTATGGTTAATTAAAATTTAAAATGTCTGTTAGTTCCTAATTCAATTTGTTGAAAACTGCAAAAAAATGTATTTAATTTGAAAAATTCACTTTTTGTGCTATAGCCCCTTAAATACGCCTCGAGTTCTTAATTTTATGATCGATTTTAAGCTTTATTTTCTACACTGTAATTTGTATTGGTCTGGCAAACGTTGTGGCATTTAGTACTACTCTTTTAACGAATTATGTATAATGTATATGAAAACAAATTATAAAAATAAAATATATAAATTATAATTAAATGAAAAAAAAACTCTTTTTCGTTGGCAACAAGTTTGTGGCTTCATTTAAATGGCTATTTACGTGCGTCTTAGCCATTTGAAACCTGTTCAAAAATATAAAAAATAAAAATAAACCAAATAAAACAACATTCAAAATTCCATTGTTAAGAAAGAATCTGGTTTCAATGACTTTTAAAATTTATGAAAATTATGGTGATGATTTAAGTGATTTTAAATTTTATTTTTTAGTTTTTTTACATTTTTTTATTCTTGCAATATTTTTTTTTTTAATAATTAGTTTTCAATTTATATTTCTTATTTTTTAACTTTTTGTTTTTTCAATATTTATTTTTTATTTTTTGCTTTTTGTTTTCAATTTTTATCATTCATTTTTTTTAACTTTTTGTTTTT
Organism: Dryomyza anilis; assembly: GCA_951804985.1. Classification (NCBI taxonomy): domain Eukaryota; kingdom Metazoa; phylum Arthropoda; class Insecta; order Diptera; family Dryomyzidae; genus Dryomyza; species Dryomyza anilis. The sequence goes on from OX638133.1 coordinate 91,269,596, forward strand.
TCAATATTTATTTTCTATTTTTTGCTTTTTGTTTTTCAATTTATATCATTCACTTTTTTTTTGTTTTTTTAACATTTTGTTTTTTGAATATATATTTTTTATTTTTTACTTTTTGTTTTTCAATTTTTATAATTCACTTTTTATTTTATTATTTTTTAACTTTTTAATTTTTTATTTTTTAACTTTTATTTTTTCACAAAAAGTAAAAAATAAAAATTGAAAAAATAAAACGAAAAAACAAAAACTAAAAAAATAATAAGTAAAAAAAATAGTAATTGTAAAAAACGAAAGTGAAAAATAAAAATTAAGAGTGAAAAAACATCTTAATTTATATTTTTCAATTTTTATTTTTCACTTTTTGTTTTTCAATTTTTATGTTTAATCATTCACTTTTTATTTTTGAACTTTTACTTTTTCATTTATTTTTTTACTCTTTATTTTTCACTTTTTATTTTTACTTTTGGTTTTTATCAATTTTTAATTTTTCAGCAATTTATTTATCAATTTATTATTTTTTATTTATTATTTTTTCACTTAAATTTTTTATATTTTACTTTTTGTTTTTTTTTAAATTTTATTTATTATTTTTAGTTGTTTTCAATTTTTATTTTTTATCATTGACGTTTTATTTTTTTATTTTTAACTTTTAATTTTTCTTGTATTTTTTCACACTTAATTGTTATTTTTCACTTTTTATTTAATACTTTTTGTTTTTTCAATTTTTATTTTTTATGATTCACTTATTATTTTTTATTTTTCAACTATTCATTTTTTATTTTTTCACTCTTTATTTTTTTACTTATAATTTTTACACTTTTTGTTTTTTCACTATTCATTTTTATTTTTCATTTTTTATTTGTTTTAATTTTGGTTTTTTCAATTTTTATTTTTTCACTTTTTATTTTTTTTTTTTGTTTTTTCATTTTATTTCTTATTTTTTACTTTTTGTTATTTCAGTTTTTATTTTTAACTTTTTACTTATTACATTTAATTTTTTTTTTAGTCTTTGTTTTTATTAAATTTTATATTTTACTTAATGATTTTTCAATTTTTATATTTTTATTTTTTGTTGTTTCAATTTTTATATTTTACTTTATATATTTTTTTTCTTTTTGTTTTTTTTTTTGATTTTTCAAATGTTATTTTTAAATTTTTTACTTTTTGTTTTTTCAATTTTTATATTTTTAATTTTTTACTTTATATTTTTTCATTTTGTTTATCACTATTCATTGTTTTATACTTTTAGTTTTTTCTATTTTTATATTTTCTCTTTTTATATTTTTATTTTTTACATTATATTTTTTTCTTTTTGTTTTTTCAATTTTTATTTTTTGACTCTTTATTTTTTTACTTTCATTTTTTTTTAAACTAATTGCAATTATTCTAATTTTCAATTTATGTGAATTCATTTTCTTTTTTCTTAATTTTTTCTATTTATTACATTTTATTATTTATACCAATTTTTGTGTTTTTTAAATGTCTTAAATTTTATTAAAATTATTGTGGTTATTCGAATTTTACAATTTATTTGAATTAAATAACTTTATATATATTTTTATGTTCAACCATTAATTTTTATTTATTTATTTACTTACTTTCTTATTTATTTATTTATTTATTTATTTATTTATCTTTTTTTTATTGAATTTATTAAAACACATTATCAATTTAAATTGAACTACGAAATTTTTAAACTAATACAATACTAAATAAATAAATCAAAAATAATTTAAAATAAGAACACAAACTTCAAATTTCAATTAATAAAAATGTAATAAGGGCGAATTTAAAAATATAAAATGCTAAATTCTAAATTAAATTCAAGTAAAAATGTGTCATTAATGTATACAATTTTTTATATATTCATTTATTAAACCACACAACTCAAAATAATGGTATTAGTGAAAAGATTCAATGGACAATTTTTTCAAACACTTATATATATTATACATATTTAACAACATAAAAATCACTACAATAAATAATGAAGGTTAGACTCGTTTTTATAGTAAATCTATTCTGTATGTAGTAAACCTATCGATTGGCCTCATTATTTAAAAATATTTTGTCAAACATTTTTCTTGCAAATAACAAAAATTCGAAAAAAAAAAAATATATATTTTTAAATTATGTAGCCAATCGATAGGTGCTTTAAAAACAAACAATTAATTGCTTTACATCAATATTTTATCTTGTACCAATAAAAACTTATGGCAAAAAAACGACAAAATTCGCCCTTTTAGCATGACAAGATTTTATTTTTTTTTTTAATTTTTTTTTATTTGCAAGCGATCTAAATGACGACTTTTTAGTGGTACATTATAAAATTGTGGAGAAAAGGCATTAGTTGTTTGTTTTTAATGCACCTATCGATTGACATCATTATTTAAAAATATATCTTTGAATTTTGGTTATTTTCTAGAATTTTTTTTGGCAAATAATAATAATAATGCCAATCGATAGGTGCTTTAAAAGCAAACAATTAATGTCTTTACATCACTCTTTGATTTCATGCCCATGAAAAGTTATGGCAAAAATAGACAAAAATATTTGCGTATTTGGAATTTTCTACAGTTTTTAAATGAAAAATCTCAATTTCCTTTGGATTTTATCAATTTGAAATGGAAAAAATCTCAATTGAATTTGGAATTTTGTACATTTTGACAGGAATTTCTCAATTTCATTCAGGTACGCTCTAAATTTTCTATTGGAAATGTTGTAGTTTTTATTTTTTCATACATATATAAAAATTTAGTCTTTGTTATAAACAAATTAAATTTTAATAGTTTTTACAATAAAACATTGTAATTATAGGCACTGCTTGAGTTCCCATAACTTTGTAAAACTGCATAGTAACAATTTTGAAAAAAAATAAAAAAAGATAACACCCAAAAAAGCAACAATTTCATCCGACTACATAAAATGCGTGCGTCAGCAATTGCACAAAATTAATCGCCTGTAAAGCAACAACAAAATATAAAAAGAAAACTAACAAAAAAACAAAACAAAACAAAAAAAAATATCCTCACAAAAACAGACATAAAGCCATTTGTTGTCCTTTCATGCAGTTGAAAGCATTGGGCAAATATTTGTCTCACACTTGAAAAGAGTAGAAAAACAAAATAGAAATAGAAAAAAAAAACACTCGCCACCCAGTGCAAAAGCTCGTCTACCTCGTCCGGCGCGCGTCACCCAGAATCCAAATTCGTCCTTGTTCGATGAGTATGTCCTTGTTTGGAGCAGCAGCAGCATCAACAACAGCAGCTCCTACGCATTAATTATGCCATCTATGGCGTCGTCCTTTACCTCGACTTTTGCCTCGTCTTTTGCCTCGTCTTTTGCCTCGTCTTCTGCCTAGTCCCTTACCATCGTATTTTGTCTCGTCTTTTAGCTCGTCTTTTAGCTCGTCTTTAGCTCGTCTTTAGCTCGTCTTTTAGCTCTTCTTTAGCTCATCTTTAACCTCTTCTGTTCCCTTTTTTTGACTTGTCTTTTGCCTCGTATTTTGCCACGTCTTTTTCCTCGTCTTTTAGCTCGTCTTTTACCTTGTCTGTTGCCTCATCTTCTGCCTCATCTTCTGCCTCATCCTCTGCCTCATCTTCTGCCTCATTTTCTGCCTCACCATCTGCCCCATCATCTGCCCCATCAGCTACTTCATCTTCTGCTTCATGTTCTCTCCGTTCTTCGTCCTTCTCATCGGCAACTTTTTTCAATGTCTTCACTGCTGCCTCTGTTCTGTCGCACACACGCAGTCGGCGCGCTTTTAAGCTCAACTTTTAGACACCCGCGTCACCACCCGAGACAGATTTTCGGGTTGCTTCAACTTTCACGCAAGGACATTAAACTTTGGCGGCTATGTCTGCCATGTTTTTGTTGTTCATTTTTTTTTTTGGCATATCCTTTAATGTCTTTTGTTGTTGCTGTTACTGACACAGTCTGGTGAGAATTTCATCACGATCCTTAAACAGCAACAACAACGAAAACAATCAGCTGCAAAACACGCCAACAATTTTGCGGTGCAGACGACATTGACGACGACGTCGACGCGTTGCTGCTGCTACTTGCAAAGTGCGTGACTGCGTTTATTTTATTGTAATTTTCTTTTTACATTTTTTTTTTTTACTTTTGTTTTTGTTATTATTTTAATTTTATTGCCTCGCATTTGGCAGCACAGGCGGCTGTTGTTGCTGCTGCTTGAAGTTGGTAGGTGTTGCCACATGTTTGGTGTGGTGGTGGCGACGGTGACAGGGATGGCATCGTCGTTCGACGCAAATGTTGCTGACATTTGATTAAAATTAATGTTAATTAAAATTTGCGGGCGTCGTTGTAATTGTCGGCTGTTGTAATTGTTGGCTTTGTACTTATTGATGTTGTTACTTTTTGGAAATGTTGTTGTACTTGTTGAAAGTGTTGTACATCAAAATGTGGTACTTAAAATTTGTGTAATTTGAACAGTTTTCGAAATGGATGTTCTTAAAATGTTACTAATTAAAATGGATATAATTAAATCTGTTGTTGTGAAACAAATTGTACCTCAATTGTATTTCTTGATATTGTACTTTGTGTTTCATATCTTACTATTGTACTTTTTTCTGTTCTACATCATGCTTTTCTACTCCTTGCTGTTGTACTTTTTAATGTTTTACTTTTTAATGTTGTACTTCATGCTGTTGTACTTTTTACTGTTGTACTTCATGTTGTTGTACATCAAGCTGTTGTACTTTTTAGAGTTGTACATCATGTTGTTGGTTAGCATGCTAGCCTTTGTTTTTCATTCCTTTGTTCTTTATACTGTTGTATTTCTTGTTGTTATACTTCTTGCTGTGGTACTTCTTTATATTATACATCATGCAGTTGTACTTGATGCTGTTGTACTTCATACTATTGTACATCAAGCTATTGTACTTTTTACTGTTGTACGTCTTGCTGTTGCACATAATGCTGCCGATCTACTTGCTGTTGTACATCATACTGATGTACTTTTTACTGTTGTATTTGTTACTGTGTACTTCATGCTGTTGTACATCAAGCTGTAGCACCTTTTACAGTTCCCCATCATGATTTTGATTATCATGCTAGCCTTTGTATTTCATTCCTTTGTTCTTCTTGCTGTTGTACTTCTTTATATTCTACATCATGCAGTTGTACTTCTTCATATTATACATCATGCAGTTGTACTTGATGCTGTTGTACTTCATACTATTATACATCAAGTTATTGTTGTTATATGGTAAAACCTTTCTGTACTCCAGACTGCGTTTTGTAAATGATTTCTTCGATCACTTGTGTAGCGGTAAATCGAATACAACAACAAACACACACGTAATTTTATGTTGTATACAATGCATGCCTTTTGCCAGTGCAACAACAAACACGCGAACATGCGCATACAGCAACACAGCAGCGAAGTTCGCGATCGCGTTTTCGTGGCAATAAAACGAACTAACCAAGTTGTGGAAATGATTGAACAAAAATATGTTTTGGTTATGGTGTATGGATTATCACCTATCATACTATAGAAAATTTACAATATTGATATTGTTTAAAATTTTTAATCAATTCAAGAAAAAATCGAAGCGACAAATCGATGTTATATCGAGTGGATAATTATTTAAACCTCTAAAAACTAAAAATCGTTGATGCCCGCAACAATAGAAACTTCCTGTTTGTACAAAACAATCAGATGTTGTTTTTTTGTAAAACGTTTCTTTGTTCCGAAGTGTGTTTTGTTATGGAATTCGTCGATCATTTGTGAAGCGGTATATCAAACACAACAATAAACACAGACGTAATCTTAAAATGTGTTCAATGCATGCCTTTTGCCAGTGCAACAACAAACACGCAAACATGGGAATAGAACAACACAGCATTGAAGCTCGCGATCAAGTTTTTCGCGGAAATACAACAAACAAAATTCATAGGAGTTGTTATAGTTTTTGATGAGCGAGTAAAAACTGATCGCGATATAAAAATTTGGTAGTACAAAATTAAAGGATGTAATATATTTTTTATCTCGCAGTCAATTGGTTAATTGTTCGTGGTATACGAGGTTCCAGTCGTGTTATACAGTGAAAACTTTTGTTGTACTTGATCTGTGTATTCCGTATTTTTTTGTTCTTGTTCATATTATTTTTTTCTTTTTGTTTTTCTCTTTCTTTGCCGGTTCCTTTTTGTTTTCTTTATCTTTATCTTTTTCTTTTCTTTTCTTTATCTTTTTTCTTTTCTTTTTCTGTTTCTGTTTCATTATTTTTTTTATTATTTTCATTATTCTTTTTTTTTTGTTTTTCTCTTTCTTTGCCGGTTCCTTTTTCTCTTCTTTTCTTTATCTTTTCTTTATCCTTTTTCTTTTCTTTTCTTTTCTTTTTTTTCTTTTTCTTTTCTTTTTCGATTTCTTTTCCTTTTACTTTTCCTTTTTTTTTCTTTTTCTTTTCTTTATCTTTTTATTTTCTTTATCTTTTTTCTTTTCTTTATCTTTTTCTTTTCTTTATCTTTTCTTTATCTTTTCTTTATCATTTCTTTTATTTTTCTTTTTCTTTTTATTTTTCAATTTCTATTTCTTTTCCTTTTCTTTTTTTTATTTTTTTTCGTTTTCTTTTTCGATTTTGATTTTTGATTTTCTCATTATTTTCCTTTTCAGTTTCTTTTTTATCTTTTTCGTCTTCATTTTCGATTTTTTTCCTTTTCTTATTTTACTTATTCTTCGTGTTTTCTCCTTCTATTTCTTCTTTTTTATTTTCCTTTCTTTTTCATTTTTATTTTCCTTTGTATTTGTATTTATTTATTTTTTATTTGTTTTTTTGGGATCTCCTTTTTTTCTTCTTCTTTTTCATTGCTTTCAACTTTCCACTTTATTTGTCTTTGTCTTCGACTTTTGTATTTTTGGAGTTTTCTAATTTCTATTTATATTACTTTGCAATTTTATTTTTCTATTTATTTTTCTTCTTTGTCTGTTTCTTTATTAGTGTTTTATATTTTTATATTTATTTTTTTCATTATTTCTTTTAATTTTTCTTCTTTTATTTCAACTTGTTCTATGTCATTTTCTTTTCCTCGCATTTTTCCTCTTTCTTTTATTTGTTATGTTTGTTTCTTTTTTTTTCAATATTTTATTTTGTTTATCCCAATTTTTAATTAATGTAAAGTATAATATAAAGTTTTAATATAATGTATATTGCATATTTTGCTAACTTTTTCGACATTGAATGCAAAAAGTTTCAAAATGTTCCAAAATATCATATAACCGACCTTTTTAAAAAATCGCTTTAAGTATTACTTTTACCAAGTATTACTTTCCTCTTAAAATTTAAAAATGTAGGCTGCTTTTAGGCGCTCCAAAGTAATAGACTTTTTTTTCATCAAACAGAGCCGTTAAACTTTTTATTTTTATTTTTCTTATATTTTTAATGGCTTCCTGTTATGTCCCATTATTTGTTATTTTCAACGCCAACTTTGTATAAAAGCAAAAATATTGAATAACCTAAAAATATGCCAAACACAAAAGCATTTGTCTAGCAACCATAAAAACACATTTTATTTGCATATTTTCGGGCGCTAATACAGGCTCCATTTTATTTTATTTATATTTATTAAAATTCTTATTGACACAACAAAGTTGTTAGGCTTCTGCTTTTCGTCACTTGAAGCATTCAAATATTGCTGAAAACCTTTTTTAAAATAACACGAAAAAAAGGCCTCTCCAAATACTCCACACCAAATACTAAAATAGACCGCGTTTCAAATTAGTTGCAACATTCCTACTTAATTCTAAACATTTATTAAAAGTCTGCGTTTTTTTACTTATTTTTTCGTATTAAGTATAATGAGAAAACTCAGTGAATTATTTTGGGTCAGTGCACAGTCTGATTTTTTGCGTATAGCCCTACGTTAGTGCGTTATCTGAGTTTCTTCAACTGGCTTTTTGTTTGTCCGTCCGTCTGTTTGACTGTCTGCCTATCGGTACGACCGACCGACAGTCTGTTCCTTCGGCATTTTTCTGTCTGCCGGTCGTCTACCTGCCCCAGACAATGAGCCACATTACATGTCATTCTGCCAAAAAAAAACAGCTCAAGTCACGTTGCTCTTCATTACGTTTTTATCAGTTGCCCTCTTTCGCACACACAGCCACACTATAGTTTGTCCTGACCTCGTACATACACCAGATCCTTAGCACAGAATGTTCCATGATTTTCTTTAGTTCGCATTTGATGTTCGTTCGGCGTTTTTGTGTGATACAGGTTTTTGTAAATACTGCAAGGTTCTATGCTACCCCTACGATGTCTATGACTTTTGCTTACCCTCTACAATTTTGTTGTTTTTATTTTAATTCTATCATTAACATTTTTGCTTGTCTGAACTTTGACCCTAATTTTTATATAATGATTTTACATTTGATATGTTTTTTTTTTCACATTTCACTTGAGTTGTCTTTGTTCTTATAAGAATTTGACAAATTTGATTTTATTTAGAAAAACACACAACACAACCACTTAAAAATGATAGCACAAAGTTTTTGAAATCTCCACATAAATTACATCCGTCCATAAAATACAAAAATACAAGCTATGCAGTAATATGTTAAAAATACAGAAAGTTGAGAAATTTCAATTGGTGTCAGTCTTAAAATAGACAAAACTCAAAATTTCTAAATGCAAAATAAAAATATATATATATCTCAAAATTAACGCACTAAACCAGCAGAGTTGTTAAAAAATCAAAAGAGTCATCGTTCGTCTCAGATCATTATAAAATAGAATAAAGAGGGAAAAATATAAAGAAATTTCAAATTTATAGCATGTTTCAAAATAATCTCTATCGTAGTTTAGTAATTTAAATACATTATTTTTATACATTCTTCATACAAACCTCAACTAATAAAGAAAACTAAAAACTCTGAATCAATTATGAATTATAAAAAAATGGCACGAATGCACAATTATCCAGAACTATGATGGAGTTATATTTCAAATTATAATACGACTCAAAAAAGCAATTTTTCTACTACTTAGCTGTATAAAATACTTAAATTTTGCAAGAACTCAAAGTAAAATTTTTACATTTTTGTTTTACATTTACATAAACCGTTTATGAATTATAATAAACATGCTAATGCGAATGAAAAATTCGTTCTAACACTATGTCCCCTATTTTTTTTTTTTTTTGGAATATCTACTAAGATCCACAGCACTCAGACAGACTATATCCATTGTACTGTGAAATCTATTCCCTACAATTTTGTGGTTAATATCACCACGAGCGCCCATGCCCAAGCCGGGATTCGAACCCGAGACCTTCAGAATGCAAGTCCAGCGCGCTACCTCTGGATTACTGAGGCTGGCATGTCCCCTATGTCCCCTATACCAGAGACTTATAAAGTACAACACAGTATAAAAGAGTTCTCAAATATACCGTGATCTAAAAATGTTTGGCATTTTTTTTTAAACATTAATGTCAATCGATGCTGCTTTAAAATCAAACAATTAATGCCTTCACATCACTATTTTATCTTACACCAATAAAGAGTTATAGCAAAAAAACGAAAGAATTCGCCCTTTTGGCATGACAAAATTTTCATATTCATGGCTATTTTCATGGCTATAACTCATTCATGGCTATAACTCGTTATTGGTGCAAGACAAAATCTTGGTGTAAAGGTATTAATTGTTTGTTTTTAAAGCACCTATCGATTGGCATCATTATTTAAAAATATTTTTTCCAAACATTTTTGCTGCAAACAACAAATGGCAAATTAATGTTTGACAAAATATTTTTAAATAATGATGCCAATCGATAGGTGCTTTCAAAACAAACAATTAATGCCTTTAATTTACTATTTTATCTTGCGCTTATAAAAAGTTTTTGCATAAAAAACAAAAATATTTGAGTTTTAGTCAGGATATAGCCTCACAAAATCCGTATTTATAATACAGAAAGTTGTCCAAATCCAAAAATATTTAATAGACGTTATAATAATTGATGAATAAAACAAAATAATAGAAAAAAAATTAAAAAACTAAACTTTCAAACATTAAAATTTTGTTTTCCCAACATTTTTAAAAATGCACTTACGTCCCTTTGGCATAACAGTGACGATATGATTGTGGCAATTATATTTTAAGCAAGAAATTATCAATTCTCTTTACTTAAAATGCATATAGTATTTAGGAATTGATGTGACTATATTGAACTTCATTTCACATTTACATCAACCACTTAGGAATTATAACAAACTCTCAAATGCCAATGTAAAATTCGTTCTATCATCATTTCCTCTGGTACTAGATACTTGAAATTTGGTACAATTATAGTAATCAATATTTTGCAATATTTTCTAATAGAATATGTAATAAAAATGATTGTGTTTCTTATATATTTTAAGAAATATAAAACTTTCAGTGTGTATATTGAATAGAAATATTTAATAAATATAAAATTTTCAGTGTGTATATTAAACAGCTATATTTAATTATAAACAAAAATCTCTTAATCATATTTGATGTACTAATAAAACATATAATAAAAAAAAAACAACACAATATAAGATTATTAAAATGTTCACGCAAATTAATGATTTTTCAAGCGCCAAACAAATTCGAAAAATCAATTAATAAATTCTTTACAACACATAAATCACTATATTAAAAGATTTTTCGATTTTCAATTTTCATTATTAGTTCCAATTAATATGAATTTTTGCTATTGTGTTATATTGTGGGAGTTGGAGAAGGGTGGCACTCTGTCTATAAATGTAACTCAATTGTTTAGATAATTTGTTGGCAAAACTATTTGTTTTAATTATTGTGTTTTTTTTATTGATATTTTCCAAAGCATTTTGTAACACTTTCGCAAATTAAAATCTCAACAAACAAAATAAAATCAATAAAGTTTTATATTTCATTTATTTTTTTATGTTTTTTACAAAAATTAATTAATTTTGATTTGATTTTTTTAATGAATTTCGAGGCATAATTATTATGATTGTGAAAATTTTAAAGGTTGGTAGTTTTCAGCAGTTTCCTTGAATGATAAGTGTATGAATAGTGAGTTTGATCTGTATGGCAAATTTAAATAGCGTCACATTTTGAATCATACACTAGACATCTGCACAAATGTATTTGAAGTTCGCTCTGCAAAATATGCACTACAGCAATCTACAGTATTGAGTGCATTTTGCAATGACAGTCGACAGTATTATAGTGAAGTCTCTCCAGCGACTACATTTCACTGCAGTATTTGTTTCATTGGTGTCAAGTAGTGTCAAGACATTTTTTTTTTCAAAACATTCTATGTTTAATGAAACAAAACCAAATGGCAATACTGTTGCTGACCATGCGACGTATACAGTGAGTGCAGTGAGTGAGCGCAACCTGCGAGTGCAACGAATGAGAAGACGAACAACAAATCGGTCACTCGGTGTTCGACGGCAGTATTGTCGGTATTTATGTGTTTATAAAAAATTATTTAATTTTTTTTTTTTTTTTAAATAAAATAATGAAAAAATTATGTCTGATAAATAAAAAACTTAATAAAAAATATTTTAGGATTTTCTTATATTTTTTAAATTTTTCTATATTTCAATATTAATGAAAATTTCTTAGATTAAGAATGATAAAAGTGTAGACTAAATTGGATGACAGCAAACAGACATATGATAATCAATAGATTATGGACTTCAACTATTACCGGTTATCGAATGGCGATTTAGTCGAATTCGCACACACCCTAAATACTCAATGTCATATGAAGTTCATTTGAGTATTTGAATTTCTATTGCACATCATTTACGTCTAGTTTTTGTTTTGTTTTGACACTACTTGTGCTTTGTTGTTGTGAGCAAGACATTCATTTGATTTTCAAGCATAGAGTCGGCGACAGTAAATGTCTTGAAATAAAATGAATGTCTTGAAGTGAGTTTCAAATGCATTTGTTCAGATTTCTATTATACACTGATCTGGCCGTCTGAACATTATCATTTTTTGAAGTCAGAAAGGATTGAATTTGGTTCTGAATTTTTGAGTTCAATTATGAAAAGTTGAGTTCAGTATATCTTGAATTTTGTTTACAAATCAGACTTGATTTCTTAATAATGAATTCAATATAGAATTATTGAATTTATTCAGAACTGAGGCCTCAATTCAGCAACGAGGTCTAATTTTTATTCAGGTTTCAACTCATTATAAATGGAAGGTTTTAACACAGTAAAAAAAAAATCTTCAATATGATGAATTTATTCATAAATTTTATGAATTTTTTCACCAACTACCAAATTCAGCATATTGATACCACCGTTTATTAAATGACATATTGATGAATACATTCATTATAAATATGAACTTATTCATACTATCGAACATCATAGTGAAGAACGAAATATTCAATAAAATTAATTTGAATCGTCATATTGATGAATTTGTTTATAATATTTATGAAAAAAATATTTTTTTACGAATTTTTCAAAAAAAAAAAAAAAATTTTTTTTAGAAAATAATTCGAAATAAAAGTGTTATTGTAAAAATTTATAAGAGAAAAAAAATTAAACAAAAAAAAAATTTTCAAAAAAAAAAGTTATCGAAAAAAAAATATTCGAAAATAAATATTTCGAAAAAAAAAATCTTAAAAAAAATATGTTTAAGAATTTTTTTTTTTCGAAAAAAAAGTGCGAGCCCTATAATTGATGAAATCCAAAACTGGTAAAAAAATGAAAATAAAAACAAAGATCAAAATATGTTGCAATTTTTTTAACACTATTCGAAGCATTCTTTAACGTCTACAGACAGACTTCCAACAAAGCATTTTCAGCATAAAAGCTATAAAAAGCACATAATAAGGTATGCATCAAAGCGCCAAAAGCTCAAAAGAAAAACACGTTTTTATTTCTTTTGTTATACCCTACACTAAGAGTGAAAGGGTATATTCAGTTTGGTACGCCGTTTGTAACACCCAGAAGGAAGCATCTCCGGTATGGAAAAGTATATATATTCTTGATCAGCATGACCTCCTGAGTCGATTTAGCGATGTCCGTCTGTCCGTCTGTCTGTCCGTCTGTCTGTCTGTCTGTCCGTCTGTCTGTCCGTCTGTCTGTCTGTCTGTTGAAATCCCTACTACTTTTAAAATTGAAGAGCTAGATAAATGAAACTTATAACTTAGATTACTAATATACCTACGCTGTATGTGCGAAAAAATTGGCGAGATCGGTCCATTGTGACCTATGATCCGACCACTTATGTTCAAATACCTCATATAAAATGTACACAAAAAGATCAATTTTTATGTATACATGCTTAGGTAAACTTTTTTGGTCAAATATATATTGACATCATGCTCAAATACATGATAATAATTTTTTCCGGCGAAAAGGCTTTTGGTTCACAAAAAAAAAAAATCGAAATTCGGTACACCTACCCATTTGTAAATATGGGTATCAAATGAATGGAAATTCTTCAGCGATTGAATGTTTGTAGTTATTTTCAGGATTCGTATACCCTGGTGACCTATATATCACTTTGAATGGTAACCACACATATGTGTAGGGTATTTATAGTCGGCTTAGACCGACTATAATTTTGATAATCCTAACTATCATAATTACACCTACTTTAAAATTTCCCATGTGATCTAACCTTCCCAACTGGTTTTTTGTTTGGCATGAAGAATCTTGTTTTTCTTTAGCGTTAATTTATGTGACTTTTTCTTTAGCTTGTTTGGTGTGTTTTTTTTTTTTTGTTATCATCAGTAATTAACGTTGTTGTTTTTATTACAAATATTTGTTGTTGTCTTAATTATTGTGTAGATCCATAGCTGCTTTCTCATTGCAACTGGATTTTTCTTTTTTAATTATAACATACACCATAATCATGTTAGCAAATAGCAATTAGTTGAAAGTTACTAAATAAGTAGTTGTTTTGACTAATTCGTGCCTTTTCAACAATTATAATTGAATTAATTTGTAGTTATTAAAATTAAAAAATTATTTAGTTTATAGGTAAAGAATAAAACTAGTTAAATGGGTAGAACGTATTTTGTATATTTTTGTTTAATTTGTTGATTTCACCAACAAAGTTGTTAGCTTTACAAATAAACTATTTATTTGTAAAGCATTTATAAATGTGATAAATTATTTATTTATTTTTTTTTATTTTTTTACTACATATTTACAATTTCGTCAAGTGTTATTTATACTAAATTAGCTAAATTTTTGTTTTTCAAAACTAATTGCTATTTTAACAAATTTTAATTATTACAAAGTTTTTATTTTTATAACTGAAATATTTATGAATATCACACAATTTTGCAAATATTTGTAAAAGTCGCAAATTGTCGTTTTTACAATTTTTTTGTTGTTAATATTCATAATTTTTACAAAGTATAAATTATGTTTTTTTTTTTTGTAATTTTAACAAATTATTGTTTTTACAATATATATGTAATTTTGAGAAGTTTATGTTTTTGACAACATTTTTGTAAATTTTATAAATTATTTTTTTATTTTTACTAAATATTTGCAAATTTTAAAAATTATTTTTATGACAAAATTTTTGTAAATTTGATAAATTATTTTTTTTGTTTTTACTAAATATTTGTAAATTTTACAAATTGTCGTTTTTACAAAATATTTGTTTTTTTTAATAATTATAATTTTAACAAAGTTTTGTATTATCTTTTTTTTTGTAATATTAAAAAATTCTTGTTTTTACAAAATATTTGTAGTTTTAAAACGTATGTGTTTTTGACAAAATTATTGTTAATTTGATAAATTATATTTTTGTTTTTACTGTATATTTGTAAATTTTACAAATTACTTTTATGACAAAATGTTTGTTAATTTGATAAATTATATTTTTGTTTTTACTGAATATTTGTAAATTTAACAAATTATTTTTATGACAAAATATCTGTATAATTGAGAAATTGTAATTGTTATTAAATACTATATTCACTTAATTTAAACTACCAAGTGTTTGTAGCTTTAACAAACTTTTTGTGATTTTCAGCAACTTTTTTTGTAGGTTTAACAGGTGTGTGGTATACTATAAAATATTTAGCAATAATTTTTATTTTTATTATACAAAAATCATACGTCGTGCCACAGCGCCTCCTGTGGTTTGCGGCAAAAATTTATTGTGGCGCATACAAATACTACATACAATGTAAACGCATTAATCACGTGACAGACGGAAATTACGTACATTTTAAAAATGAAGCCACTTCAAGTTAAGGTCATAATTTATGACTTGTTTTTGTTAATTTCATTTTGATGTTCTTTTTAAAAAATTTTGTGATTTTTTGTTGTTGTTGTTTTTTTTCTCTTTCCTTTTGCTGGCGTGTTGTCATATGGTAATGACCGCCGTTGCCGTCACTAAGAGCTAAGCAATTTCGTTGCCACCAACACCAGTAAATTCACAACAACAACAACGAGAGCCATAAAAATGTCAATAAAAAATGACGGTGACTAATTGATAAAAATTATTGTCAACAATTAACAAAAAAAAAAAATCAACACAAATTGTCAAAATCAAGCAACTGCAATCCGTGCGATTTATGCGTTCTTTTTAAAATTGTATAAAATTTTTATTTTGCACTTTGAAAGCGATTCAAGGTCGGTCAATGTTATACAATTAGAATTACATACTATATACGTTGTGATACAATTAATTTTTAAATAAAATGCAAACTAAACAACACACGCAATGCAAATATGTCGCAGTCGCAGTTGAGTCGCTGTCACCAGCCAAATGTCATTCAACTGCGTTGTGTCGCGACGATGCGACACGTTAGTCATTGAAATTAATTCGGCGATTATGGCTAAAACACAGCACAAATAATCGAAGATTTCATGAATATGACATGACCGGAAAAGGAAATATATATCTATTGAAAATAAAAAACAAGTTTTAATTTTTTTTTTATCTTTAACTTGCAATAAACAACATTTTTATGGAAATTTTGTATCATTTTTTTGAGTTTTTTTGAATTTCTAGGTTTTAAGGTTAACCACAGTCGTAAAATATTGTTTGAAATTAACGTTGGTTTATCTTACGACAATTAGTAGCAGAAATACTACTAGTAGCAGTTTTTAAAATATATGTTTTAAGTGCTGAATATAAGTATAACTTAATATTTATGTACTAAGCTCGTTTTTGTGCAACTTTAAAGTTTTAGTAGTAAAACTGCTACTAGTAGTAGTTTTTAATGTGTTGTTTAAAAGCTGAAATATTTGTTAAAATCAACAATATAACTCAATAAACATAAATTAGGTATCCACAAATTTGTTAGAATCACTTTGTAATTTTAGTAGTTGATCTACTACTAAAGTAGTATTATTTAATTGTAACATTTTGGCGCAGAAACGTGCAAACACTTAAAATTGATGTTTATTAGTAGAAGAATTAGTAGTAGAATTAGTAGTAGAATTAGTAGTAGAGTTAGTAGTAGAATTAGTAGTAGATCGTTTTATTGTTCTCAATAAAACGCATTGACAAACTATTGAAAAAAAATTAATTTCTGAATTCAGGTTCACAAATGTCCGCTGCCTTCATGCATTCAATTATTTTTCTATCCTACACTAACAGCGTTACCAATAATCAAGAAGTAATGTAACTTAAGACCAACTACTCGACTTTTGACATAAATTTATATTTGTCAAAAAGCCGACTATTTGTTAAAGCAGTACATTATTTTTTGATTGTTGGTAACGCTGTAAGAGTGAAAGGGTATATTCAGTTTGATAGGCCGTTTGTAACACCCAGTAGATGGTCTGTCTGTTTGCACGATTACAGGAAAACCAGAAGATTTAGATCAATGAAACTTCTAAGTTAGATTACCTATACATCTAGGCTAACTGGTATTGAAAACATGCATGATCGGTCCATTGTGACTTGTAAACCGACCACTTATGTTCAACTACCTCATGAAAAACTTACATCCACAGGTGACTTTTATTTTACACCGGCTTAAGTGAGTTTTTTTTTTTTTTTGTCAAAAATATATTCAATTAAGTATATACAAAATATTGTTTAACCGCACATCGGCTTGTGAATTCCGAAAATAAAAATAGAAATTCGGTAAATCTATCCATTTGTCAGTGCCAGTTCTGCATAAATTCAATAATTCTGAGCTGAATACACGTCCGGCTTAAGTGAACTTTTTATTGTCAAAAATATATTGAATTTATGATCACATATACATATAAAAAAACATTGTTTTACCGCGCACCGACTTGTGAATCCCGAAAATAAAAATTCTACCCATTCAGTATGAAATAAATTGAAGCATTCAGAACTGCATACTCGTGAATAATTGTAGACCGGAATATTCCGGTAACCTTCATTTCATGCTGAGTTCAAAACTGAATCTTGAAGTTCTTTTCTGAATTGAGGGAGGACTCAGTTTACAGCTCTGAATAAATTCAATAATTCAGAACTGAAAAGGTAAGAATAGAATATCAATTCAGGGTTGATAATCCTGAAAAAATTATTTTATGATGCACTTGAAACCGAAGTATAATTGAAATTCATTCTTGAGGTTCAAATATGAATAAATTCAATATTACAAAATTGAAAACTGCCACTTTTACATGATTTTTCCGTATGGAATACTTTTTTGAAATATTGGATCTTTTCAAACGTGAAAATTCATGCCTTAATAGTTAAACGTTTAGACATGAATACTGTATATTCATAACTGAATTCAGTATCGAGTAGTCATACCTTTTATACTACTGAAATCGTTATTTTATGGTGAGTTCAAAACACGAGAATAGTTGAAATCCATTCTTGAATTGAAGCCTCGGTTTTAGGCTTGCAAAAATTCAGAATTGAATTCTGCTAAACAGACATGATTTAATGAATTTATTCAGACTTGAAAACTCATGTCTGAATAGTTCAAAGGTTGAGCATAACATTAATAGTAAAACTTTAAATAATTCAGAATTAAATTCTGATACACAGACATGATTTTTTAGTATTGAATTCTTTCCTGAATTATTGAATTTATTCAGGCTAGAAAACTCATGTCTGAATAGTTCAAAGGTTGAGCATAACATTAATACTAAAACTAAATTCATTTTTATATTTCTTTTATATTTCTTTTATACTCCTTTTTTATATTCCTTTTATACCGCTGAATTCATCCTTTTATGATGAGTAAAAAATTGACAATTCATTCTTGAATTGAGCCTCAGTTTCAAGTCTGAATAAATGCCATAACACAGATCTAAATTCTGCTATTCTGAGATGACTTTTCTGTAATAAATTCTTTCGCGAGTTTTTGAATTTCTTCAGTACTAAAAATTCATTTCTGAATACTTCAAAGTTTAGGCATGAATACTGAATATTCAAAACTGAATTCAAATCGAAATTCAAGCGTACTTTTAAATTTTCCTGCTTGGTAATTTTAAGAAAATAATAAAATTGAAAAACAAATGAATACAAAAATGTGATTCACTCTTTACGCGCTCCTTTTGCTGACACACAAATGATCAACGCAAGTCATCGATTTTCATTTTCAATGGCGTGCCACCAACCGACTAGAAAAACAAGTCGAACGTACCAAAAAAAAAAAAAAGGAAAATAATAAAATAAAAAGTGAAAGAAAAATCTTAGAAAAACGTAAACGTCGTGAAAAACCTGCAAAATATGTGTGTGCGATCGATCGGCTCACGACTGAGCCACTCAATTCAACTCAACTCAGCTCAGTTCAAGTTCAGTCAAATCGTGAAAAGTGGTTTTGTGAAAAACGAGCCTACGAACGAGACGACCGACAACCAGTTTTTACAGTCATCTTTGATAATAAATTTCTCTTTTTTTTCTTAGTTTTGGTTTGTCCTCTACAACTTTTTCGTTTTTAGCATAAATTTTCTTGAGGTTTTTCTTGTTTGGTTTGGTTTTAGTTGTGGTCGTGATACCCGTTGTTGCATTCAAATCGATGGCGTTTTAATAATATCTTCGAAAAAAAATTAAAAATAATACAAAAACAATTTTCCGGCGGTGGCGCTGCTGTTTTTGGTTGATTGGAAAATACACTGCTAAACATGACCCATAAAATTGCGACCAAACGACTCACTTTCTCTTGCGAAAAATAAAATACAAAATTAATAAACCATAATACATAGTCATATTGCCAAACAACATGGTTTTAACAAGTCGGTTTTTTTATTATTTAAATTTGTTTGTATTGCAAAAATTTCAAATTTGTTAGGAGTATCATTAAATTAAAGTAGTACCTACTTTACGAATCCTTCGGCTTGACTATATTTATGTATAATTTCCTACAATTTTTTTAACAACCTGTCGTAATCAATAAATCACGAATTTTATGATATTCATTGTTTGGCGAACTATTCGTCATCATTAACATTAACTAAAAAGAAGTGGAAAAAATATTTGTATTATGAGTCAATATAAAATTAAAACCAATTTAAATTGGTCAAATTTGCAAATATTTCGTTATAATGACAATTTGTCAAAATTACAAATAGTTAGTAAAAAGAACAGTTGGTCATATAAACAAATATTTAGTCAAAATTAGAATTTTACAAATATTTAGCAAAAATGATAATTTTTTCAAATTTACAAATATTTTGTAAAACTAAGAATTTATCGATTTTACATAAATATCAAAGAAAAAACATTTGTCAAATTTACAAAAATTTAATAAAAATTATTAATTGCCAAATTTACAAATATTTGACAAAAATATTTGACTACTATTTGTCACATTTAATAATATTTAGTAATAATGACAATTTCAACGAATTATAAATATTTAATAAAAAATTACAATTTGTCGAATTAACATTTTTTTTTTGTAAAAATGACAATTTGTCAAATTTACAAATATTTTGTAAAAATGAAAATTTGTCAATTTTAGAAATATTTTGTAAAACTAAGAATTTATCAAATTTACAAATATTTTGAAAAACTAAGAATTTATCAAATTTACAAATATTTTAAACAAATGGTAATTTGTCAAATTTACAAATATTTAGTAAATATGATAATATGTCAAACTTATTTTTTTCTGAATCATTTTTACCATTACCGCTTATCTTATGACAATTTATCATGTTTACAAATATTTAGTAAAAATGACAATTTTCAAATTTACAAAAAAATAGTAAAACTAAGAAATTATCGAATTTACATAAATATCAAAAAAAATAAAAATTTGTCAAATTTGCAATTATTTCGTAAAAATGATATTTGTAAAATTAATAAATATTAAGTAATAGTGACAATTTGACAATTTGACAAATTTACAAATGTTTAATATAAAATTACAATTTGTCGAATTTACAAATATTTAGTCAAATTTAAAATATTAATTGAAAACTATAATCTGTCTATTTTACAAATAATTAGTAAAAATTGCAATTTTTTCGAATTTACAATTATTTTGTAAGAACAACAATTTGTGAAATTTGTGAAATATTCAATAAAAAAATATATATTTTGGCAAATAGTTAGTAATAATGACAATTTCACTAATTTTCAAATTTTTATTAAAATAACAATTTATGAAATTCATAAATATTTAGTAAACATGTCAATTTTTAAACTGACAAATATTTAGTACAAATGAAAATTCGTCAAGCTGACAAATGTTTAGTAAATACATTAATTCGTCAAATTTAAAAATATTTGTACAAATTACAATATTTCGTATTACAAATGTTTAGTACAAATTACAATATTTCGTATTACAAATATTTAGTACAAATTCCAATATTTCGTATTACAAATATTTAGTACAAATTACAATATTTGGTATTACAAATATTTAGTGAATTTTATATTTGCCAAATTTACAAATATTTATTTAAAACCATAGTTTGTCATTTTTTTAAATATTAGGTAAAAATAACAATTTTTGAAATTTAAAAATATTTAGTAAACATGACAATTTTAAAATTACAAATATTTAGTACAACTGAAAATTCGTTAATTTTACAAATTTTTAGTAATTATGTTAATTTGTCAAATTTACAAATATGTATTAAAAATTACAATATTTCGAATTAAAAATTACAATATTTCGAATTACAAATATTTGCCCTATTAACAAATATGTATTTAAAACCATAATTTGTCATTTTTACAAATATTAAGTAAAAATAAAAAAAAATCAATTTTACAAATAGACCGAACAGCAATTTAATAAATTTACAAATATTCAGTAAAAAAAAGAAATTGTCAAGTATTTGTTAAATTTACAAATATTTCATAAAAATGCAGTTAGTACATTTAAAAATATTCAGTAAAATAACAATTTATCGAATTTAAATCGGAATTTATCAAAGTTTTCTTTGTTCATTTTATCATTTTGCAGATTACAAAGCATTTGTTAGTTCAGCAATTTGAAATAAATGTCAAAATAACAATTTATTAGTTGAATTAACAACGCATTTGTTAAAATACAATCATTTAATTTTAAAAATGCTTGTTTCGCTAATGATTTTTATTCTATGCCATACAAATATTTAAAGCATCAAGCCTCATTTTAAATATATATTTTCTATATAACGAAAAAAAAACCTAACTCTTTCAAAAGTCACATTCAAAAAAAAAATCCTTTCTCTTGTTCCTCACAATGCTCTTTATCAAATGTGATTCTCACAATAAATACTTTGCATCGTCATGTTTGATTGATTGTTTTGGAAAAAAAAATGGTCTTGCATTTAATTTGTATACGTTCTATAAAATATTCCCATTATATACGTTGATTATACACATCCAACACCTTCGTTATATTTTGACGTTTAGGGTTTTTTCGTAATTCTTTTATACTCTCCTTACACCCGCTTCTTTTTGATGTACCTCACTCAAACTCAAATCTATAATTTGGGCCTCAATTTTTTCTTTGACTTTTCTAAATCAAAGTCAAAAGCATTTCATTTATCAATTTCTGTATCATAATCGTTTTAAAAACAGTTTTCCATAGGAATTTTCCAAAAATAAAAGTGCTAAAATTATACACAATACCAAATACCATTTTTGTAACTGTTTAGTAACTGTTTAAACTAGCTGTAACTAAATTATTCAAATAATTTGTCTTTAGACGTCTAAAAAGAAGTTCAGTTCCTGAGGTTCATTTCAAAATCATGTGGATTTTTGTATTTTTATCGATTTCCCACATATACCGTATTTACTTTTAAAATTTCACACCTTATATCAAATATTTTGAGTATAAAGTGCAATATACGATTTGTTTTGTGCAAGTGCTTCAATTTATCTTTAGTATACACTAAAAACACTTAAATGTTTTTATGTTCTATATATATTTTATATTATTTATTTTAGCTCGTTCGTACCTATTAACTGAATGTGCCCTACAAAGTTCATTTAATTTCGAATTCACCCCATTAACATTAAAATTGCATTAGCGCTTAACTTGGTCACCGAAACGTAGGCTATGTAATTAAAAATCTACGGGTGGTCAGTCATACACTTTCGACCACATGCCAACCCCATTTACAATAATATAATCCTGGAGAGTTCAACAATTAAATAAGGTTTTAGTTTTTCACGGTATAGATACTTTTTGAAAAGAACTTTAATTGTGAAATGGAACAGTAGCAGTAGCTATGAATTGACGTTGATTGTATATTGATGTTTTTAAGACCCTTCCATGCCAGGTTTTTGCATGCTTTCTATATCCTTATAATCAATCGATCAGTAACAAGATCAAAATAATCATGTTCGGTGCAGGTCTACTTTAATAGGGTACATTTTGTCTAGGGTTATAAAGAATATTAAAATGTTATATTTCAAAAATCACTAGTAGAACTTATATTCTAATTGGAAATTCATATAATAAAGATTTTTAAAATATATGTTCCATTATATGTATAACCTAATCAAGGACTAAATATACTATAAGATGTACCACTGTCTTGCACGATACCTATATCGTTTCAAGCTTCAGCATGAAAAGCCATCTTCAGAATTAAAGCCAATAATTTACCGGAAATTTACCCAAACATATAGAGTATGCCATGAACATAAAAATACGTTAATTATTGTATAGAGCAGCAAAGTGTAAAAGAGTATAGTGATTATTTATGTGAACTTCGAACATATGTTTTTGGGGGGGCTAAACATAAAAATGTTTAGTGGGTGGTAACTTGGTTGGTAAATTGGTTGGGGAAATAAAAACCAGCTGGAGGCAGAGAAGAACCTTTTACGCAGTGGGACATAAATGAGATTGATTTTGTGTTTGCTGCGAAGGCTGGCTTTGAGGCTTCATAGAGAGTTTAATTAAATGTCTCAGGAAATCGTGAAGAAATCATAAATAGTAGAGGGAGGTAAAGGGAGGTGTGGTAAGAAAAAAAAACACTTAGTAGAATAATTAACAATAAACATAAAGTAAGGTTGTTATTATAGGATATACGAATTCGAATTTCGATAGTAAATTTTAATAATTTCGACTCGTTATTGGATCGTATATCTTTCCGTCATGAAATGACAAACCTTACTGAAGAGAAATGACAAAAGAGCGGCAAGAAATATGGCGTCGTTTGCTGTCCCTGTCGCTCTACTTTTGTAGCGTCCCTGTTGAAAAATCCTTGAAAAAACTTTTGTAGCGCTCTTATTGAAAAACCCTTTAATAGTAAAATAAAACCAAGAAAATATAAAAAAAAAAACTAAAAATCAGTGATGAATAATAATAGTATAATAAAACAAAGAATATATAAAAAAATAAAAAGATGTAAAAAATAATAATAATATTAAAAAAAATATATATATAAAACTAATTATATATTAATTGAAACCCACAAATGTGACTTTAAAAATATTTTATGTTTTTTTTTTATATTTTTAATAATTGCACAAAATTAACAAATGAAAATTATTATGAATTTTTTGTGATTCATGCAGTGACTGACTGACTGCGACCTGTTCAAATGACACTCACATGAACCTGACTGCTTTATTTGCAACAACAACAGCAACAAGAGCCAACCTTAAATAAGCACTTAAACAAAATGGCGCGTCTCGAGAGGGTGGTGCAGAGTGTTGCCAGATCGACCGACCATCCGACCGACCGAACAACCAGCAGACAAGACAAATGCGAATCACATGAGCGCGACACCGACAACAGAAACAAAAAAAAGTTCACTTTAATGTTAACAGTGAACACAAAACTTGTTTTTTTTTGTACAATTTGTTACGGCTGTAGGTTGTTTTATTATTTATTTTTATTTTTTATTATATTTTTTTGTTTTTTGGAAGATGCTCTCAGAACGACATGAAACTGCGGCTTAATTTCATAGCACGCTGACTCGATTTATGATGTCTGTCTGTCTGGTTGTGGCTGACGTGAGGGGGGGTTTATACACGGCCACCGAGAGGCCAACAAATTAACTAAACAAAAATAAAATTAAAAATAAACCAGTCTTCACAATGAGCAGGTTTTTTTCATATTCGTTGCTGTCTAAAAATGATAATTATAACAAAAAAAAAAACTCGCATTTAAGGCATTTCAACTGGTATACGCAGGTTAAGGCAAAGAGCAAGAAACACAAAAAAAGTAAAAAATAAATATTAATAAAAACAAGCAACACATGAGCTCGAGCTAAGCGTCAGTTTAAGCCATAAACAATGTCGCTCCGTCAGGCAGGCAGTCAGTCAGTTTGTCAGTCGATTCAACCACAAAGTCAAGTGAAATCAAGTCAAGTCTATAGAAAAACGGGTTCGCAGAATCTCTGAACGCGAGTCAGAATTTAGAAAAAGTGTACAAAAAAATAAAAATCTGTCGACTGTTTGGCATGCGAGCCACAAAGCGCTCTTTATAACGAAGTTATATATATAGTATATGGAAATCCCGAGGAGGCCTAAATGACCATGTGTGACGACGTTCGAAGTCTGACATGTGTATGAAAGTCTATGAGGCTATAAATAGCATTAGAAACACAGATAAACAATCTTGTAATTCGTCATGTTAATTAAATACAATAATGTTAAACTTTAAACATAATAAGAACTCTATTAAAATTATTTAGATTATACAGCAATTATACAACAGGCACAAAGAAACCGCCATCGCCGACGTCTGATATTACACAAGGCGTTGATATATATTTTATATGTAATACCTACAAGATTATGTTAAACTTTTAAAATATGTTCTATACAGTGTTATTAACATTCATAAAATGCAATTTTAACATTTTTTTGTTCTATGTCGCTGTTTAGTTTCTGTTCGACCTTCTTGAATCTACCATATTCTGGGGGCCCATTCTTGTTCTTTAGTTCTTGATGTTTTTTTTTTTTTTGTTCAAAGATCTTTCATGCCAACTGCAAATAACACTTAAAAGATTTTGCTTGTTTTCCTAGTTTTTATTATGATTACCTTAGCGTCATCGGTCGCCAGATGGCGCTGTCACTGCTTTTTTCTTGTTGCCATTATTAGTTGCAATTAGTTTATTATAGACAGCTATTTATTTAATTATTTATTCTATGCAATGCAGCAAATATTCTTAAGTCTATAATATCGTGTAACTGCGTTGTTAAAAATCAGTCTAATTTGTCTATTAAATAGGTGTCTCTGAGAGGTTTAATTTAACATAATACGTTATAATGTTAATTGACATTTTTTCCATTCAGGTTTATCATACATTTTGTATTCATTAAATTAGCAATGATTTCTTTGAGTATCAGTAATTTTAAATGTTTTATAAAACAAAAAAGAATTTTTATCTTTCGTTTATACTCTTTAATGAATTCTGACGTTGATCTCTGTTTCTGATGAATTCTATCTGATGAATTCTATCTGATGAATTCTATCTGATGAATTCAATCTGATGAACTATGTCTATAAAGTTTTTCTTCATAAACACTTTAAATAGAATTCATCAAACTGATGAATATCTGAAGAATTTCTGATGAATTTATCTTTGGATGATAATCTGTTATTCTGATGAATTTTTAACTCTTTGAAATGTTTCTTGTATCGAATTCTATCTGATGAATTCTATCTGATGAATTCTATCTGATGAACTATGTCTATAAAGTTTTTTAAATACTTTAATTAGAATTCATCAAACTGATGAATCTCTGAAGAATTTCTGATGAATTTCTGATGAATTTATCTTTGGATGAACTATTATTAACGAACTGTCACACTGATAATCTGTTATTCTGATGAACTTTTAACTGTTTGAAATGTTTCTTGTATCGATAAGCTTTTGGTCTGGTCCTGAGATATATTAAATTACTTTCTGATGAACTTTTGATAAATTGTTACTCTGATGAACTGTTTTTTTTTTTTTACAGTGCACTTAAATCACCAAATATATGTTTTTCTGATAAATTATTCCACTGATAAATAAAGATCTTTCATTTTCTGATGAACATTTTATTTAGATGAACTTTCACTTTGATAAACTGTTATTCTGATGAAATTGAATCAACCTTTCAATTCATTATCATTGTATTTCGTTTGAAATGGTGCTTGAATGAATTTTAATAATTCTTTGGCAACCACTTTCGATGATAAGGTTTTGAACTAATAAATTATTGCTTAACAGAAATATTAAATTATTTCCTGATGAATTTGGGATGAATTGTTACTCTGATGAATTGTTTTTTTTTTTTTTAATTTTAAATAAATAATAATAAATCTGAATAAATCTAATAAATCTGAAAAATAAAGATCTTTGATAAACTGTTATTCTGATAAACATTTTATCAGATGTACTTTCATACTGATGAACTGTTATTCTGATGAACTTAAATCGAGCTTTCAATTCATTATCATTGTATCTCGTTTGAAATGGTTCTTAAATTAATTTAATAAATTCTTTGACAGTCACTTTCGATGCTTAGATTTTGGTCTGATAAATTATTACTCAACAGAAATAATAAATTATTTCCTGATGAACTTCGGACAAAATGTTTCTCTGATGAACTCTTTTTTTACTGAGCACTTAAATTATTAATTCTAGGTAAACTGTTCCGCTGATTTAGTCTCTTGATGAACTCTACTTTAATGAACTGTTATTCAGATAAATTACTTTTCAATAACTTTTATGTTGATGAACTGTTTTTCGATACACTGTAAATCTGATGAACATTTATGTTGAAGAAATTTTATTCAGATGTTCTATTATATTGATGAACTTTTCTTCTGATGAACTCTACTTCTGATGATCTCTACTTCTGATGAGCTCTACTTCTGATGAACTCTACTTCTGATGAACTCTACTTCTGATGAACTCTACTTCTGATGAACTCTACTTCTGATGAACTCTACTTCTGATGAACTCTACTTTTGATGAACTCTAATTCTGATGAACTCTACACCCAGAAAAAAATACTATATAAATAATAGTTTTTTACTATTAAAAATTGTCAATAGGATAAATTATAATTTTAATCGGAAAATACTATTAAATACTAGAAAATACCATGACATTTCTATTGAGTTTATATGAAAAGATTTATTTTTTGTATACCATTAAATCAATAATTGTCCTATTGACAAATTTTAATGGGATTTGAGGGTATTTTTTTCTGGGTGTACTTCAGATGAACTCTACTTCTGATGAACTCTAATTCTGATAAACTCTACTTCTGATGAACTCTACTTCTGATGAACCTACTTCTGATGAACTCTAATTCTGATAAACTCTACTTCTGATAAACTCTACTTCTGATGAACTCTACTTTTGATGAACTCTAATTCTGATAAACTCTACTTCTGATGAACTCTAATTCTGATAAACTCTACTCCTGATGAACTCTACTTCTGATGAACTGTTTAAGTATTACACTGTTCTTCTCTTGATTTACTATTAATCTAATGAATTTTTATTACGATGTACTGTTCGTCTGATACATTTTTTGTCTGTAGAAGTGTAACACTGATAAAATATTATTTTGATGGACTGTGCTTCTGTTGTATTATTCATCGGTTCAACTATTTTCTCATAAACTGTTACACGAATGACCTAATACCCAGATGAACTGTTCAGCAATTCTTCTGATATTTTGTTATGCTAAAAAACTTTGACCTGACTAATTCTAATTCTATTGAATTATTCTACTACTGAATTATACTTCTGAAGAATAACATCCCTGATGTTTTTAATTTTGTATAAATATATGGAATTTTAGTATTCTATGATGCATCATTAAGTATATTTTCATGAAGATTTTTTTAGTAGATTTGTTTTTTTCTTGTATTTAATAACACTTCATTGGTAGATGAAAAAGTATCAATGTAGTGTTATTTATAAATTATTCTTTGTTCAAAATATTTATAAGATGCCATTTTTCCATGGAACTTTGCAACACTGCATTGTTTAACATTCAAATGGGCGGCAGACGCAGCCATTAAATGGTTTTTGACTTTGCTAAAGTAAATAAACAAAAATAAAAAACAACGCATTAAAATAAATATCGACAAATTGATGTTGAAAATACATTTCAAATATAAATACAATTTTTATTTTATACAACTTTTTTGTTGTTATTTTGTGAAATCAAAAATAATACAAATTTTATTTCGTGATAAGAATAAAAATGATGAAACTGAAATATATGCAAACAGCAGATAATAATAAAGCTGTAAATAATTCTAACTTAAACTGCATATTTTTCCCGCTGGGTCTGTGTGGTGACGCACATGGTTGCATTTTTGTTCTGTTCGTTTTTTTAGTTTTAGCGCGCTCTTTTTTGTTTTAGCTCAATTTTTTTACTTTGTTCGCCGGAGTTTCATTTAAAATTCTATAGGTATTTGAGAAATGTTTGCAAATGCGAACGCATACAGTTGCAGAAATCTCTGGCAAATGTGCACGGAATACATGCGAATGACCTCTCAGGGGCAAATTTTAATGCGTAGAATTAAGAAGTAAGGAATAAAAGGAAAACTAGCGAAATTTTATAAAAATTAAAAAAAATAAGGTGAATAGAAATTTATGGATAAAACTGATAAATGAAAAAATAAAAAAACAAAATAAAATAAAAAAAATAATAAAAAAAAATAAAAAAAAACATAAAAAAATCAAAAACTAAATAAAAACATAGAAAATTAAAAATAAAATTAAAACAGAAAAAAATATTCTATAAATAAAAATAAAGAAAAGAAATATTCTTTAAATAAAATTAAAAAAAAAAATAGAAAAATATATAAATTTTAATAACAAAACAAAAAATGTTTTAAATGTGTAAAACAACGAACATCTTTATTTTTTATAACTCTTTTATTTTTATTTCATTATTTCAAATATATTATTATTTTTATATACTATATAAACACTTTTATTTGTTATTTATTTTTTATTTTATATTTTTATTTTTTATTTATTTTATTTTTTTTTTATTTTAATTTTTTTTTATAATTTATTAAACCATTTTTAAACCAGTTCAACTAAAGTGATCTGTAAGCAATTCTACTAAATAAAATAAAACACAAAATTTTAGTCACGATCTCATTGTGCTTCAAAATTCAAACAGCGCTGCACTCGTAACGCGTTGCCAACTTGCCTCAAAAACCGTTTCCAAACCAATACAAAATGCAAATGAAAAAAAGAGAGACGCCGATCGATCAACTCAAGATCATTTGCAAGAACCAGTAATAAACGAACTTTTTTCGTATTTTTCTTTTGCTCTGTTTTTCGTTTCAGTTATTTTTGGATAAATCTTAGAAATAACACATTCGCCAAAACCTATTAAATATTTATAAAATACAACAACAAATAAAAAAAAAACAAGATATATCAAAAATAAAAAACCAGTGTTGAAAAACGCAAATATGCTGCACATCGAACGCAAGCAAGTGAGAAAAAAGTGTAAAAAGTGATTCAAAACAACACAAAAAGTGTAACAAAAACTGCCAAGAAGAATACAAAAAAAAAATAGTAAACACAAAAGTTTTGCATTTATTTAATTTTTTTTATAATACAAAAAAAATAATGTTGCATTTATTTGCATAAATAGAATTTTCTCGAAATACTTTTTAAAAACACAAAAAAAACAAAGGCTACATACAGCCACAACAACGTATTTCGTTTATAAGTAAAAACAACAAAGTTTTCCAAAATTTCCACACAAATGATGAAACGTCGCTGGTCGAATAACGGCGGCTTCGCCCAACTGCGCATGCTCGAGGAGTCCTCATCGGAGGTCACATCCTCCTCGAACGGCCTTGTGCTCTCGACGTCCGGCCTCAATATGTCGCCCACCTCGCTCGACTCATCCGACTATGTGTCGGAGCAGGAGTGGCTCTACAGCGACACGCCGTACAATCCACATCAGCACAGCGTCATCACCTCGGGACACGGCTGCGCCTCGTTGCCCGCACAGACGACCATTATTCCGCTGCCGCCGCTGCAGGGCGGCAACGGTCTTAACGGTCATCATCACGCGCAGCATACGCTTGGCAATGGGTTGGGCGGTGTTGTTGGCGGTGGTTTAGTAGGTGGTGTTGCAGGCAACACAAATTTGGGTGGCTCAACGCTTGGTCATGTGTTGAGCGGTGGCGGCGGTGTTGGTGGTGGCAACGTGCACAGCAGCATGGGCAACAGTGGCACACACAATGGCTTCCATCATGGTCATCAAAATGGTGTTGGTGGTAGTGGTGGCGGCGGAGGAGGAGGTGGTGTTGTTGGGGGTGGACTTGGTGGCGTCGGACAGACGATGCTGGGCATCGCGCATCATGCACTGCACAATGGGCTGCATATGACGAACAACAATAACAACCACAATGGAATGCAGCATACGCCGCGCAGTGATTCGGCGAATTCGATATCTTCAGGTGAGTGGTACAGACAAAATCAAAATTTGTGACAAAGTGGATGAAGGAATTGATGATATTTATGAAAATAAAATGTCTTTTAGCAAGAAAAATAACAAAGGCAATGAAATAGCAAAAAATAAGTAGCTGAAAAGGTACTAAAAAAATTAGTAGAAAAAGTACTTGAAAATGTAGTAGAAAAAGTAGTAGAAAAGGTAGTGGAAAAGATAGTGGAAAAGGTAGCAGAAAAAGTAGTAGAAAAGGTAGTGTGCTAGAAATAAAATAATATTTAATAAAAAAAGTATAACAATTAAGATATATTTAGATATTTTTTCTACTACCAGAATATTATACAAGGAAAGTAGTAGGATATGTAGTAGGACAGGTATAAAGAAAAAATAGTATGAGTAGTTGGACAGTAATTAGACAAATGTTAAATATTACACATGTATTCCAAAGACGACATGTAGTTAGATAGATAGTAGAACAACTAGTAGTAGAGAAATAGTAGGAGGGAAATAAAAATTACAACGACATATTGAACAAAATTTAATGCAAGATTCTTGCCTGCTCTGGCAAGAACAAGATCGACATTTTGATGCAAGAACAAGAACGACCGTGTAATAAAAGGAGCAACACGCAAGAAATGCACAGTCTTGCATGTAATTTTTTCCCTTTCCTCTAATATATTATAATTACGGCTTCTAGTCCCGGGATACTGAAATTACAGAATCCCGCAGAAAATCAGTATCGAAAATACTGAATAATAGTAGTCAAAACAGAGGAATAGAAAAAAAATCAGTGGAAAAAAGTAAAAAATAGTAGAAAAAAAAACTCCAAAAATAGTACTAAAATAAGTATCAAAAAATAGTAGCAGAAAAAAGTACCAAAAAAAGTAGTAGAAAATGTAATAAAATAAATTGTGTAAAGCCGTGTAGAAAAACTCTGCGCTTAATTAAAATTTTCTCACGCACAATCAAAAATCAGCTTTTTGTACATGCAGCGCTCAACAAAGAATTCGTTGCGTATCCTTCGAATGCACTGCATATTTAAAGCAACCCTTATGCATTAAATGCATCATATTTGCGCGTAAAATTAACTCAAAAAGAATTTGCATAAAAAAAAGAACAACCAACAAAAAAAAAAACAGACATACAAAACAAATAATAAAAAAACGCACAGAAGTATGACGTGGCCGGCTCTGTTTGTCATTGAGGATGCAAAACGTCGTCAGCAAAGGTCAGGAGCAGCACAGCATGCAATGAGTTGGCAACAAAAAAAAAGTGCAGTGCCAAAAAACTGCAACACGGTCAAACGAAAAACAAAAACGCAAAGAAAAAACCGATTGCCCAAAAATTAGGGCAACGTGTAAAAAAACGAGTTCAAAATGCAACAACTACAAAATGTCCGCCGCACTCAAACGTACGTCAGTCAGTTGGTTCACTCGCTCGCTCTAGTAACCCAGTTACGAAGGACGCAACGACCGCGCGTTGTCCTTCGTGGCCATGTGCACCGCTGCACCGCTCGTTCGTTCGTTTGCACTGTCGTGTACGTCAAGGCAGCCTCCTCGTGTAATGCGTCGCATTGCCAAACTGTCATTTGCACTCGACGACGATGACGCCGACAACTCTGCTGCTGTCGTCGCTGCGTTGCATTCATGTGTGAAGGACACTTTTTTTTAGTACTTTTTTTTTGGTTTTTTCAACTGCTTCTGACTTCGATTTGTTTGTTGTTTTTATTATTATGCACAGGGGTGACGAACTGTCAGTTGCACGCGTAAGTGACAGAAACATACGAATTCGTTTTACATCATAATACAAAAAAGTACAAAAAAAAATAAAGAATATATTGCATAAATACAATGCAATGCAAATTTCATAAAGAAAAACACGTCCTACCTCAATCAGAATAACAACAAAAAAACGTGCAATTTATTCCCGCATATTTATAGCGTTACCCCTTTTAATTAACATTTTTAATGTAACGGAATTTCATTCATTCTGCATGTTTTTTTTTTGTATTTTCTACTGAATCATTCCAACTTAATTTTTTGTTCTCTTGATATTCGTATAGAGTAGGGTAAAGTTTCGTATACGTTAGGTTGGAGATAGTTTTGAAATTTGTCCAATTATTTAATTTTATATAATTAATTTATAAAATCCCGCGTATTATATATAATGTATGTGTGAGATATCCATGGGGAAATTTTGATCTCATTTTCTTGAGTAGTTTCAATTTTTTTGATATAGAAAAATATTTGTAAATCACGTTATGAAAATTTGAAATGTATTTTTTGTGCCCAACCACGATGTTATATTTAAACAAAAAAAAATTTTTGCAATAATTGCATAAATTTTTTAAAAAAGGCATTGTTTTCAACTGCAAGTGTTGCCAACCATTTTCTTTATTTAATCACATATTTCATTTAACAAAAACAACAATAGGCAAACATTATAATTAAACATAATTGAAGTGCAATTATTTAGCACCCATGCAAAATGTAATGAATAGATTTAAAAAAAAAAACTACAGCATTGATGCATTTAATGTAAAGGCGACAGCAGCGACGATAATCATGTTGATAGCGACTCTAATTATTATTTTTATGTTTGTCTTAATTCTTTTATATATTTTTTAATCTATATTTTTTCTATATATTTTTTTTTGTTGTTAGTACACCTTCTTTTAAAAGTGTTTTTAATTTAATTTTTATATTATATTTTTTTAACATCTTTATTACAACTCAAAAATATATAAAAAGAAATTGAAAACATGCAAAATCAAGTTGAGAGAAACTTTTGTTTATTGCATTGAGGATCGAGCGTATATAAAGTAATTATTTTAATGAGCTCATCAACTGCACGCCACAATGTGTTGGCAACGCGGGCCACACAACAGAGGCAGCCTTCAATCTGCGGCGCAGGGTTGATATCAAAAGTAGCCGCCAAGTGCATTCAATTGAAATAAAAAATAAAAATAAAAAATTAAAAGATAAAATAATAACAAAAAAGAAATTAAAATAAATAAAATAATATAAAAAAAAATTGTAAAAAGTTGGAAAAAAAATATAATAGAAATACATTGAAAAACGAATTCAGCGGCATAAAACAAAATCAAAAAATGTCTTTCAACACATTTAACATTTTAATTGACAGCGTGTGTGACTAGCGAGACATTAATGCATTTAATTATAATGCTTAATTTAATAAAATCAAAGAAAGTTTTAAAATACGAAAAATATAAAATTAAAAATTTATCTTTTTAATTTTTATATAGATAAATTGATAAAAACGATATAAAAAATTATAAATAAAATAAAATAAAATAAAATAAATAAATAAATTAATAAAAAAATAAATAAATAAATAAATAAATAAATAAATAAATAAATAAATAAATAAATAAATAAATAAAGAAATAAAATAAAATAAAATAAAATAAAATAATAACAAATAAATAAATAAATAAATAAATAAATAAATAAATAAATAAATAAATAAATAAATAAATAAATAAAATAATAATAAATAAATAAATAAATAAATAAATATATAGTAAATTCTCCCAGTAGTAAATTTCATGCATAAGAAGCTATGCTAACACTGATTCTCAAGCAGGTAGAACCCCTTCCCGACTAAATGATTTCCTTTCTTCTTTTTTATATGAAATGAACATTTTTACAGGACTTCCCTATTCGTTTCTCAAAGAACAACTCTCAGTAGGTCTCACAAAATCGTTTGACTCATTACTGTTAGCATTCCATTAGAAGGTGAGCTAGCAAAACTTTGCTTTTGTATTTGAAAAATATTAGAAATAGTCACCAAATCGATTGGAACTGATTCTCTAGAAGGTCTGTTGGAAGTAGACTAGTTTCAGTGATGGCTGAGTGTGTATTGAGCATGCTAAGAAGTTGTTATAGCAGGGCTTCTATTGGCAAGGCCTGGACAAATTTACTACTGGGAAGCTATACGAGCACTGATTCTTAATCAGGTAGAACCCCTTCCCGACTAAATAATTTCCTTTCTTCTTTTCTATATGAAATGGAACATTTCTGCAGGACTTCCCTATTCGTTTCTCAAGAAACGACTCTCAGAAGGTCTCATAAAATAGTTTGACTCATTACTGTAAGCATTCCATTAGAAGGTGAGCTAGCACCTTCGCTTTTCGCTTTTGTATATGAAAAACGTTGGAAATAGTCACAAAATCGATTGTCGCTGATTCTTTAGAATGTGTGTAGGAAGTACACTAACTTCAGTGATGGCAGAATGTGTATTGAGCGTGCTCAGAAGTAGTTATTACAGGGGTTCTACTGGTAAGGCCTGGATAAATTTACTACTGGGCTGTTTCATTACAAATGCCGTTTTCAGTTATATATCGGAACAGATTCCGCATACCGATTTCAAGTTATGGGTTTATTTTCATTCTGGCCTTTTCGATTTCGACTAATTTTAATAGTAAAAACTATTAAAATAAAATACCAAAAAATATTAAAGATATGATTTCTTTTTATAAGTCTCAAATAATGTTTTATAAGCATAAACTGCATAAAATATCTTTAATATTAGTTCTAAAAGTAATAAAATTTGAATTTTTCACATAGAATTTGTTGTAAAAAATATTTTCATTTTTATATGTTTTTTTTACAAAAAAAAAATGTCAAGGCAGGCATATTTCATACCTAGTTATAATTTACTTAAATAAATATATATATATAAAAACTAAAAATAGCTTCTAAACATTTAATCGCGTTTACGATAAAACGTGATTTTCAGTCGATTGCAAAAAATCACGTTTCTCCATCGTGAAAGTGGCGACGTCGTACGTACACTGGGCGAAAAACCGCAAACACGCAAATTATTTATTACAACAATATTGCATTGCATGCAAACAACTTTCTATAGATGATTGCAGTAAATCAAAATTAAAATAAGAAAATATGCATTTTTTTTTGTAAAACTAAAAAAAAAAAGCAAAACATCATGACAATAAAATTCGCACGTAATTTTGTATTATTAAAACAAGTTGTAGTTTCATTCAAGTAGATTAATTTATGTGAAATGTTTTTGTATGTAGTTTATATGATTTTTTTTTTTTTAGTTACTAACTCTTTTTGTATTTATTATTATAAATTTTTCTGGCTGCTATTTTGTTTTTCTTACTACTATTTGCCATTGTAACTACTATTGTAGTTTTTGCCATTGCTGTGCTGAAAGCAAAAGTCAAAGTCAGCATCATAATCACCGAGTCAATGTCAAAGTTGTTGTAATGATTTTTTATTTTTTTGTTATTATTATTGTTGTAAATGTTGCTAGTGTAAAATTACTACATCGTCATGTTGCCAACAACACTGCACAGCACAACAACAAATATATATTATACAAACATATTGCATTAATTCAAACATTTGCAATTTTTCTATTTTAAACTTTGTCTGCGCTAGGTGGCAACGCAGCTAAACGTCATTGGCAACGCAATGACGTTGCTGCTTTCGTTTCTAAAATCTATGCAAACATGACCTCATTTTGCAGTTCAGCTCAATTGTTGTTGTGATGCTCACTTTGCTCTCGTCGACGCTTCGGCTCTCGCATTAAGGCGGCCGCATACAAGTCACGCACCTCGTCTGCTACGTCTGCCTCGTACCTAATACAGCGCAATAAATATTTCAATTTTCAAGCAATTGCAATAGTTCATATTTTAATTAGTAGCATTTAAATGTATGCTTTTATTAATTTAATATAATGACTTTTGACAATGATGCTGACAAAAACTGACAGTAATCTGTAGTTTAAATGAACCAATTCAAAATGACATTTCAAGTTTTATCTCAAACATATTATTGAACTCTGATTTAAATTGTTTTCTGTTTTTTTTTTTTGTTTTTAATTTAAATGTTTAGAAAAAAATGTTTTTATTGAAATATTAAATTAGAAATATTTAATAAGAAATTTTCAGATTTACGAACAATTTATCCCCGCGAGATAAATTGTCCGGTGATAAAATGTTTCGACGACAAAAATTTCCCGGAAAGAATTGTCGGGAAAAATAGTAAGGCCTTTTTATTATGAGCCGTTAAAAAAGTTTAGATCACATCAAAAATTTTGATAGTTGGTGTAATTAAGCATATTCTAAGTCAACCAATCACGCTCATTTTCAATACCATAAGGCGTTGTTAGATAAGTAACTTAAGTTCTACGTATCATTGATCTAGCAGTTCTTGTTTTCCTGTAATCGTGATTTAAGCAGAAAGGCAGCCGGACGTAC
Organism: Dryomyza anilis; assembly: GCA_951804985.1. NCBI lineage: Eukaryota > Metazoa > Arthropoda > Insecta > Diptera > Dryomyzidae > Dryomyza > Dryomyza anilis. The sequence continues at coordinate 91,306,583 of OX638133.1, forward strand.
ACCCAGAAAAAAATTCCCTTAAAACCCATTATAATTGGTCAATAGGACAATTATTATAATTATTAATAGTATACAAAAAATAAGTCTTTTCATATAAACTAAATGGCAATGTCATGGTATTTTCTAATATTTAATGGTATTTTCCGATTAAATTAATACTTTATCCTATTGACTATTTTTAATAGTAAAAAACTATTATTTGTATAGTATTTTGTCTGTGTGTACCTATTGACAATGAATATTTATAGAGTATTTATAGAGTAAAAATACTTATTTAAGAAATTTTATCATTATATAACAAAATATTTAACCAATTTACTAAAATTAAAAATTATATATTAAATTTAGGTCAATATGTAAATTAAAATTTTAATTTTTAAAATATTTACAAATTTTTATTAAATCCATGAAATAATAAAAGTAATTAGTTCAAAAAAAAAACTGTACCAAATTTCCCGCATAACTGTGCTAATTGTGCATAATTGAAGGTTACTTTTGGAAATTTTCCAAATTGCAAAACAAGTAGTAGTTACCTTAATTGACATGCTCCAATTGATTTATTAGAGAGAGTAAACGAGCAAAACAATGTCAACTATGAAGGGTGGTGGGGGTGCGTCTGACAGAGATAGCGACAATGACTGGCCAAAAAGCACTAGACACAGATACACACACGTGACAATAACCTAATTTTGCAATGACCCTGTGCCAAATAATACGGCTGCTGCACAACAAAATGAACGCAGAATCGCACAGAACCTAAACGAGGCGAAGGACATACACAATTCAATATAAATTTCCAATTCAAGTGCAGCGCATGGAAAGATCCCGCATTCAACTGTGCTCAATTGAAAATGCAGTTTTCAATGATCTGACGTCAGACAAATAAAAAAAAATGTATAAATATTGAAAGAAATGCATGAAATCTTTAAATCAATAATATAGAAATGTAAACTAAATTCTATTCAATCTATATGTAATATATATAATGCTCAATATATTGCACAATTTCAAAAAAAGAAACACCCACTTTAACAACACTGTTTTTTTTCATATGTTGGCAACATTGTTGCCTTGCTTGCAATGCTGCAACAGTCTGGCATCACCATGTGTTGCTGCGTCAGTAGAAAAAAATAAATAAAAATAATAAAATGAATTTTTAAATCGAATGCAAGTGTGTGCGTTATAAATATTTTCAGTTGCTGTTCAATTCAATTCATTTTTTTTTATTTAACAAAAGGCGCAATTTTTATTTTGGTGTCAATGTTAATTTGTAGTTGTTGTATTTATTTTATATTTTTAAATAAACATTTTTATTTTTCGTTGCGCTGTGTGATGTATTTTTATCGTAGCGCATGTGTTTTATTTCAGTGTCAGCCTTTTTGCAGTTTTTTTTTTTATTTTTTTGTTCCACTGTCTGTCATCAGTTCATTGCAACGCTGTTTAAATGCGTAAAGCTTATACAGACCGACGTAGCTCACAGAGCAAATATATTCATATTTTTACCGTTTTCTTGGTATTCTTTGAGTTTTTTTCTTTTTTTTTATTTTTTATTTTTTTATTTTATTTTTTGTATTTATTTTTCTTTTTTAAATTATTGCAAGGATTTTCATAATCTTATCAGCTTCAAATTTACAAAATAAATACAACGTTTCCATAATTTTGCAAATATTCATGGTCATTCAATGCCGCTCCCAAGATATTACGTTTGATGACACTTTGTAAATATTTACGAAATATTAAAAAACAAAATTAATTATTTTATTTCTTTATAAATGATGAAAATATATGCAAATATGTTTTTTATTTTCTAAAACATTAAAATTAATAAATTTCTTAATTATTGTGAATGTTGATGGATGCACTTTTAAATGAATTTCAAATCTTTGACAACTAAAATTGAATTGACTTCGATCTACATAACTTGACTAAAAATAGTTCCTACCAGTATCCAGCCAGTTTTACTAGTCACTTGTCGAGTAACTGGCAGATGATGTCAAGGAATTTCCGACCAGAAGACTAGTTTTACTTCAAATCCCTATGACTCTGCAAAAGCAAGAACAAGACTACGATGTCTCGTTCATGTTCTTGCATTTTCTCATCAAAAATACTATTAAAATAAGTTATAAACCATTTAAAAATAAATTTATTTTAAATAACAATGCAAAAAAAATATTGTAATTTATTATCAGCTGTTAGTGGAAAGAACTTTTGCAAGTAAGCGTCTTTATAATAGCTGATTAAGAGCGCTATAATGTACAATGAGCACTCATAATAGATAAGAATTCTTGTTTATTTTATATTGTTTTTTATTAATTTTCCTACTTTGTAGTGCAATTTTTTAAAAATATAAATACAGCAAATTTATTAGCAACAAAGTGTTTGAAAATGACGGAGAGATTGAGGCGTTTTTTTATATTTTCTTTTAATTTTTGCTTTTTTATTTCTTTTTTTATTTTTATATTTCTTTTTTTATTTTTGTTATTGTTATTATTAGATTTTTTTGGTATAGTTGTTATTGTTTTTTGCCGTCAATGTTCTGCTTGTTGTGGCGCTGATAAAAATTTATTTTTTATTTATTTTAAAATGTTTGTGTGTGTTTTTTTTTAATTCTTTACACTACTGACATAGTTTTTCTAACGAGCAATAGTTGTCGTCGTCGTCGTTCTGATTTGTTGCCATAATGATTACAGAAATTGTGATAGTATTGTGAGAACTATTGAAAGAAATTTGTTTAAGCATTCACAAAAAAATACCATACAAGTTATAGTTTTTTTTACTATTAAAATACTATTAAATAAAATTAGTATTTTAATTTGCATTGAGTTAATGTAAAAAATAATTTTAAATATTTAATTCTTATGAGGTTTTATTTAATTTTTTTATAATTTTTCTATATTTAGTAAGTTTTATAATAAATAAATTCATATTTTAATAAAAAAAAATTCAAATTGGTTTATTTTGAAATGTTTGTATAATATTTTTTATTTAATTTTTCTTTTCTATAATATTTTTAGACGCAATTCAAAATTTTCTATTTTTGAAGTTTTCGCTTGTATGTGCAACGTTCAGCGCCATTCGCGTTGCCAACAAAATTCCTTTGTAGATTTTTTTTAAAAAATTTGTTTTCATTTGAATTTACGTATATTTCAAATATAAAACGTAAACCATAAGAGTTGTGGGATAAAGTGCTTTATTTAGCTGCCACCTCAAAGCGAGACCCGAAAGTCTATAAATGGCGCGGAAAATTCTTTTAAATTTATTGCTTAAAATTTTATGTAAATTTTTATAATAATAAAAAAGTAAAAATGCTGTCTAACTAATTTGTGATGTTATAAATAAAATTATAAATATTCATACTATATAAAGGGTTTTTCAATAAGAGCGCTACAAACGTTTTTTTCAAGGGTTTTTCAACAGGCACGATACAAAAGTACAGCGACAGGGACAGCAAACGACGCCATATTTCTTGCCGCTCTTTCGACATTTCTCTTTAGTAAGGTTTGCCATTTCATGATGGAAAGATATACGAGCCAAAATACACTTCGAAACTAAAATACCATACAATTAATAGTTATTTTGATAATAAGTATACTCAGAAAAGGGTTTTCTAGTATAAAAATGTGTTGCCAACCACATATATTTAAAGTTTGAAAACCAAAAAATTCTACACAAATCTTCTATCATTATTCTATCAGTTTGTGCTTGAAATTATCACAATTATCATCAGCCATTAATGCACCTGATTTCACAATTTATTTTCCGCCACACAACCACAAAACCGTTCAGTAGAATTAACTTTCATTCTTTGAAGAATTCAACACAAAAACCTATTCTATGAAAACTGGTTTTTGTCAGAGGCACAGCAACATTTTTCTTAACTTGCTTTGCAACTTTCTTCGTCGTGTATTTTCGTAATTATCATCGTCATTATCAACATCATCGTACAACGTAGAAATATCGCACACACACAGTACATGGTTAGCCCACTTTACGATCCGTTTTTCGTCCGCAAACACTACGGTTTCTATACGTATTTCATGCATTTTTCTTGTTTTCTGTAACTGTTTATTGTATTTTCTTTATTTTTTCGCTTTTTTTCTCTTGTTTTACTCCATTCTACTTGCTCCTCTTATTTATGCTGTAATTTTAAACATTGGTGAAAGTTTCAAAAAAAAAAAATGTGTGCGCCTTGCCTTAACTTTTGCTTTTCAGCGCGCGCCCGCTTTCAATTGTACAGCGTCTTTGACTGGCTTCTTTGCTGGCTATAATTCTTGTGGGGCATAAATTTCAATTACATTAAATACAAAAAACAATTGTTATGCCGATCAGGAAAAAAAAGAAATAATTCATTCGCATGACAATCATCAATATGTTGCTAATGTCAACTAAGCCACAGTGTTGCCAACCACAGCGCTTTTTGTGGGCCAGTGTGGCCAGTTGCTTGCGAGTCAGACGCGGGCGGCCGTTCATTACTTTCATTGCAAATCATGTAAATTCACTGGTGTATTGCATGTAATGCGAAATTAGAATTGAATTACATGGCTTTTAATATCACGCTACTTAAAATAGTTTATAGACAAATGAATGCAAAAAAAAATAAAAAGTTGTACAATATTGCAATAAAGTCTTATTACAAAACGAAATGTTTTAAAAATGTGGCTAGAAATTTATAAACATCGTTTTTAATCTTTTACATACCATTTGAAATTTTTCAAACTATAATTTTAATTCTATTTATTAGGGTTATACATAAAGGGTTTTTCAATAAGAGCGCTACAAATGTTTTTTTTAAGGGTTTTTCAACAGGGACGCTACAAAAGTAGAGCGACAGGGACAGCAAACGACGCCATACTTCTTGCCGCTTTTTTACATTTCTCTTTAGTAAGGTTTGCCATTTCATGATGGAAAGATATACGAGCCAACAACGAGTCGAAATTATTAAAATTTACTACCGAAATTCGATCTCGTGAGCAAATTAAATGAATATTTGCATCCAATGCCAAGAAAATGTGAATCTATCAATTGGTATTTCAACTTCAAAAATATATCAATTATATTTTGTAATAATTACCAACAAAGTTGAAATATAAAATTTGCATAAAAATGTATTTGATGACTTTTAGTTCTACAACGACGATATATTTATCTATCTGACGATTTGGTTACCGTTTTAAAGTAATTCGGATTCTCTGATATCGAATCGAAAGCTCGCATTACTCAACCCATACTAGTCGCATTTTGCAGTTAAATTTAGAAAAAAACCAGTTGGGAAGGTTAGATCACATGGGAAATTTTAAAGTAGGTGTAATTATGATAGTTAGGATTATCAAAATTATAGTCGGTTAAGCCGACTATAAATACCCTACACATATGTGTGGTTACCATTCAAAGTGATATATAGGTCACCAGGGTATACGAATCCTGAAAATAACTACAAACATTCAATCGCTGAAGAATTTCCATTCATTTGATACCCATATTTACAAATGGGTAGGTGTACCGAATTTCGATTTTTTTTTGTGAACCACAAGTCTTTTCGCCGGAAAACATTATTATCATGTATTTGAGCATGATATCAATATATATTTGACCAAAAAAGTTTAACTAAGCACGTATACATGAAAATTGATTTTAATATGTATATTTTATATGAGGTATTTGAACATAAGTGGTCGGATCATAGGTCACAATGGACCGATCTCGCCTCGATCTTTTTTCGCACATACAGCGTAGGTATATTAGTAATCTAAGTTTTAAGTTTCATTTATCTAGCTCTTCAATTTTAAAAGTAGTAGGGATTTCAACAGACAGACAGACGGACAGACGGACAGACAGACGGACATCGCTAAATCTACTCAGGAGGTCATGCTGATCAAGAATATATATACTTTTCCATACCGGAGATGCTTCCTTCTGGGTGTTACAAACGGCGTACCAAACTGAATATACCCTTTTCACTCTTAGTTTAGGGTATAAAAAAGGGTTTTTGGACTACAGAATTCGTATCACCGACCACGAATTATCCAAAATAGCATTTATATCGTAAGATCTATAATAATAATGTGTTCTAATGCTTACATTTAAATAATGATTTAAATCTTCATTCAAAACCAATATTCGTTTAAATTGTTTCAATTTTAAAATCGGAACTGATTTAAGAAAATCAAAAATAAACCGATATCCAAAATATTTTGGGTTAAAAAAGGTTGTTACAAACACTTTCAAGTGTTTTTCTTATAAAACAACTGTCTCATTTTTCGGAAAAAAGTAAATAATATGATTCTACTTGAAGTTATTGTAATTTTTACGGTTTAAACTATATGCATTAAACTACATATAATAAATTTATTAAACTGAAACCGTTTCCGAACCGGTTTTTTATGGTACTTGAATGAGGGTTAATTGTGCAATTATTAGGGCTTTTTAAACGTCGCACTGATAACAACAACATTGTTGTAACACATTGTCGTAATCATTATCATATGCTCATTATCAACAAAATGCATTGATTAAAATATACAAATAAAAACAACACAAAACAAAGTGTCAACACTATTACGACGAATAAAACGAGTTCAACAAAACTTTTGAAATGCAACGGCGTTGCCAACGTTTTTTTCTTATATTTTTTGTCATTACTTGAATGCATTGCCATGAGTTGAGCGGCGGGCAGCAGCAGCAGCAGCACAGTATGTTGTTGTTGTTGTCGCTAGTGCAAAATAGTTGATTAGTGGTGAATCGTAAGACCAGTTGTTGTAGTTGTATTTCACATTTGATTTTGCATTTTGCTATTTAGTTATTCGTTGTTTTATATATATATATTTTTTTTTTTTTCATTCTCGCTGCTATTTTTTTTTCTATTTTGTGTATTTTCTGTGTCATTAACCCATAAAAACGTGCTCGCCAACAAACTTGAACTATGCGCCGCCTGGTAAGCCCCACCAAACGTCAACGTAGTTTTGCGACGCATGCACTCACTGCGACGACGTTCGACGTTGGCAGCGACAGCAACAACGGCGACACGAATGTTTAGAAGGTTGCCTGTTTGACGCTGTCCGTCTCGTTTCGCCAACGGCCGAAGGTTGCACAAATGCATGCATGCGTTCGGCCAAGGGTGCCCGAAGTGGGAGTGAGATGAATGGATGCTGATCGATCGATAGTTGGTTTTGCGGCATATTGTTGTTGTGTATTTGGTGTAGAGAGGAATATAGTGTTGGGGAGAGTGCAGTGTGTAGTGTTGAAAAGTGGGTGGTGGTGGAGAAAATAGACAAGAGCGCGTAAATGACGTCTTGCAGTTCTGTCAAAAATAATGTTGCCGCATGACGTTGAAATAGTTGCAAATTGTAAAATAAAAAATACGCGTTAAAATAGAATGAAAAACTACACAATTTTTAGAAATATATACAGAAGTGTTAAATACAAAAGTTTTAAAGTGAATACCAAAGTATGAATTACATGCGATAACTTTAAAAATGTAGAATTGTGTTGAAATGATGTGTGTTGAGATGTTACACTTGGCGAAAATTACACTACACCACAAATGACGGGCTTTTTTTTCTGTACGACCACTAATCTAAAATATATTTTCAGTTAAACATTTTCAAAACTATCCCCAGATAAAATTTTTGGCAAAGTCGGGGTAGTTTTGAAACATTTTTTTGAAATATTTTAAACAGACAAAGACGGAGTTTGTATCAAAAGCTATCTGGTTTCTGCCTGTTCCCCAAATATAGCGTGAATCTGCTATAAAAATTCCACAAAAATTTTCAACCTGTTACACACTTCCGAAAATATTCCATTTATCTGTTTGTTTGCCCGAAATATGCCGGAAATATTGCTGAAAAATGTCAAAAATGTTGTCTCGGATCACTAATAAAACAGCAGAACAAAAAAAAATATAAATCCGTGAACTTTGTAAAATATTCCAATGGACTTCAAGATTCTAATCAGACCTCGTACACAGATTTTTGGAATTGCCTAAATTATAACATAAAACTATTCGTTCTTTGGTCGGACGATACGTATGTGGTCCAATCTCCCCGGTGAATTCAAAACAAACATTCACCGAGACTATTCCATATTTCCTAACTTCCTTTAATCTATTAGCCCTTTCTCCGATCAATATAGTGTGTCCAGTAAATGTAATTTTTTGATTTAGATATTCAATGATCTTGGCCTTTTACTAAATTGTTCAACTTTGAACCTAATATCCCTAATAAAATTTTATTTTTGTATTAACAATTAATTAAAAACTTAAATAACTTCAATTAGTTTTATATATAATACTGCATTAATTATAAATTAATGATTGCATTAACTCTATCTCTAAATACTTCAATGAAATGCTGTATATATTATGGAAAGACCTCATTAAATATAAACAATTGATCAATTAAAATAGCTTAACTAATAATAATATTTCTCTCAAAGAAAAACTGACTTTATAGCCATATTAAAATTAAAATAATAAAAATAGAAAATAATTAATGAAAACGCACTATCGTGCCGTTGAACTCCGTCCGCCTGTCTGTCCGATCGCCTGCTCATTAAATGCCACTGCATTGCAATTGTTTTCATAAATATATATTTTTCTTTTAGACTCATTTAGTTGCTTTTGTTGCTTTTCTTAATGCTGCATTATAATCTGTTATTATTTAAATTATTTAAAACGCACGCATTCGTTCAATCAGCAGGCAGCCAGTGACTGGGTAACGAGGCCACAACTATTAAAATAAAACACTAGATTTTCTAATATTAAATACTCATTATTAAATATAACAATCACATTGTTACAGTGGAGCATCTCAAAGAAAATGTAGGCAAAATTAAAAGTTATTAGTTGGGGAATTAAGTGGAAAATTAAAGAGCTATTCGCGACCTATTAATGATAACTTTATTTCGTATTCATCTCTACCAAAATCCATTCGACATAATTCTGATTATAATCGACTAGGGTAGTCTCAATTCTCTACCACGAAACCAGGGTTCTCATCACGTAACATAAAAACGATCGTCGTTTTGAAACTATAGTCATAAAACGCTATCGTTTTTGCTTAAGTACGATTATCGTTTAAACGATATCGTTAGACGATTATCGTCAAACGTGATAGATCTATAGGCTACTTTAGATAACCTGCTCTGAAACTTATGAAAAATATTTAGCGAGGGCGAAATACTGATTTTGTCGAGTTCCGAAGAATTTTATTTAGTTTTATTAATTTCAGTTTAATTTTACATTTTTTTTTCATTTCCTTTTTATACATTTTACTTTTCTATATTACTTTTTTATTTTACTTTAAAATTTTTCTTTTTTATCATTTTTAATTTTTTTTTTTATAATTTTATCTTTTTGTATTTTTAACAACTTGTTAATATTTTTATATATATAGTTGTTCAAAAAATAAAACTGCATGTTAAATTTTTCACCATTTATTCATGGCTACTGCACAAATTGTTGCGCGAAAGTTGAACTCGATCACTCGATTTCATTTCTTCATCAACATAATCATTAGCATAGTCATTATCAGTGGGGCGAAGTATAAAATAAAGAAAAACTGCAACAAAAATGCATTGAATGGGAAAATTGCAGCCAGTCTTACTATGTAAAACTATTTATAAAATTTTTCAAAAAATACTTTCTTTTCTTTTTACATATATTAGTGCAATTATTATAATCACAGAATACATTTATAAATTTATATAGTAGATAATTAATATATTTTTAAAATATTTAATTAATTATTTTTATTTCTTCTCATTACAGGTACGTTTTTGACTCTATTAAAATATGTATTTAACGTTTGGTAAGATTTTTTAAATTAAACGTAATTATAGTATTAATGGATAATAAAAAATATAAAATAAAAAATATTTTTTAATACAAAACGTTTTTAATGTGAACTTTAAGGTTCCAATAAATTATATTAACTACTGCCCCACGTTTCATTTTAAATCATACTAAAAAATTTACCTTAAAAACGTTTTATAGTAAAAAAATATTTTTTATTTTATAATTTTTATTTTTCTTATTTTTTGTCAGTTAGATTTTCGTCGGACAGAATTCGAAAGGCATAATATTATTGAAATTAAAAATATTCATGTTTCAAAGTGTCTTTAATATGGAACTATATTTGTACCGAACAGACAGACAACAAAGCAACCTAATAAAAACGTTTTAAAAATAATCAAAATATTATAAAATGATATAATATAATGGGAAGTAATAAAAAATACTTGAAAATAATAGTAAACAATAGAAAATAATAGAAAATATTAAAAAAATAATAGAAAAATAATAGAAAATATTAGAAAATAATAGAAAATAATAGAAAACAATAGAAAATAATAGAAAACAATAGAAAATAATAGAAAATTATAGAAAATTATAGAAAATTATAGAAAATTATAGAAAATTATAGAAAATAATAGAAAATAAAAGAAAATAAGAGAAAATAAGAAAAAATTATAGAAATTAATATAAAATAATAGAAAATAATAGAAAATAATAGAAAATAATAAAACATAATAGAAAATAATAAAAAATAAGAGAAAATAATAGAAAATAATAAAACATAATAGAAAATAATAGAAAATAATAAAAAATAATAAAACATAATAGAAAATAATAGAAAATAATGAAAAATAAGAGAAAATAATAAAAAATTATTGATAATAATAGAAAATAAATAATAAAAATCATCCAATAAATAATATAAAATAATATAAATATTATAAATTAAAGAAAATAATTGAAAACATATATAAAAATTAAAAATAATTATATAAAATGTTAAAAAATAATAAATTTTGTTTAAATCTATTTTTTAAATAAAAACAGAAATTGATTAATAAAACTAAAAAAGAAAATAAAACTTCGTAAACTTAGCAAAACATTTGATTTTTTTTTATATTTTCGTGTATAGCTGTTTAGTTCCCGAAAATAGCAGACGAGTCTTAATTATATTTTAATTATTCTTTGAGACTGAATAAGTACAATGTTATTTCTGAATAATTGTAATAAGTCAAGAATTTTTTGATATTCATGAAATTTTACTAAAAATTTAATGAATAAAACTTTTTAATATTATTAATATTAATTATCTTTAAATAAAAGTGGTAAATTAGTTTTCTCATATTGTGGAAAAATAATTCTAATAAAAAAATACTTCAAAAGAATAAAGCAAAATCGTTGATATAAAATACTTCTTATTTAGCAGAATTTGTCTGTTTTTGACAAACCAAAAATAAAAAAAAAAACATTTTCAAAAGTGGGTCAAACGGTAGCACCGTATGCCGCGCGTCCCACTGTGCGCCGCCGCATCAATCACTCACTCTCTCTCTCTTACTTGCTCTCCCGATTTATTCGCCCAAAATCTACAGCTGTTTTTTGTTTCACGTTCTCACGCAGTTCTTTCAACTCTTTATTATTTTAATATTTATTTTTACAAATACAAAATACGACACCAAAGTATTTTCATTTTGTGTTTTTTTTTTTTTTTTTTTTGGTTTTTGTAAAAGTATCTCAAGTTTCTAAAATTAACAAGCCTCACGTCAGTGAGGTTTTATTCTTTTTTTCGTTTTCTTTATTGTTGGCTGCGTAAAACGCGCCGCCACGCGCACACGTGACCTAAAAAAAGAACCAAAAAAAAAACAAATTAAAGCGCATTGTAAATAAATAAATGAAAAGAAAGAAAGAATGGAAACAAATGAAACAACGAAAAAACTTTCGAAATTTTTGATGCTTTTACGCACAAGAATCCAGCGCACTTACGCCGCCGAAAATTCTCTCGCACTCTGCAGACATTCGAGACGCACGTCATTTATTCATTTCACTTGGTGGGTGGTGGTGCTATAGAGAGACACAGAGTGGGGTAATGCACAATGGAGGCGCGTGCGAGTGGGACAGGCAGAGTTGTAGTGATGTCAGTCAGCAGGCATCCCTTTGAAGAGCAATCGTAACCGCATCGTCTCAATTTCCAGTTGCGGCGGCTGCAGCTACTACTGCTGATATGTTGTAAAATCAGTGACTGATTTATTTGACTTGGTTGGGGGGTTAATGTGAGGCAACCAACAAAGGAGCATTATGTTGTTGTTGCTGCTTCTTGTCAGTTGTTGTCAATTTTGGCAGAACTTTAATGGAGTGACCCAGTTGAAATGGGATGACCTAGCAAATTTTTGTTTGTTTCGTAGATTTTTTTAATTGTTTTTTTTTTTTTTTAATTTTCTTATTTGTATTTATTATGTATTTTTCTATTAGTTCTTTTTATTTAATTATTTTTTATATTTATTTATTGTAATTTTATTTTTCGCTAAAGTTAATTTTATTTATTTGCATTGTATTTTAAGTTATTTCTATTTATTTCATTCTTTTCTATTCTATTTTATTTCATTGCATTTTATTTCATTTTATTTATTTTTATTTTATTTTATTTTATTTTATTTTATTTTATTTTATTACATTTTATTTCATTTTATTTCATTTTATTTATATTTATTTCATTTTATTGCATTGCTTTTTTTTATTTTATTTAATTTTATTTATTTCATTTTATTATATTTTATTTAATTATATATAATTTTATTTAATTATTTTTTATTTCTTCTTATTTTATATCATTTTATTTCCTTTTGTTTTATTATTTATCATTTTTTTTTTTCATTTTTTTTTTTTTTATTTTTATTATTTTTTCTATTTATTTTTTTAATACTATTCAATTATTTATACATTCAATAATTTTTTAATTCTTTTTTTATTTTCAATTAATAAAACATCAAAACATTTAAAAACAAAAAAAAATCACAAAATAAAAAATCTGGTTTTGTTCAATTAATTTGCATTAATTTACTCAAAAAATAAATCAACCAAAAATCACTTAAATTTTTTTGTTTGTCCAAAACAAAAAAATATATATTAAATGTAGGTCAACAATTAGTGCTGCGTGCCCACAACAAATAAATTATTTTTCAATTATTTTCACTATTTTTTTTCTTTTTTTGGCTCAATATTAAATTTAGCTATTGAATTATAAATTTTTGTTTTTAATTTTTTAAAAATGTTGCTACTATTTTTATTGAATTTCACTTTTATTAATTTATCTACTCTATATACTCTGCGCTATTTTTTTGTTTGCTCTTTTTCTTGTTCATCTCTCTCTTCTACTTTCTGTCTCATTTACGGTATCATATTTTTTTATTTTTTGTTGGTGCTCTAAATATTTTTTATCGCATCAGCTGACGTTGTGTTAATTGAGTTCTTGTAGTTGTTGTTGTAATTTATATTGAACCCAACTATATGCCCAACGAAGAATTCTGACTGTCTGACCCAAATATCACAATACACGTTTATGAGAGACTCTTAACCCCAGTAGAAATAAAATGATACCCTTGCAAAGAAAATAACTGGAATTGTTCTTAATTTGTGGTGTTTTCAAATAGATTTTAGAAATGTGTATTAAAAGCATTGAAATAATTTTAATTAAATTTAGTAAATAGTGTAGTAAATTCTATAGGAAATATTTGTAATATTGAAGAATCGCAATATGAATACATGAAAAATCACAAAAGCAATAAAAAATGACTCATAGTATAAAAAAAAACTACAAAATGGTATTTTTAAAGCATTCAAAAAAAAACTAATAAATTTAAAATCTATAAAATGATATTTTTATTATACAAAAATTTAAAAAAAAAAGTTAAAAATCTTTCTTTATATATTTCGTTATATTATTTTATCGAAGCCAAGAGATTGAAAAGATTCCAAAATTACCTCTCATGCTTAGCACGTGTCTTAGTTTCATAACAAATATAAAAAAAAAACTAGTGTGGAAAAACTAGACCAAATTTCTAATAAAAAAAAAATACATAACAAACAAAAAAATCTAAACAAATTTATAAATAAACCACTAATATAAAACAAAATGCTACGTCATGGGTTAATTACAGTAACAACACTCTCTAACATTGTGCTTGTGGAGCAACTTTCAGCGCTAAATTACGCTCTGACTAAAGAGAGCAGCAGACCCGCTTCGAGGATCCCCCCATACAAGAACAAAAATAAAATATTATTTTCAATGAGCTTGACGACAGCCTAAATTATATCAATTGATGATACTGTTATATTTTGTACACACAGAGAAAATAGGGGGATTCTTATTATCATGTTCAAGAGAAATTGTGTTTGTGAGAAACGTTTAACATGCTTATTTCAATAACATAGGGAAGACAGTATCTGAAAAACCAAAATTTGGCAATGTGATTAATATTATGGTTACTATACAATTGGTTTTCGGTATCGTTTTACTTACATGATTGCATTAAACATGATATTATTTATTATTACTATTAACAATCGAATTATTGTTGTGATAATCATACATTGTGAGATTTTTTTATTTGCCACCAGCATTTAGTATGTTAATCATAAATATAGAGCATTCCAAACTTTTACAAATCATTTTTCATAATTTTTTATCATTTATCTGTTTGATAGAAATTACAAACAAGCTGATATTAATTGCTTGATTCCAGGAATAATAATATTATCGTGAAATTTCAATTTTTTTCATAACAAACATTAAATATAGCTATTCAAAAATCAAGGTTAACTTGATTTTTAAAAATCATTTATTCATGTTGAAGAAAATCATATATTTGTGTTTGTGACAAACGTTTAACATATATAGGAAATACTCAAAAATATATCTCAAAATTCGATAATGTAAACTAAAAAAATGGACCCTATACAATTCAAGGTTTACTTGATATTTTAAAATCATTAATTCATGTTAAAGAGCATCATATATTTGTGTTTGTGACAAACGTTTAACATATATAGGGACTACTCAAAAAGATATCCCAAAAACCAAAATTCGTCAATGTGAACTAAAAAAAAAAATGGCCCTTATACATTTAGTTGTTGGTAACGCACTGATTACATAATTACATTAAACATGATATTATTTATTATTACTATTAAAAATCATATTATTGTTGTGACAATCATACATTGTGAGATTTCTTTTTTTGCCACCAGTATTTAACTATTTTAATCATAAAAATAAAACATTACAAAATTTTATAAATCGTTTTTCATAATTTTGTATCATTGATAAGTTTTAAAGAAATTACAATCGAGCTGATATTAATTGCTTGGTTCCAGGAAACATAATATTATCGTGAAACATTAAATATATCTATCAACAAATTAAGGTTTACATGATTTTTAAAAATTATTTATTCATGTTATTCATATATTTGTGTTTGTGATAAACGTTTAACATATATAGGGAATACTCAAAAACCAAAATTCGACAATGTGAACTTTAAAAATTGGCCCCTATACAATTGGTATTCGGTAACGCACTAATTACATGGTTGCATTAAACATGATATTATTAATTATTACTATCAACAATCATATTATTGTTGTAACAATCATATTATTGTTGTAAAAATCATATTATTGTTGTGACAATCATACATTGTAAGTTTTTTTTTTTGCCACCAGCATTTATTATTTTAATCATAAAAATAGAGCATTCCAAAATTTTATAAATCTTTTTTTTTATTTAATTTCATAATTTTTTATCATTGATATGTTTGATAATAATTAACATGAAGCTTATAATAATTTTTTTCATTCCAAAAATCATAATATTATATTATCGTGAAATTATTATTTGTTCGCTGCAACCATATAATATATTATATTCCATTTAAAAACCATTTAGATTTGCTGATTTTTAAAATGCATTAATTTGTCACAGTCATAAGCATAACAATTTATTTTGACATTGAACTTTAATCGTTGCAAACATTTGATGATTTCTGTTTCTAAGATTATAATCAATAATCTGTTCCTATGCTGATCATAGTTATTTCGTGAATGCTGAACTCATAATATTATTAATATCAGTTATTGCTATTCTAACAGTTATTCAATGACAAAATTCCTTTTTTTACCACAATCATAAATTACTTTATTTAAAAAATTAAACATTACATGTTATTTAAAACTATTTAAATGGCACAAACATTTTTAAAGAATAACAATTCATTATGAAAATTAAGTTAAAACTCTCCAAACGTTCACTGACTTCTGCTGTTATAATTTTTATTATTGCCACAATTATTTCTTAAACATATTTTTGTTTCTCTGCGTGTAAGAGTAGCCAATTGAATTTTTGTTGTGCTTTTATAAATTATTAATATTGCTGTTGTTTTCGCTCTCTAATTGTTGTTGTATGTTTATCACATATAGTTCTTGTTTATCTTGACGGTGAGACGTACAAATAAACATAGTTCCAAAATAGTTGATAAAATTGTTGAAAAAAAAATGCATATTTTCTGTTTGTTTCATTATCTTACTACCTCTATATCTCTCTCTCTTTCTAATACATACATTAGCTACTCTATAAGTCTATTCAAATGTTTGAATGTCTGTCCGCCGTGGCCCACTTTTTTTAATGACGCACCGCTGATAGTAAAAGATAAACAACATAGAACCCTGTTGGTTGTTCGAAAAAAAAAATAAAAGAAATGTGTGGGAAAGTGAAAGAGTAATAAACCGTTTTGTAAAGAACTATAAAAGACTTCAAATTTTGAGCATAAAATATAAATACGAAGAAGCACTAAAAAAAGAGAATAGAAAAATCAAAAAATAAAAAACCGGTAAATAAGAAGAACTTTCTAAAATCAGTTGAGAAATAAATAAAAGATTGTAAAAACATAATGAATAATGTACTTTGTGATTCTTAGCATTCGGTTACCTTAAAAGATGTTTATGATAAATCAAATCTTTATGTTTTTTAAATTGTTTAAACACTTAAAAAACACTTGAAATTGAGAAATTTTAAATAATTCAATAATATTAAATAAAGTTCAAAGTTTTTTTAAATAAAAATTTTTGTGACGAAATTTTGACGTCAAATTTTTGTTTCGTAGTTCGGTTCTAAATACAGAATTACAGCACTATTCTAGCAAGCAATGACAATTGTTATCAATAACAATTGTTACAAATGACAATTGATTTAGACTTTTACGTCAATAAACAGAGAAATTAAGATTGACAGACTACGAAATTGTGACAAAACGCACTATTGTGACCGATTTGAATTTGTGACTCGTGCCAGAATAAGGCTATTAGTATCCCAAATTTGATATCTATGACATTTTTTTCATTATTCATTCTCAAATTCAAAGCGACCCTATTTAACTAACTGCTGACTCAGTTGTTTTAGTTATTACAGTTCTATAACTGTATAATAGAACATTTATCGATATAAAATTATGCGCATTTTTGATGACTTTTACACAGTAATTATAAATGGGCGTCAATCCAAATAGACGAAATTTTAAATGTACCAAATTCAACAAAATATATAATTATTAATGGGTAAATCATTTATTACTTGTTAGTTTATTCTATAATATTTTTTTATACTAAATACCTTTTTAGGTACCTACCAAAAAACACAGCTTATCAGTCACTTTCGTTTTTTATTATTTTATTTAATTTATTTATGGCTACTTGTTATTTTAGTTGCATTCCGACTATGAATTACGAAAACTGATAAGAAATAGCGGGCCTGACTGACGACTTAATGTGTTCTATTTACTCTCACACACATGTTTGATAATGCAGTTTTTTTTTTGTGCTAAATAATCACGAAATTAATTTTTTTCGGAGTTTTTGTTTGGTATAAAAACAAAATTTTAGTATATTTGTCGTTGATAAGAAGTATTGTAGGCATTGCGCTGAAATGAAAACGAAATTTCTGCAGTTTGTTGGCATCATAAATTGCGTTTTAGAATGTTGTGCAGACTTCTGGAAACATGAAGTACTGTTTTTTTTTTAGTACCTACAATAATGATGAAATGCGGATAACCTCGTGGTGGAATGTTGTTTAAATTGTACAATATATATATTTTATATTAATTGGAAATTGCGATGTTATTTTTATAGTGGTTTTAACTTGGTACAAAAGTCAGTTATTTGAGGATCTGAACTTTATATATTTTTTAAATTGAGTACTCATTTGTTGTACTCATTTAATACATTTTTTGTACACAAGTATTGTTTAAAAATTTGTGTAAAACTGTTTAGATTTTAGTTATAAATTAATTAATGTTAATTTTAAATCCTTTTTAAATTGATTTTAATAGTTTTAGTACTTTAGTTTATAGACTGAATTATAAGTACAAAATGTTTAGAATATCTTGAATCAAAATGTTTAGTAATTTTACTTAGGGTGTGTGCGAGTTCGACTAAATTGCTGACTAAACTAATGCAGGGATTACTTTTCAATTTAGCAAATTTTCCAGCAAACTAAATTGAATTAAATTGGAAGACAGCAAACAAACATATGATAATCGATTTATTGTGGATTTTAAAAATTACTGGTTACCGAATGGAAGTCGAATAAAAACCCGTACAATTTAGTTAAGTCAGCAATTTAGTCGAACTTGCACACACCCTTAAATATCAAATAGTTAGTACTATTGATGAACAAAAATACAGGACACTTGTTCTTGCAAAAACTGCAAGACAGACCGATGAAAGAACAAGCACAAGACTATCCCTGATGCAAGATCAATATCAAGACGACCCTACAAGTATAAGAGCATGCACAAGACTAACATCTCTCGTTCTTGTTCTTGCATTTTCTCAACACACATTTTTTATATTTATTGTTTATTAATATATTTTTGTATTTAGTGCTCTCTTATTTATACTAATTTTTCTAGTACTCATTTTACTAGTACTAATTTTTCTAGTAGTCATTTTTCTAGTACTCATTTTTCTAGTACTTATTTTTCTAGTACTCATTTTTCTAGTACTCATTTTTCTAGTGCTCATTTTTCTAGTGTTCATTTTTCTAGTACTCATTTTTCTAGTACTCATTTTTCTAGTACTCATTTTTCTAGTACTCATTTTTCTAGTACTCATTTTTCTAGTACTCATTTTTCTAGTACTCATTTTTCTAGTACTCATTTTTCTAGTACTCTTTTTTTTAGTACTCATTTTTCTAGTGCTCATTTCTCTAGTACTCATTTTTCTAGTACTCATTTTTCTAGTGCTCATTTTTCCATTACTCATATTTCTAGTACTTTTTTTTCTGGTACTAATTTTTCTAGTACTCATTTTTTTAGTACTCATTTTTCTAGTACTAATTTTTCTAACACTCTTTTTCTAGTACTCATATTTCTAGTAGTCATTTTTCTAGTACTCATTTTTCTAGTACTCATTTTTCTAGTACTCATTTTTCTAGTACTCATTTTACTAGTACTCATTTTTCTAGTACCCATTTTTCTAGTACTCATTTTTCTAGTACTTATTTTTCTAGTACTTATTTTTCTAGTACTAATTTTACTAGTGCTCAATTTTCTAGTATTCATATTTCTAGGACTCCTTTTCTAGTACTCATTTTTCTAGTACTCTTTTTTGTAGTACTCATTTTTTTTGGTAGTATTATTGGTAACAAATGTATAGCAATTTTTGTAATAAATTTTTAGTACTTATAATTCAATTTTCAAAATAAAAAAAGTTTTTTGATTAAAACTTTGGTAAAAAAAAATTTGTAGTAGAAAATTTTTAGTATAAAATTTTTAGTACAAAGTTTTTGGTACAACATTTTTTAGTATTCAATTTTGATTATACAATTTTTAGAACTAAATTATGAAATACTTAATTAACCATATCTTTACGGCAAAATTTTTAACACATAAGTTTTAGTACAACATTTTTAGTTGAACATATTTAGTACTTAATTTGAATATTCAAATTTTAAAGGTGACATTTTTAATACTAAATTTTTAAACCAAAATACATAATGAGTATTTAATTAAAATTATTTCTAGTACTTAATGTGTACTTAATTTGAAATACTCATTTTCATACATAAAATGAATAATAAATTTGTATGTCATAATTTTGCTCCATAAATAGATTTCAATGACAAGCTCTTTCCAACCTTAAATTCGTTATATTTAGCTATTGATTACAACTTCAAATAATAACTTAAATATTAATTAAACAAAAACTAAAATTAAAAGCATTTCACATTTCACTCAAAGTTCATTTACCTTTTTTTTCAATGGGAAAACTTGACATTCAAAGTTCAAAACAAAATCTAAATACCAAAGTTTAAGACAAATTATAGACAATTAATTTTTAATATGAAAATTACATCATTGCTTTTTAATCAATCGATAATAAGTACATTGAACTACTTAGTAAATTTGTACTTTTAAATAATTATTAAAATTACAGCAAAACTGTTCAATAATTAAACCGAAGTCATCTAAATCGAAATAGTCAAATAAAATTTGGCAACAATGCGTTTTTTTTTACATTGTTGCCAAATTTCTTTGAAGAAATTGAATTGATTATCAAGCAGTCAACCAAATTGATGGGTTTCAGAGTATTGAAGTTCAACAATACTATATATAAATCGTAACTTACAACCTCTCTACCTTACTAAGTATTGTAGCTACTAAAAATACTACTAATTATAGCATATGTCAAAGTTCTTGAAGTTGCTTGTTTGACGGCATGTAGTTCTTACTATTGTATAGAAACGTGTATACCATATATATTATATATATAGAGACGTTTGTTGTGGTCACTATTAAATTGTCAAAAAAAATTAGAAGTAAATAAATGGTGAAAGGTATGTTTTTCTCTTAATGCACTGGCATTTGTATAGCGTGACAAAAATCAATTTTTGACTTTGTGTGAACTCACATTTTGAGTATTTACCCACCCTGTTTGGTCTGTCGTAATTTATGGTATTCTATATAAGACATGTCTTTACAGAAAATTTAACCTTAAAGAGTCTCTATAATAATTTAGTATAATAAATTTGAAAGTAGTTAAAATTTTTTGTTAAAAAGTTTAACTATTATTTAAACTATATATATATTTCAATATTTATTCTTTGACACGTTTTCTATAAATCTTCCACTAGTTATTGAAATTAAACCTGATTTTTTTTTCTAATTCCCCTTGACGTTAATTTGGCACTACGTCATGTTACTAAAATTAAAACCTTGTTTTAAGCAGGTTCATGAACTTATTATATTTTCTCTTTATATTGTTTTGGTATTTTTTTTTTCATTTTTGCCAACAATTTCGTGCTTTTTCGCTAATTTATGCTTTGTTAAATTTTTGCAGTTCGCATGGTGAATAAAAAAAAATTGTATAACTTAAGACTATAACTTAAACTATTGGCCAAAAGTCAAGTTCAGGGTCGTGTCGTTTTTATGTTGTTTTTGTAAGTTAATTACTTCATTAAATATAGTTTAATTTAGTGCGTTTTAGTTTGTGATTTTGTGCTGATATTGTTTTAATTGTAAAATAAAACGTGCCTTACTTTAAAACAAATTCAAATTTCAATGAGAGAACTACTAGAAAAACTACTAAAAAGTTTTTACATTATTGATTTTTTTTTGTTTACTTTTAAATATACTTTTATTATTTTATAAGTTAAATTTACCACAAAACCTTAAAAATTTCTAATCTTAAATTTATTTTTTCTTAATACCATTTAGAGTCGTTTTCACCATCTTTGGTTAAGCATTAACTGCCACTTTAACTGATAGTTACACATATAATATATGAAATTGAAACACTTAACTGGACATTGTGAATACGTCCCTGAATATAAAAAAGTATTTAGTACGAATTGAAATTTGTAATTTAAACCTTAAAACTTTCTTATCTTAAGAATATTTTTTAATACTATTTAGGACCGTTTTCACCGTCTTTGGTTAAGTATTAACTGCCACTTTAACTGATAGTTACCTATATAATACTTAACTGGAAATACTTAACTGGACATTGTGAATACGTCCCTGAATATAAAAAAGTATTTAGTACGAAATGTAATTTGTAATTTAAACCTTAAAACTTTCTTATCTTAAGAATATTTTTTTAATACTATTTAGGACCGTTTTCACCGTCTTTGGTTAAGTATTAACTGCCACTTTAACTGATAGTTACCCATATAATATATGGAATTGAAACACTTAACTGGACATTGTGAATACGTCCCTGAATATAAAAAAAGTATTTAGTACGAAAATGACTTTATACTAAAATGTACTGAGTACAAAAATGTTAAAGTACTAAGTATAGTAAATATACTTTAATTTTAAAAAATAAAAACCTGTTGTGTCGTAAGTACATAAGTCTTTTTATTTTAAATAAAATATTACACAATGTAAACAGTGTTTCCAAGTTTATTAAAATAGAACCGATGGCGTTCCCGTGAAACAGATCTGGTTCAAGTCCCACGGAAACGCAGCTATTTTTTGAATAGTACTTGCTATTAAAATTAGACAATAGTATAAAATATCCTTTTAATCGATAAATAACATAGAAATACTATCGAATTATTCTGAATACTATTAATAATTTGTCAGTTTATATGAAAAATGTATTTATTGCTGCACCTTAGCCGTTTTCAGAATATTCAGTCAATTGTTCCAATTCCTTCTTGAATGTACAGAAAATGGTATTACAAAAGTACACATTTAAAATCATATATTAGCAAACAAATTTCATCAAGTCCTTTGTACAAAAGCCATTTATTTCTAAATATTACTTCGTACTGAAAGGTACTCAGTACTAAATTTAATAAATTTAATTGGTACTGAAATGTACTTAATACTAAATGTACGTTGTACTCATTAATATACAATAGTAGTACTAAAACAAATACTATATACTAGTACTAAAACACATAAGTACTAAAACACATGGGCATTTCCAGAAAAACGTCAACCACAAAATGCTCAAATCTTTGAAATAACGGTTGATTTGAAATCTTTACTATATGTTTCTAAAGGGATTTTCAATAAGAGCGCTACAAACGTTTTTTTCAAGGGACGCTACAAAAGAAGAGCGACAGGCACAGCAAACGACGCCATATTTCTAGCCGCTCTTTTGACATTTCTCCTTAGTAAGGTTTGCCATTTCATGATGGAAAGATATACGAGCCAACAACGAGTCGAAATTATTAAAATTTACTACCGAAATTCGAATTCCTATGTCTTTCCATCATGAAATGGCAAATCTTACTGAAGGGAAATGTCAAAAGAGCGGCAAGAAATATGGCGTCGTTTGCTGTCGCTGTCGCTCTACTTTTGTAGCGTCCCTGTTGAAAAACCCTTTACATATCTGAAAAGAAAATTCTATTCCATTAACGAGTATAAAAGTATAAAAAAATACTCATAAAGTTACATTACTATAAAACTTTTTAATACACCTATTTTTCATATACTTTTAAAGCCGTTTTCACAATGTCCAGTTAAGTGTTTCAATTCCATATATTCTATGGGTAACTCTCAGTTAAAGTGGCAATTAGTGCTTAACCGAAGATGGTGAAAAAGGAACTAAATTAAATAATTTGAAAGACATACTGGTACAAAATATTATTTTCTGTTTTTTCAGACAACCTTAATTACTATTTATAAAGCTTAAAAAGAAGCATTGCAATTAAAATAAGGGACAAATTTTGATTATTGTATAAGGGTGTTTTATTTTCACGTACGTAACCGTAATTTATTACCATATTAAACTAACAACATTTTTAAAAAGTTGAATCCTCTGTTAATAAAGCATTTCCTCAGAATTTTTAAAAACGAAAACATCGATTTCCTAGTAATTCTAGAAATTTTAACAGCTAATTTAAATCTGTCACGTTTGTTTGTAACTTTGGGTACCTAAAGTATAAATAAATATAAAAAAAAAATTGTTTTCAAAACAAAAAAAACAAAAAAATATAAACCTTAAAAAAACCTCTGTTATTTCGTAATAATGATTATTAATATTGTCAGATATAAAATTATTTTTAGCAAAAAAACCGTAGTGCAAATTTTCATACAGAACGCCTGACATTATTCTGTGATTTATTGCGCAAAAATTATAAACTTTAAGAACAAAGTGTACTTATACAAAAATAAAGTAAATTATCTAAGCTATCTTTTTAAAAAAATTAAAAAAAAAAAAAATTGTACGCAAAAATTATTTTTAGAAAAAAAAAGAAAAAAATTGTTCCGTCCAAATTTCTTCTGTGATTTATTATGAAAAAACTATTAACTTTTGAAAAAATGTGTAAATATACAATTAAAGCACATGATTTCAGATATTTTTTAAAATAATTTAAAAAAATAATTTGTACGCAAAATTCGCTGAGTTTTTGGAATGAACCTCGACATTTACTTCCGTTTTTGTTCCGTCCGGAACGACAACTATTTAATGTATATAAACCTTAAAAAAACCTCTGTTATTTCGTAATAATAATTATTAATATTGTCAGATATAAAATTATTTTTAACAAAAAAAACCGTAGTGCAAATTTTCATACAGAACGCCTGACATTATTCTGTGATTTATTGCGCAAAAATTATAAACTTTAAGAACAAAGTGTACTTATACAAAAATAAAGTAAATTATCTAAGCTATCTTTCTAAAAAAATTAAAAAAAAAAAAAAATTGTACGCAAAAATTATTTTTAGAAAAAAAAAGAAAAAAATTGTTCCGTCCGAATTTCTTCTGTGATTTATTATGAAAAAACTATAAACTTTTGAAATAATGTGTACATATACAATTAAAGCACTTCATTTCAGCTATTTTTTAAAATAATTTTAAAAAATAATTTGTACGTAAAATTCGCTGACTTTTTGGAATATCCATATGAACCTCGACATTTACGTCCGTTTTAGTTCCGTTTGTTAATTTATATCTTCTGATCTACCATATATATTCTCTAATTTTTTGCATATGTTTAGTACTTGCACAAGTAAATTTTTTAATTTTCCTTCGTGATATTAAAGTTTTAAGCGTACGAATGCTCCGTCCGTAACCCCAGGAAATGCCCTTATAACAATTTATCGTATCACACTTCATCGTATCACAATTCACCGTATCACAATTCATCATATCAGAATTATTCGAGTATTTCTAGTCATCGTAACACAATTCACCGTATCACACTTCGTCGTATCACATTTCACCGTATCACAATTCACCGTATCACAATTCATATCAGACAACTAAGAAATTTTAAAAATGGTGTACTAAAAAGGATTTTGTACTACAAAAAAAAATACCTAGTAATAAAAAACTTCTAAAAATAATATGTACTAAAAAATGATGATGTACTAAAAAAAAATATGGTGTGCTAAAACAAATGCATGAAGTACTAAAAAATAAGATGTATATCTGATAAACTATTAAATGATGAACTATAAAAAACATGAAGTACTAAAAAAATGTCTTAAGTATTAAACAATACTAAAAAATTTGAAGTACTAAAAAATTATGTTTAGTATTTTTTGATGTTCTAAAAAATTATGAAGTACTAAAAATTGTGTAGTACTAAAAATATTACATATAATCAAATATTTATCAAAAAGTATACTCAAAAAAGTATTCAAAATTAATAGGTATTATAAAAAAAAGGATTTTATTCAAATTTTAATATTTAGTTGCTACAATTATCAGCATTTTAGTTATAAACTAAAAACCAATTAATTATATATTTTTTTTTATTCTGAATACCGCTCTTCAATGATAATTATTAAAATGTTATCAAACAAATTGAAACGCATTAAAAATAGTGTATTTATTAAAGTACTAAACAACTAAAAAAATAAATTGCATCATTGAGCTGATTGTCGTTGTTCATTTCATTGCTTAATTAACCTTTGCTTTTTAGGTTTTGTTATATCTGGTGGCAACCTTGTGCCATATAAGTCTTTTTTTTGCAAATAATTAAATTTCATGCAATTCATAAATTATACAAAAAATAAAAAACAGAATACAAAATAATATTAAATAAAATATAATTTGAAAAACAAACTCATAATTGCAAAAATAAAATAACAAAAATCACGCAAATTAATTGTACAAAAAAAAAAAAAAAAACGAAACCTTCACCAACGAAAAAAAAAATACTCAACATCAAATCATGAATATTAAAACAACAATAACGCCCACAATCAAATTCCATTTACCGTTAACTACTTCTATGCGTGCTGGCTACGATGCAAACTTAACATTTAAAATGTTTTTTAAAATACCTATGTTGTTGCTTGGATGGCTGTTAGATTGGTTGAGCCAAACGTGAAACCTTTCTAAGCAAACATGTTGGTTGTTTGTGCCCAAAACTAATCAGCGGCATATTTGTGGCACCCACCAAACAATAAAAACTAAGCACATCGAATACGTTTTCAACCTTCGCGCGATTTGACAAACCGCAAAAAATTGGCCTAAAAAGCACGACTTATAAAAGTGAAAAAATAACTACAAAAATAAATAACAAAAAAATAAAAAAAAAAAATGGCAACATAATAAATGATTGTTTTTCTAATTGCGCGCGCGTGAAATGTTAAAATTACCAAACAAAAAAATAGAAGCCATTTGAAGTTATTTTTTATGTGATATTTGTTTTTTAGATTTCATATTTTTTTATTGATAATTTTTTTTTCTATTACGTTTTTATGCCTAAATGTTTGTGTATGACACTTCAAGGTTTTCAATGATTTTGCGTATTGGCAACACTGGTCCGGCGTTTTCTCTTGTGTAGGCGCGGTTGCCTAGCAATCAAAGCAGAGTGAAAGGACTTTCTTTTGTGCCGCCATTACATAGACTGCTGCTCGCGCCGAGAGTCTGTGTAATTCTTCCTCTCACCGGTCGTTTGTAACAGCGCCCTCTGGCCACATTTTTTTTTTTTTAATGTTAATGCAATCAATTACTTCATCGAATAGACCAGACGGACGTCCATCCCACGATTTGAATGGCTTTGTTTAATAAAAATTATTTTTTATTTTTTTGCGGCTTCAGGTATACTTTTTGCAATTCACTTAGACTTGGCCTAAAAACAGGCCGCCGCTGACAAGTGCTCTTACCTCGCAATATTTAGGCCTAAAAGTTTCAGCATGTCAAAATTATATTGGCGCACCTTCGAATGTAATCTTCAGTAATACCATGGTTTTAATACTATTTTTATTACCAAACTCATTTTTATACGCCATCATTTACATTTCGAGGGAATTCATTTCAAACAAAATTCACGTGTGTCGAACCAATTTTGGCTATTTTTGGCTATTTGCAGCGTTAGTTTGTTGTAAAACATTGTGTTTAACTCAGATTTGATTTAGAAAAAGGATATATTAGACATATAAATTCTTTTCCTTACTCCATTCTGTCAAAAATGGTGTATGGAGCAAACAAATTC
This sequence comes from Dryomyza anilis, assembly GCA_951804985.1. Classification (NCBI taxonomy): domain Eukaryota; kingdom Metazoa; phylum Arthropoda; class Insecta; order Diptera; family Dryomyzidae; genus Dryomyza; species Dryomyza anilis. Next base: position 91,333,825 of record OX638133.1, read on the forward strand.
TCAGCTGAAGATTAAATCCATTTTTCAAAGTTTATTGTATTTAATTGTTTGACAACAACGCGTCTGATTAAGCGTCTGCGAATTCGAATCGTGTTACTAGATTTTTGACATTTAAACGTCAAACGTGCTCTGCATACAAAGCGCTCTATTTCAGACAGACCGATAGATGGACAGACAAACGAAGTGACTATTAAATAAACGAAAACCTTTAAATGCGAACGTGCAAAAACATTCAAATTGATTGAAATTTTAAGACTTGAGCTCATTTATTTGAATTCTTTATAAATTTCTATATTGTGGTGTTTTTTTTTTTTTGGTACATATTTTTTTTCTGTTATTTATTTTGTGATTCATTATGAAAATATACGATTTTTGAACAATTGCAAATTTTTGATTTTATTTTTCGTGTTTCTACTTCACCTTCTGCCTCTATTATTTTAGTTTCCTCTTGATTCTTTCTACTAGTTGAACGTCTATACCGAGTTGTATTGAATTTTATTATAAAATTTCATTGAATTTTGATGGTTTTTTGGTTGCTGTTGTTCGTTTTCATAAATTTGGGGATTCGTGTGTTGTCGTTGTAGACGCTGCGTACTTGAAATATTGGAATTGTTTGGTGGCGGCAAAGTTATGTACTTGAAATTTTGTCCATGTCATTGTTGCTGATTTGCTTCATTTGTTGTAATTTTTTTTTAGTTTTTATTTTTAAATTCGTGATTTGCCAAATTGTGTTGTTTATTATGCTGCTGAAATGAAGACATTGATTTTAACAAAAGTGTTTTTTTTTATTTTTCGATTTTTTTTTTATTTTAATTTTATTAATTTTTTTCATTTTTATAGTTTTTATACTTTTTATTCTCTAAATACTTTTTATACCTAATACTTTTATACTTTTTATACTATAAAAAGTATTAAAAGTATTAAAAGTATTAAAAGTATAAAAAGCTTTTTATACTTTATACCTTTTTATACTTTGTACACTTTTTATACTTTTTAGGTTTTTCTATTTTTTATTCTTTTTATACTTTTTATACTTTTTATACTTTTTATACTTTTATACTTTTTATACTTTTTATACTTTTTATACTTTTTAAACTTTTTATACTTTTTATACTTTTTATACTTTTTATACTTTTTATACTTTTTATACTTTTTATAGTTTTTATACTTTTTATACTTTTTATACATTTTATACTTTTTATACTTTTTATAGTTTTTATAGTTTTTATAGTTTTTATAGTTTTTATACTTTTTATACTTTTTATACTTTTTATACTTTTATACTTTTTATACTTTTTATACTTTTTATACTTTTTATACTTTTTATACTTTTATACTTTTATACTTTTTATACTTTTCATACTTTTTATACATTTTATACTTTTTATACTTTTTATACTTTTTATACTTTTATTACTTTTTATACTTTTTATACTTTCTATACTTTTTATACTTTTTATACTTTTTATACTTTTTATACTTTTTATACTTTTTATACTTTTTATACTTTTTATACTTTTTATACTTTTTATACTTTTTATACTTTTTATACTTTTTATACTTTTTATACTTTTTATACTTTTTATACTTTTTATACTTTTTATACTTTTTATACTTTTTATACTTTTTATACTTTTTATACTTTTTATACTTTTTATACTTTTTATACTTTTTATACTTTTTATACTTTTTATACTTTTCATACTTTTTATACTTTGTATACTTTTTATACTTTTTATACCTTAATACTTTTTATACTTTTTATACTTTTTATATATTTTATACTTTTTATACTTTTTTATACTTTTTATACTTTTTATACTTTTTATACTTTTTATACTTTTTATACTTTTTATACTTTTTATACTTTTTATACTTTTTATACTTTTTATACTTTTTATACTTTTTATACTTTTTATACTTTTTATACTTTTTATACTTTTTATACTTTTTATACTTTTTATACTTTTTATACTTTTTATACTTTTTATACTTTTTATACTTTTTATACTTTTTATACTTTTTATACTTTTTATACTTTTTATACTTTTTATACTTTTTATACTTTTTATACTTATTATACTTATTATACTTATTATACTTATTATACTTTTCATACTTTTTATACTTTTTAAACTTTTTATACTTTTTATACTTTGTATACTTTTTATACTTTTTATACTTTTTATACTTTTTATACTTTTTATACTTTTTATACTTTTTATACTTTTTATACTTTTTATACTTTTTATACTTTTTATACTTTTTATACTTTTTATATATTTTATACTTTTTATACTTTTTTATACTTTTTATACTTTTTATACTTTTTATACTTTTTATACTTTTTATACTTTTTATACTTATTATACTTATTATACTTATTATACTTTTTACTTTTTATACTTTTAATACTTTTTATTCTTTTTATACTTTTTATACTGTTTATACTTTTTTCTATTTTATATTATTTATTTTTTAACTATTCTTAATTTATGCCTTGAATAATAAACAAAATAAAAAACGCTCTAACGAGGAAGTTGCCAACTTAAAAAATCATTTTAGAAATCATTGTTGTTTTATGTCAGTCATAGATATAAAAAAAAATACTTTTTAACACGTGTTGTCATAAACGACATGTTCGCGGAAATTCTAATCATTAAAATAACTCAATTAACTAAATCTGGCTTAAATAAATACTAGACTAAAAAATAGCAATAGCAAAAATTGTACCTAAAGTACTACATAATTGGACAAGTCTTATTATGTATGTTACGTCATTGCGTCCGTCGCACGCATTCGGCAATTGCGAAATAAAATCACCAGAAGTTTTCAAGCTTTCGATTGAATGGATGGCCTCCGGTGGGTTAGCGGCGACCGCGTCTAACTTACGCTGTTAACCTTGAGCTTGGGAGCAACGTACGTTTTGGCCAATAATTTGCATAAAATGTTAAGAGGGCAAAAAGACAGGCAGCAACTACCAGCAAAATAAAATTTAAATAAATAACTAATTAAACGAAACTATGCGGTGTATGTTGATGGTTGAAAGTTATTATGAGAACAAAGAAAAATAGGTTTAGTTTTTGAAAATTTAATTTATTTTTGCTAAATTTAAATTTCAAGCCAAGCATAAAACTTATTATGTTAGTTTTTCAGCGAGGTTTTTAACAGAGACGCATAATGCGTGATATTTATTTAGCTTTTTTCATTTTTTTTATACTTTATTATTTCTATTTTTTTTTAGTTATTATTTATAGTTATTATATCTATTTTATATTTATTTAATATTTTTTTTTATTTTCATTTAATTTTTTAATTCTTTCCTTTATTTATTTTATTTTTGATTTGTCGTGTTTGCTTAATTAAAAAATTTAGCAAATCATGATTTTTATTATTTTAGTGCATTTGAGAATTTTTGAAATGTCATGATTTTTTATGACAAACAAATAATATTTTTTGTAAAAATAATTTATGCATTTTAAAGATCTTAAGAAAGCGTATTAAGAGCTTTTCAAATAAATTATAAAGAAAATATTTTTTATTATTCAGAAAACAACAAAAATAAAAATATATACCGGGATTAAAACATAAACTAATAAACGTTTTTAATATCGGTTTTCTACTACGTATCGCTTACAGAGTTGATTTATAATAAAACTTGATGGGTCTAATGCTTTCTTAATTAATGCTCATGTTCATATTTACACAGAAAAAGAAAATACTTTAATGTTATTAATTTGAACATCAATATAATGAATTCTTTTATCAACTATGTTTTTTTTATCATATGGGAATATCAATCATTAACATCAAATTTTTGTACATCAAATTAAAACATTACAAACTTCTTTTCGTTTTTCCTATTTATGTATTTATTAATCTTATAAAGTTTATAGTATTTAAAAGTTAAATGGATTGCTTGATTTATAAAGTACGTTTTTTATGTTACTCTGGAAAAAAATTAAAAATTCATCAAAATGATGAACATACAGATGGTATCAATCAGATGTTTTATGTATTTGTTCATTAATTTGATGAAACTTTGTCATAATGTACAATATTTAAATTTAAATATACTTTTTATATTATTCATCAAATTGCTGATGCCTTCATCATGTTTTGTAGTAATTAGTTTTATGTATTATTCTTAAATAAAATACATCATGTTTTGAAGAATCGATATTTTTTCTTATGATGAACATTTTTCTGTATAATACATAATTTTTTTTTAACACACAAGACAAATTAAAGAACATTTTAAAAACTTAATAAAAATAGTTAAATTCCAAGTAGAAATTTTACCTATTATGGTACATTTTTTATGTTACTCTGGAAAATAATGTAAAATTTCACCAAACTGATGTAGTTCATATTGTATTATTTAAGTGTTTGATGTATTTTATTATTGTTCATTAATTTTATGAAACTTTGCCATAATGTACACTATTTAAATTTAAATATACCTTTTTTGTTATTCATGAAATTGTTGTTGCATTCATCATGTTTTGTAGTGATTGGTGTTATGTAATATTCTTTAATAAAATGCATCATTTTTTAAAGAATGGAATTATTTCTTATGATGAACATTTTTCGATATATTACATCATATTCTATTAACATACAAGACACATTTTATTTACATTTTAATATCATAATAAAAAAAATAGATAAATTCCAAGTAGAAATTTTGCCTATTATGTTAGATATGATCATGTTGGTCTTGTAACTGGTCAGGTTATGACAATGGCTCTACAATAATTTCTACGATCCCAAGCAAATACATGTTCGATGCACCATCAGGAAATGACCTGGTTTTTATCGGGTAAGCCCTATTATGTTGTCTTAACATTCAATGGTGCCGATCAGAGCTACTTTATTTGTTCTTCATAAGGAAATTCAGGCAATGATAGGGATTTTATGAGGAAAACCCCTTAATATTTTTATTAAAATATTTTTATTATGATGTACAGAAAAAAATGTACATCATATTGATGAATTCCGTTCTTCAAATCATGAATCATTGTAAAGAAAAACCATTCATATTATTAATGACTAACGACATCAATGTTATGAATGAGATCATAAATATGATAAACACTTGGTAACTGTCAAAAAAGTGTTCTTCAATATGATGAACTGTATGTGAAGAATACATTTCATCATATTAATGAACAAGAACATAAAATGCAACATATTTTACTTCATATTGAAGAATGCTGTTTATTAAACAAAAATTCAAAATATTAATTTATTTTTCCTTCATTTTTGCCGTACTTCTCAGTTCTCAAGTAGTTCTTGTATGTTATTTCTTATATAATGCTTTATAATAATAATATATTTTATTAATAAAAAGTTATATTTATAGAAAATATATATAAAAAATATATATAAAAAAAAAATGTTTTTTCGTAAATTTTTTTTTCGAAAACATTTCAAAAAATATTTTTTTTTTCGAAAAACAAAATTTTTTTTTTTCGATTTTTTTAAAATATTTTTTTTAAATTTTCTATTATTTTTTAAATTAAAATTTTACATATTCTAAGAACATTTTTTTTTTTTTAGAAATTTGTAAAAAAATATTATTTTCATAAATATTATGAATGATTCATCAATTTGACGATTAAAAATCATTGTATTCAATATTTTGTTCTTCACTATGTTGTTCGATATTACAAATAATTTCTTATATATAATGAATGTATTCATTAATATGTTATTTAATGAACGGTGGTATCAATATGCTGAATCTTGGAGTTGGTGAAAAAATTCATAATATTTATGAATAAATTCATCATATTGATGATTTTTTTTTCTGTGTGGAAATATCTTAATTAGCATATATTTATAAATAGTAACCATTTGTAATGTTTTTAAAACAATGCAGTTTGTATATAATATAATAATAGTTTGGCACTACAGTTCTATAAGAACTTAGGCCGAGCTCTCTCACCATTTTGAGCTGTGCGTGTTATATTTGTTCTCAAAGTGGTGGGACCTACAGTTTATTGCTGAATCCGAACGGCGGGTGAGAGCTTTTCATAGGCAATGTTTTGTTTTTACTCTCGGAGGTTTGCCATTTACTGCCGAGAGGTAGCGCGGTATAGAAAAATGTTTCTATGAAAAGATGTTGTTAGCCCCAGTCCAGGCTTGAACCGGGGACCTTTCGGCTCGCAGTCCAACGCACTAACCACTGAGCTACCGCGGCTGTATATAGCTTTGTGAATATTTTATTATATTTATATTACTGCATCGGGGCTTTAATTAATAAAAATACTTCTATGCTCATGTTCAGACAAGGGGGTGGTGTAAACAATATAATGTGAAATTGCCCGATCAGAACCTGATCATGCCGTCAGATCGTGCATCCGATTTGTAACCTCATTTGTACCTCATCAAAACCCGCTTTACACTATATTACAAAATATACCCTGACTATCTTAATTTTATGTTCGTTTGGTGTTAACATATTTTGCACCCGTCCTCTTTCTTTTATTAATTTTATATTTTCCTTTTTAATTTTTAAACAAGTCTTATTATTTTTTTATTATTATTTCTTTAATTTTTGTTTTATTTTTTTTTCAATTTTGTATTTTTAATTTTATCTCTTTTGAATTTACATATATTCTTTTTATTCTTTTATTTTTGATTATATTACACTTGACAGCCACCACCTGTAGCTGCTGTAATTAAATTTGTACTTTTTACTATGACTACAAAAAGCACCAAATAGTATTAAAACAAAAACCTGTTGCTTGTGGCTTCACATGCCATGAGCCGATCCGGCCGCCATGTTAAACCCATAGTTATATGGAAAAAACTGAGTATTTTTTTATTATTTTTAAATTGTTTTTTTTTTTTATTATTTTATGACATATTTAAATGCTACAATTTATGACAGCAGTCACTGCAAAATAACACAAAGTAATTTATTCAGTAGGCAATTATTATATATATATTTTTTTTTTATAATTTTGACAGAGGGTTTCACACACTAGCTGCGTCCGTTGATAGAGGAAACACTTATATTATTCTATATTCCATTATCTTTGGGTTTAGTGTGTTTTTAATTATGAAATTTTATTATTTTGCGCTTTGTTATATGAATTATATTAATTATATTTTAAATATTATAATGTGCTTGGACTTAGAACCGGAAGATGGCAAGAAATAAAGGTGGGAAATATTTTTGCTTTGGAATATTAAAAAAAAAAAAAATTAAAAATGACAAAAATAAAAATATAAGAAGAACCAGTAAGGCATATACTCAATTGGGTTATTTTCAACTATGAACATTTTTGATAGTTTGTATTCCGAGTAAGTAAGAATTATGAAAGTTTTAGACGATCTAAATCGGATGTAAATAAAAATTAAATATTATGGTTTAGATGTCATCAGAATTTACTGCAAAATTTTAATCATGGAACAATTTCGATACCAATCTAAATTTCGAATATGCCATTTGATGTTTTCATTCGAATGCAAAACGTTACAATAAATCTTAATGAAATTATTTTTGTTTTGTTTTTAAAAATTTTAAATTTCCCGAAGCAAGATTTTTGGCATTTTTCTGGAATATTTCAGGCATACGCACAGATAAATAGAATATTTTGGAAAGTGTATAGCAGATTGTAAAGTTTTGTGGAATTTTTATGCCAGATTCAGGCCATATTTGGGGAACAAACAGCTTTTGATACAAACTCCGCCTTTGTCTGTTTGAAATATGTTGAAAAACAGCTTTTGATACAAACTCCGCCTTTGTCTGTTTGAAATATGTTGAAAAAATGTTTCAAAAATACCTCGTCCCTACCAAAAATTTAATCTGGGGAAAATATTTTTGGAAAAAAAAATATATTTTTGAAAAAAAAAAATATATTTTTGAAAATTTAAAAATTTTGAATTAAATTGTAAACAATTTATTTTTATGTTGTTGAAAAAATCTTTCAAAAATACCTCGACCCTACCAAAAATTTTGTCTGGGGAAAATATTTTTGGAAAAAAAAATATTTTTGAAAAAAAAAAATTTTTTGAAAATTCAAAATTTAAAAATTTTGAATTAAATTGTAAAAAAAATATTTTTAATGAAATTGTAAAAAAATTGATTTTTAATTGAAATATATTGGCTTTTTGTATTATTATTTTTTATACTTTGATTATTTTTTCTGCTTTACACATTTGAATTTGACAAACAATTAACAATGTCAACCATTTAATTTAAAATCAAAACTGAAAATTTAAAAAAATCATAAAATTTAATAAAATTTCATAAATTTACAATTATATCTAATTAAGTTATTAAATATTACTTTTTAATTCAAATTTATAGATGTCCGTCATTTTTTCATTATTTATTTATTTTTTATTCTGATGCCTTTTCCACTTCACACGCACATTTTAATTATCAGCTATTGTTGCGTTTCTCACCTGTTATTCTAGTCGCAGCATTTTATTAAAATAAAAATAAAAATAAAAATGAAAAAAAAAAAGTATGATATGTCATTTCGGAACACGCAATTTTTGCGCTTCGCTAGCGCTTCATATTATTCCACGCTCCAATCCGCTTCACTTCCCGTCTGTTGGCCATGCTTTTTGCGTTGTTCTTTTATGCTTTGTTTTTCAATTTTTGCCTTTCTATTTTTTACGCTACCTTTTACGCATTTATTTCTACTACCAACCAACGAGTCAACCCATCGAGCCAACCAGTTACGGCACGCATGCGCAGCAGTCAATTTTACGTACCAATTTTGCGCAATTTTATTTTTTTCTTTTCAGCGTCTTTTCTCTAAAATATTCTACCAACAATAATTACAATATCTATATCTGTTTGTCTTAGCCAACCGGCTGTCTGTCTTTTCCTCCTATTACCAACATGTTCTCTGTCTGTCTGTTTGGCCGTTTGTCCGTCCATTCGTCAGCTCATTTAATTTCCGCATACGATTTAGATCTTCTATCTTTTGTTTTGCCATTTTTTTCTACATTTTTTTATTCCCGCAGTTTTTTTTTTTTTGTTGCTGTTCTGTATTTTTACTACCTTCTTAATGTCGTTTTTGCTGTGTAATTGTTGTATATTTATGCTATAACAACTGCCTCTGTCCGCAACAATCTGTCCAAATGTTGCCCAGTGTCGTCGTCGTTCCGTTGCCGCAATGTCGAGCCGCATTCTACACCGCACCATTCGTTGTTTCCTTCGACGTTTGTTTTATGCTTTATAATTCGCAGTCGCATTCTTTTAATTTAACCACAAAGTCTGCGTGCCGTGCCGCTCGTTTTAAGCCTGGCTTAAAGCGTCTCATGCGTAGTAACTATTTTGTGTTTTTGCATTTTTTTATACTTTGTTGTTTTTTTTTATTCAATTTTTGTACTTCTTTTTTTATATAAGTTTTTATTATTTTTTATTTTATTTTGTTCACTTCTTTACGTTTTTTACTTTTATTTTTTGTACTATTTTTTTATTTTTTTGTATCTTTACTTTTTTAATTTATATCTTTTTAACTTTTAATTTTTATTCTCTCGTTACTATTTTTCATATTTCTTTTCTTTTCTCTTTTTTATTTCAATTCCTATTTCAGTTTATATTATTTTTGCCGCTTTTGTTCTTCATTTTCTTCTTCGTTCGTATCTACTTAATAAAAACACGCAATTGTTTTAATTTTTTTCTTTATTTAAGTCATTAAAAAGTAGGTACTGCTCTGCGCTAGGCTGAAATTTTATTTTCATTTTTATTACCATTTTTTTGTACCCCTATTAAAACGTGTTCTTAACTCGTACTAGTTGTTGGCCAGCAGGCCTTTTTGTTTGGCTTATTGCTTGGAGTTTAGTTCTCGATCGTTTAATTATAGTTTTGATGTAATATGTTGGCTCTATAATTTAGGCAACATATTTTTATATATGTTTTAAAAATTGTCTAGTTTAGAGCTATACTATAATTATTTTTTATTATTTATATAGATTTTATAATTATATATATTCAATTAAATTATATAGATTCTATGAAAATATATATATTTTACAACCAACATTGAAAACAACCTCATAAAACTATAATAAACCCTTTGCATCAGCCACCGGAACTTTTGCAACCTTTTTGCAACCCTTTTACAGACTTTTTACAAAATTTTTTATTAGAATTTGATTATGCTGCTCAACGCTTCTACTGTCTAAATCCACAAAAAAAATACACCACATTCCATACAACCTTTATGCAACCACTTAACAACCTTATTACAATATTTGATCTCCATACATTAAAAACATCTTGTCTAAAACTGTCTAAAACTCTTTGAATCAGCCACCGAAACTTTTGCAACCTTTTATAACCAGTTTGCAACCCTTTTAAAACATGTTTTCTCAGAATCTGTTTGTACCGCTTGAACCCAACCCTTTTACTGTCTAAATCCACATAAAAAAGCCACCACAATACATGCAACCTTTATGCAACCACTATTAAAACATTTATTCTTCCTGTTTTATTTTGTCACTAAGTGTCACCGCATAAACACATTTTGTAAAATAAAAACCTTTTGCTTTTTAAACATCTTTAAATAAGCTAACGCAATATATGCCACTTCTTTACAACTACTTTACAACCTTTTTACAGCATTTGTTCTTCTAATTTGATTGTACCATAAAACTTTTTAATATAATGCCAAATAAACACCTTCTGCTGACTAAGTCCCTTTAAATATTATAGCGCAACATAAGCAACCTTTTTGAAACCTCTTTGCAACCTTTTTATAACAATTTTTGTCAGATTGTGCCGCTTGTAGCCAACTGAATTTCCACATTTTTCCAAATAAAAATCCCTTGCTGTGTAAATCCATTTCAAAGAGACACCACAATATACAACCTTTTTGCAACCACGTTACAACCTCTGTAAAACCTTTTTACAGCATTTGTTATTCGAAATTGATTGTGACACTTAAAATCCGTATAAAAAGCAACATTTTGACAATTAAACACAATATGTAAGTTCTATAATTTGTTCAATATATTTGGAGATATGTTTTAAAAATTGTCTACACTTAAAAGACCATATTTAATTTCTTTTTGTATTTATAATTTTGAAAATAAATTTTATAATTATATAGATTTCATTAAATTATACATAATTTATAAAATTATATAGATTTTGAAACAACATTACAGAACAAAAAACACAAAAAATGTCTAATACTTTTTAAATCTGCCAGCACAAAATATTCAACCTTTCTGCAAGAACTTTGCAACCTTTTTATGACATTTATTGTGCGAATTTGATTGTGCTGCTTACAAACAAAACAAAATATTGCATAATAAGCACCATTTTGTCAAATAAACATTCACTACTCTCTAAAACTCATTAAATGATCCATCGAAGCATATGCAACCTTTTTGCAACCACTTTGCAACATTTTCTAGTACCATTAACATATATTATACGAATTCGATGGTGCTACCATTAGCTGTCTAAATCTAATTAAAAGAGACACCGAAACATATGCAACCTCTTTGCAACCATTTTAAAACCTTTTTACAACATTCGTTATCTGAATTGGATTGTGACACTTAAAGGTCAACTAAAATTTCACATAAAAGACCACATTTTAGCAAATAAACAACATCTGCCCCTTTAAACAGATGCAACTTCTTTTACAACCTTTTTAAAACCACTTTTCAACCAATTTACAACATTTATTATCAGAATTGAAATTGTGCTACTAAAATTCCGTTTAAAAAGCCGCATTTTGCCAAATAAACACCTTCTACTTATTAAATAAACAATGTTGATATAAAAAAAAGTTTCAAATATATAAAACACACTTTTAACTTCTATCACATTAGATTATATCGCATGACAGCAACCTCTTCTAAAGAAGGTTTGACCCAAAACAGCTGCCACCAAATTGGCTTCTAACTTGCAGCCACTTGAAGAGTCTGTTTATTGCCACCGTTTTTTTTTTTAGCTGTGTTTAATAAGCAGACATACGTTTGGCGATTTATGCAGAAATCAACCAACTTTACAAAAAAAAAAAACAAAAAATGTAAATCCTTAATATTTTTAAATTAGAAATAAATTGTCGAAGCCTTGAAAGTTATAAGCCTGCAGCATATGTTTGGCATGGCATCTGCTACTTTACTGCTGCATATTCTTAGTTTTTGCAGGGAACTCCTTTAGGTCATTTTTGAAACAGCGCCGTCTCAAAGGACGCGTGCGATTTATATCGTAAATTAAAGTATTTGAAATTTAATTGGCTTGCCAGTCTAAAATAACAAAAAATATAAGCTGTGGCAACCAAAATTATTGCTTTCAATGTAGTTTGTGTCAAAGTCTGTTTATCTTTTTTTTACAACTAGGCTTAAAGGGTCACAGGCTGTTTGTGCTTTTTTGACTTTTGTATGTTTTTTTTTTATAATTTTTTACTTTTTTTGACTTTTTTATATGTATTTTTTTAAATTGACATTTGCTGACATATTTTTGTGGTTTCACAATTGAGTTTGTATGTTTGCTGGTTTTGTGGTGATGACATTTGGTACAAACAAACAAATTATAGTTTTTGTTTCGGTATTTATTTATTTATTTATTTATATTTATTTATTTTTATTTTATTTTTATTTATTTTTATTTATTTTTATTTATTTTTATTTATTTTTATTTTCATTTATTTTTATTTTATTTATTATTATAGTTTTTATTACTATTTCATTTTTATAAATAATTCACATTGAAATTATACTCAACCAATAAAGTGAAATAACGAACAATAAAATAAAATTTAAAACTAATTCAAGTACACCCTAGTATTGAACCCAAATTTCTTTCAATGAATAACCGCACACATTTTAAAAGTAAAAACTACCAAATTAAACTTTCTTCAGACTAAATTTTGCTGCAAAGCCGAGTAAATTGAAAAATGTGTTCGTAATGTTTTAAGTAGACAAAGGAGGAATATCTATTAGAAAAGAGTTGTTTATTTCCTAGCTTTACTCAAAATGCCTTGAATCTGCCTTTAAAATTCCACACAATTTGTGAACCTGATATACGCTTCCAATAATCTTCTATTTCTCTGTGTGTTTGCACCGGAAATATTCAAAATAAACGTGTAAAATGACAGAAATTTGGTCTCGGTATCCATGGCAGGCTAAAATCAGTTTAAAGACATTTTTCTAAATATGACAACGACAAAGTTTATATTTCAAACCTGCCTAGTTTCAGCTTTTAACCGAAATATGCCACGAATCTGCTCTTAAAATTCGACGAATCTATTATACGCTTCCCATAATCCGCCATTTTTTGTGTGTTTACATGAAATATTCACGAAGTAATCGCGAAAAATTATAGAAATTTGATTTTGTGATTCTAGAAAAATGTTTGCCAGACTCTAAGTAATTTAAAAACATTTTCTCTAAAGTTTTTGAGCCGACAACGGCAAAGTTTGTATCAAAACCTGCCAAGTTTCTGCTCGTAACCGAAATATACCATGAATCTGCCTTTAAAATTCAACAAACCTGTTATACATTTTCCAAAATTTTTCATTTATCTGTGTTTTTACTGAAAATATGCCCGAAATATTCTAAAAATATGACAGACATTTTGATTTGGGTGCATGGACAAAATTTTTGGCAGGATCAAATACATTTTTTCTTAAGATTTTGAACAAACAATCTGCTTTTTTGTTCGTAGCCAAAATATGGAATAAATCATTCTTTAAAATTCTACAAAATCTGATACCCTGCTGAATGTTTTGCAAAATCTTCCATTATTCTAAGTGTTTGCCTGAAATATTCTCGAAATAATCCTGAATAACACCAGAAAATTTTTCTTGAGATCACTAGATATTTTCAGATATGTTTTAAAAATTGTCTAGTTTAGAGCTATTATAATTACAACATTGAAAACAACCTCAAAAAACTATATAAAACCCTTTGAATCAGCCTCCGAAGCTTTTGCAACCTTTTTGCAACCCTTTTAAAAACTTTTTACAACCTTTTTTGACAGAATTTGATAATGCCGCTTGAACTCAATCCTTCTACTGTCTAAATCCACAAAAAAAAGGCACCACAATACATGCAACCTTTATGCAACCACTTTACAACCTTATTACAACATTTGTTCTCCATACATTAAAAACATCTTGTCTAAAACTGTCTAATAACTATTTGAATCAGCCACCAAAACTTTTGCAACCTTTTACAACCTTTTTGCAACCTTTTTACAAACTTTTTACTACATTTTTTTTTTGTCAGAATTTGATTGTGCCGCTTGAACACTGTCTAAATCCACATAAATAAAGCCACCACAATACATGCAACTTTTATGCAACCACTTTACAACCTTACTACAACATGTGTTATTCGAACTGTATTGTGCCACTAAATAGCCTATTAAAATTCCTCATAAAATACACATTTTCACTAGAAAAAATCTCAGCTGGCTCAAGACAATTTAAAATCATTTTTTCTAAATATACCAAACGGAATATACCAAAATATGCCATAAATCTGCCTTTAAAATTCCAAATTTTTTGATAAAACTGCTTTGCGCTTTCCACAAACTTTTATTTATCTGTGTGTTTTCCAGAAATATTACAGACAAATTTCAGTAATTTTGTCTCTGGTTCTAGTAAATGCTGTACATTTAATAAATTATTTTTTTTTTTTATATTAATAAAATTTGTCTCCTTAAACATTATCACTAATTTCTCCATTTTCTTTTATTTCTTTGCAGGTATGTGTCTCAAACAATCAACAACTGTATAACCTATATATTACAAACGTAAAGTATACTTGTAACATTGATATATCTCACTGAACGCATTCATTTCTTAGTCACAAACAGAGCAAAACATATTTTGGTTGTAGCAATCGTATAACATGATTGGCGCAATAAGGTGGAGAGCGCAACATGATGGCCTCAATCATTTGTTCGCACTCACTATATAGATTTTTAATTATTTGCATGATTGTCAAATTATAATTAATTATATCAATGATTGTTGTATAGATTACATAATTGCATGAAAATATTACAATCTAGTTTAATTGATTGTAATATTTTCATGCTTACAGCAATCATGTAATTTTGTGTTAAGCATTTTCATATAATTGTATTTCTTCCTATTTAGCGACAATCATAAACTTTTTTAATCCTAAGATAATTTCAGCAATCATTGTATGTTTGTCACAATTATTTTGATAAATATCGAAATATACTCAAAAACAACTATATGCTTAACATTGATTTTTATTGTTATAATATTTGACTACTATTAAATCATAATTATATTTAGATTTAAGTAGGTCATTGCAGTTTATTCCTATTACCCCCATCTTCCCCCCACTAAATTACCTTGAATTTTGTGCACAATATGACGTCATACAGAAACCTTCCAAAAATTAAGTCATAAAACTAGAAACGCATTTTTCACTTATCGCCCCCATCACACATCATCATTATTCATTATTTTTTGGTTGTAAAAAATACACACCTTGTAGAGGAGCTGTCTCCCGCCACCGTGTTAAATGCGCCCGCCGCCATATTATTTGGCGCTCTAAATATCAGCAAAGACCTAGACCTACCTTCGTTGACAGTTTGTGTATGAATTTTTATTTATTTCGGTTTTCTTGCGGTGCCCTCAATATATATTTTTGCACATGATGCGTTGCCTATAGTGCGGGTACCTGCCTAAGTCATTCATTTACGCAGTCAGTCAGCCATTCAGCGAATCCAGCCTCACCTGCACCCACATCTATTGTTTGGCTTGTTTATTGTTTATGCTTGTGGTAAACAATTCATTTTCGTTGTATTTGTCTTTTGACACTTTCTGTTGTTGTGTGGCAATTTAACAAACGTCTTGTTTTCGTCAAATGTTGACTGAAATTAATGTAGTTTTAGAATTGGGGGTCTCTTGGTGACCAAATTATTATACATTATGAGTTTTAGTTGGCTTTCACACAAATTATACAAAGCATTTTCACAATTTTTGGCAATGCGTCATCTGAGGTTTATTTTGTAAGGTTTTCACAAAAATATTATTTTGAAATACAAAATTTATGTGAATTCATTCAGAAATAATATATTTCAAGTTTTGACTAATATATTTTGGCATTTTGTTATGTTTTTAATCAATAGAAAATTGAATATTTTTATTTTCATACAGATTATTTTAATTTTATATTTTCAACCGAATTTATTATGGGAACGCAATATAACTCCGAAATATTTGAATTTTTGAACTATTCAAATTTGATATACCTAATTAATATTTTTTAAAGTACAAATTATAAAGCACAACAAGCAAATTATGCACGAGTCTAGTGCTATTTTCCGATGGACCTTAAAATTATAATCAAGACCTCATATTTAGTTTTTGGATATGTCTAAAGTTTTTGAGTTGTTACTACTAATTCTCGGATTTTTCCATATATTTTTGACTTTAGCTTTTTACAGTTTTTAATTGTTTAACTAATTTCTATGAAATTCCGTTGATAATACTTTAAATAATATTTTGAAATAAACCCAGTAAAATTCGGTTGAATCTAACCAAAGTTATGACCAGTCAAACGCAAAAATTATTTCTTCTTTTGTTAAGGTCGAATAATTAATTTGAAAAAATATGAATTAGTCTAATAATCGATTTGTTTATATTTAATGCACTTAAGGTTCAATATATTTTTATTTGGTTAAATAACTATATGCTTTCTGATATTTTCAACACGTATATATAATTCATATTATCATTTAATTCACAAGTCTTTAATTTGGCTAATAACATGCGTCTTAATGTTTAATAATTCATTTTTCAATTGCCTAAAATTGTTATACTGCGAATCACATAATAAGGTACTCAGTACACAGAAAAATAACCATTTTTAATGTATTCAATTTCAACAACAATATATTGGATTTTGCAAATAATTTACCATTTTTAACGGTTTTTAATGTATTCAATTTCAACAACAAAATGATGATTTTTTTTTTAATATTATTTACCATTTTCAAGACATGGACATTTTTAATCATTAAACTAAAAATACGTTTTTGTATTTTTTAAGTTTTTCATACTTTATATACTCAATTTTGATCATCAGTTTTACAAAATTAAATAATATGATATACATCTATGAGTTCATTAATTTGATGAAATTATGTCATTCCTTAAAGTGATGAACAATTCATAACATTGATGTTTTACAGTCATTAATCAAATGAGTTATCCTTCAATACAATGAATCATGGTTTGAAGAACGAAATTCTTTAGTATAAAAGACGAAATTATCCAATTAAAGAACACTTTTTAGACATTCGTTAAATTGATGAACAATTTATAATTTTAGTCATTAATATTATGAGTTATCCTTCAATGCAATGAATCATGGTTTGAAGAACGAAATTCTTTAGTATAAAAAACGAAATTGTCCAACTAAAGAATACTTTTTAGACATTCGTTAAATTGTTAGCATTGATGTTTTGTTGTCATTAATATTATTTTTCCTCAAAAAAAAAAAAAAACAATGTATTATGGTTTGAAAAACGAAAAAATAAACGAAATCGCCGAATTAAATAACACTTTTTAGACATTCGTTAAATTGATAATTAATTCATAACATTGATAATTTGTAATACTATGAATTATTTTTTAATACAATGAATCGTGGTTAAAAACAAAAATTCTTTAGCATAAAAATCTAAATTGTCAAATTAAGTAACACTTTTTAGACATTCATTAAAATGATGATTAATTCATAATACTGATGTTTTGTGGTAGTTTAATACAAATACAAATCAAACAGCGAAATCTTTAATATAAAAAAAAACGAAATAGTTAAACTATAGAAAACTTGTTAGACATTCGTTAAATCGATGATTAATTCATAACATTGATGCACTGTAGTTTTAAATATTAAGAATTTTCATCAATAAAAACTAAGCATTGTCTGAGCAACTAAATTATTTAATATAAAAAGCAAAATTGTCAAATTGAAGAATATTTTTTAGACGTTCGTTAAAATGATGATTAATTCATAACATTGATGTTTTATAGTTTTTTTATATTAAGAATTTTCCATCAATACAAATTATGCATGGTTTCAGGAACGAAATTCTTTAATATATAAAAAAGGATATTTTCAAATTAAAGAACACTTTTTAAATATTCATTAAATTGATGATTAATTCATAACATTAATGTTTTGTAATCATTAATATAACGAATTATTGCCAATACAAATAATAGTTTTTAAAACGAAATACTTTAATATAAACAACGAAATTCTTTAATCTAAAAAAACGTAATTTTCAAATTAATGAACAAATTTTTAAATATTCCTTAAAATAATGACTAATTCATATTATTGATGTTTTGTAGTTGTATTACTAAAAATACTACAATGCAAAGAATGATGGTATGAAGAACGATATTCTTTAATAAAATTCAAAAATATAATTGTAAAATTTAAGAACACTTTTTAGACATTCGTTAAATTGATGCACAATTCATAATATTGATGTTTTGTTGCAATTATTATTTAATACAAATGAATCTGGGTTTAGGAAGCGAACTTTTTTAGTATAAAAAACGAAATTGTCAAATTATCCCAGTCTGTCATGTCTGGGAGTCCATGTCGAATAACTTCGATAAAAAAGTTCGATCTCGTTACTTTCCGGATACTAATTTTCAAAAATGTTTATACAATCAAATTCTTTGACAAGAAACGATATTTAAATATTTATCAAAGCGATATCGTAATATTTTCCGCAGCAATCTCGAACTTTGATCATTTTTTTCTTCGCTATCGTTACGATTTAGAAAAATTTCTCGTATCGAGAAAACTCCGACAGTATGTTTCGATATCTACCTACCATGTAGGTCCAATTTGACGCTCGAAATCGTTACGATAACGGGTCCGATATCTTGTGTTTTCTCCATTTATTCGCATTGATCTCGTAACGATATCGAAACGAATGGAATACTGGGATACAACACTTTTTAGACATTTGTTAAATTGATGATTACTTCATTATATTGATGTTTGGTAGACACTAATAATACAAATTGTACTTCAATGCAATGCATGATGGTTTGACGAACAAAATTCATTAATACAAAAAAAAAAACAATTTTTTAAATTAAAGAACACTTTTTAGTCATTCGTTAAATGAATAAATAATTCATAATATTGATGTTTTGTAGTCATTAATATAATGCATATTTCTTCAATACAGATATTAAGTAGTTTGTAAAACGAAATGCTTTAATATGATAAATGAAATGATTCAATACAAAGAACGCAATTCTTTAATATAATGAACGAAATTCTTTAATATAATGAACGAAATTCTTTATTATATAAAAAAAGACAAATTCTTCAATATAAAGAACTCTGCGTTTTTTCTGTGTAATACCCTCCAAATTTCAACTTATTACTATAATCGCATCGTTTGACATTTCGTCAACAAACTAAACCAAACATGACGGACAACTGATGTTTATTTTACTTGAGTTTAGTTATATATTATATATATCGTGCATTTTTATTCCAATGCTTTAATAGTATTATTATTATTCTTTGTACTTATGTCTGTTCAGCTATATGTCTGTTCAGTTATATGTCTATCCAACCTTATTATGTCCATCCATCCATCGATGTGGCCTTCCTCAACAGAAATAAAAGCCTCACCCAACAAAACTGCCACAAATATTGAATTTCCAAGTGTTGTTTGCTGCGACCGAACAGCATCCGCATTTTACCTCCTCGTAACACGTCTTGTTCTTGTTCATCTCTACACTGGGCCCCCGTTCGACTGTGAAGCGGCTTCGTCTACGTGCCGTCCGCCGCTTTAATTGTTTTTGTAAGTGTACTAGGTACAATGTAAAAAATTCGGCCTTGCGCCGGGCAGCATCGCATTCTGTAAATTGTTTACAGACGTCGACGAGATCTGATTGTTTTCTGAATTGTACGTAAATATTTGCGGAATAATTTTGCTTCCTCGTTCGTATCGTGTTTTGTTTTTACATGTAGAAGGGGGCCTGTAAGGCGTTAAAAATGTGGAGATTCATACGAGACAAGACAAACACTTTATATCAGCGGTTTTGTTCGATTCGATTCTATATATATTGGGTGCATAATAAGTGTTTGTGTTAATGATAATGAATTGTGCGCTTTATAAGCCAACATTTTCCTAAATTATTCTACTTTTTGTGGTAA
Source organism: Dryomyza anilis (assembly GCA_951804985.1). NCBI lineage: Eukaryota > Metazoa > Arthropoda > Insecta > Diptera > Dryomyzidae > Dryomyza > Dryomyza anilis. The sequence continues at coordinate 91,354,006 of OX638133.1, forward strand.
AATTCAGCAATGAAATAAAAGACCTTTCATTATATAAACAATTCCTATCAAAATTAAGAAATTGTTTCTTAATCTATATATATAAAACTCTTGGTCCGTCTGTCAGTCTGTCTGTCTGTTTGTTCCAGCATCACGTCTAAACCGCTGAACCGATTTAACTGAAATTTTGCACCAGGATACTATGGAGTCCGGAGGGTGTCATAGGCTATATATGGGCGAGATTGGACAAAGGGGCGTGGCACCTCCAATACATCCTAAACTTTCAAAACGACATATCTCGGCACATACACAAGCTAAGAAGATGAAACAAAAAACTCAAATACAAAAAAAAAACATACAAAAGCAAAACCACAAAAGCAAAATTCAAACACAAAAGTAAAAGCACAAAACTTAAGCAATAACTCAAAAACAACAGAAAAATAAAAAAGGATAGAAAACAAAATTAACCACACTAAAACTCATCACACTAAAACTCTTCACACTAATATTTACCACACTAAAAGTCACCATACTAAAATTCACCACACTCAAATTCAAAACACCAAAATTCACCACACTCAAATTCACCACGCTAAAACTCACCACACTAAAACTCACCACACTAAAACTCACCACACTAAAACTCACCACATTGAAACTCACCACACCAAAATTCATTACACTAAAATTCACCACACTAAAATTCACCACACTAAAATTCACCACATTAAAACTCACCACACTTAAATTCACCACACTAAAACTCACCACAATAAAACTAACCACACTAAAATTCACCACACTCAAATTCACCCACTTAAATTGACCACACTCAGAACTTTCGCAAAACTCAGAAATATAAATTTTTTTAATATATTTTTTAGACGTCGTTTATAAATCTCATGAATTTTAGTGAAACACTTGGAAATTTGTTAAATATCCCGCCGTTCATTGAACTCTGAAATCAGAAAACATATAATTTTTATTTGACATTTTAAAAAAATACAAAAAAAAAATACCGCCAAATAAATACAAATACTGCAGACTGACGCATGCAATTCTGATATGTTACAAAAAAAAAATATACAAACGTACCTCTAGTATCTATATATGTTTGATTTTTATTTTTTTTTTTTTTGGGTTTTTATATGGGGTTCAAAACAGAGGATATGACAGACACTCCTTGACAAAACATGAAACGCAAAACTTTTTAACAAGAAATTTCGTAAATGCATTTGTGAGGAATCATTTCACAAACATGCATAATAAATAAATAAATGAAACAACGACAAACTTTATCAATTTAGCATAAAAAATCGAGTAGATGAGAAGAATTTCGAATTCCGAAAAACCGGCGGTATGGTGGAAGCAGCGCATGCAAAAAGATTAAAAAAAAATAAAAATTTTATGCGTTTAGTAAACATACAGAAAAAAAAGAATGACCCACGACATTGTGAAAATAAAAACAAATAAAGAATGTACAGACGCAGGACAAGCAACATAATTCAAATTTATGTCAAACGTAGAATTTGAGCGGGTCTTTCGGTAGAAGAGGGGCATAGAGATGCATAAATCAAATAAAAACGAAAACGAAGTTTTTGGTTTAAAATTTATAAAGTGTTAATTCAATGGAATTATTATAAATTAGGCTTCATATAAAAACATAAAAAAATTGAATACTTTTAATTATATTAATAATAAATTCTAAAAAAAAAATGACTTAAAAATTTTGAAAAAATAAAAATGCTAAAGAATTGACAATTATAAAACAATAAATTGCGTTTTAAAATTATACAAAACTTTATATATATTACAAGTTTGCAAATCCTGTTCAATTTTTGCTTTGATTTGTTTTGTTTTTCGACACGAAAACATGATGTCATCTTGTGCGAAATTCAAAACCTTTTAAAATTTAAGTGCAGCCAAATCGTATCTGCGTAAAATGTGGGTTTTTAATTTTTATTTTTTTATTTCAAATTTTTTTATTGTTATTTTTTTATTTTTATTTTTATTTTTTTATATATATTTTTTTATTTTAATTTTGTTTATCACTTTTTGCGCTTCCTGCACGAGCTCTCGCAGCAGGTTAAAACGTATTTGAAAAATTAACCAAAAGTTGCAATCATTAATCATGTCAGTGGAATCAGTAAGAAATTGTTTAGGGTTATATTTTTTTATTTTATTATGGGGATTTTTTTATAAGGTTGCACAGTTGCTTTGTGTGGTCGAATGAAAACAGCATATTTTGTTGAAATAAATAATGAAGCGTATAATTTGACGTAAAGTGCTAATATTAAATCATGTGTTAATTTGATAAATAATAACAAAATTGTTCCTTTCTTTATTTTGCGCCTTTTTCCCTTCTTTACTGTCTTTTATTTTTTTAACTTCTTTAGTACGTTTGGCTTTATTTTCTTATTTTCTTGCTTTACCTTTATTTCCATTAGCAACTTTTTTAATTCCCATCTTTGTCTTCTTTCTCTTTATTTCCATCTATTCTTCATTCCCATCTTTTACTCCTTTTTATTTCCCATTTGTCCCTTCTTTCCCTATCTAAATCTGTCATCAATTCTTACCCTTCTGTCTTCTCTTCCCTCCTATTATTTCTCTTCTCTCCAATTATTTCCCTTCTTTCACTTTTTAGCTATCACTTTATTTATCACCATCCATTTCACTTATTTCTCTTATTTGTCTTTTTCCTTTCTTTCGCCTTGCCTATTTTTTCGCGTCTTTCCCATCTTTTTCTCTTTTCCCTCTTTCACTTCTTTCCCTATTTCCCCATATCCCATCATTACATTCTCTTGCCCCTTTTCTCTTCTCTTCCTACTTTCTTATATTTCCTTGCTTTCCTTTCCTTCCCTTTTTATCTTTTTTTCACTCAAACCTCTTTTTTTCATTCTTTATATTAATTCCCTTCTTTCCATTTTTCACTCTTCTTTTCCATCTTTACCTTCTTTACCTACTTTTCCTTATTTTCATTCTTTCACTTATTTCCCTTCTTTCTCTTCTTTCCCTTCTTTCCTATTCCCTTCTTTCCAATCTTTAGCTCGTTTCTGTTATTTTCTTTTTCCTATCTTTTTCTTCTTTTCCGTCTTTATTTCCCTTATGTTCCTTCTTATTTCTCTGAATTCTCTCCATTCCCTTAATTCTTTCCTTTACCTTAGGCAAACCCTAATTCCTTTCTTTCTCTTATTACACTTTTTAATGAAAATTTCAAAGTTCAAATTACAGCACCAACTAAACGTTAAAATCTTGCCAAAATTGATTTGGCTTCCAATTCAATTGTCCAACTTTTATTTCCTCATTTCATTTCTAATCATAATATTATTTCAATTTCTTACAATCAGGTTTTACTTGCTGATGTATGCACAACCTATACCTGTTAAATAGGCAAACCACAGTTTCTCTATCGGTCGCTCGGTCGATCTGCCTCAATAACGTCTCTTTCACCTACCGAAAAAAAAAACCTTTCCAAATGCCCACAAAACCTCAAACAATTAGTTCTACTTGAGCTTGCACATCGTTCGCAAAATACGATCGTTGCCAGAGTTGATTAAAAGCTACGTGCTAAAGGGACAAATGCTTGCAATGAAAAAAGAAAAATAGTAGGTAATAAATCTGTATTCAATAACACTACAAAAACTAAATCTATTCAAGGTAATCACTTTCAGCCATGTTTTCAAGCCATGTTTACACGCAGTTGCTATATTTAGAAACATGTTCTCATTTTCCATCGATCTGGTCTTTATGCTGGATTCAGTCTTCTTTTCTTGTTCACTCTATTTACTTCTTTTTTTCTTGGCACAAATATCAATTTTTTTTGTCTTCGCTAGTCGTTGATTATGTTGAGAAAAATGCGGCAAAGAGTAGAGAAATCTGTGGCGTTCTTGAAAAATCATGACTTGAGGTTTTTATTTTACATATTTTGAAAGTGTAATACAAAGCTATAGTTATAAAAAAAAATAACCTAGAAAGAAACTTAGTTATGTTTGAAACGATTAGATTATGAAGTAAGGTGTTTTATATGAGATATTCTTTATTTTATGGTCATCTTTAATATAAAAAATCAGAAGCTTTTCTTCATTTCCTGTTTTTTTCTTTCCCATATTTTTCTTCTTTCCAATACTTGCTTTTCTTTTCTTCATTCACTTATTTCCATTCTTACGCGTCTTTCCCTGATTTTCCTTCTGTGCCACCTTTCCTTTCTTTCCCTCCTTTCAATCCTTTCCCAACTTTCCCTTTATTCCCGTATTTTCCTTCTCTCCCTATCATCCCTTTCCTTTTCCTTTCTTTTCCTACTAACTCTGTTCCTACTACCCACTTCTATTCCTACTTTTCCTTCTTTCTTCTTCTATTCCTACATTCTTTCTACTTCTATTCCCACATTCTTTCCTACCTTCTATATCTTTTTCCTTCGTTCCCTTCTTTCCCTGCTTTACTTTCTTTCCCATCTTTTCCTTTTTTAACTTCTTTCCCTCATTTCTCTTCTATTCCTTCTCACGCTTTTTCTCCTTATTTCTTTTCTTTCCCTTCATTCCCATATTTCGCTTCTTTTCTTATTTTTCCTTATTTCTCTTCTTTTCTTTCCTTTCCCTTGGTTACCTTATGTCCCATCATTTCTTTATTTCCATTTAATGCCTTTATTTGTTTCTTCTTACCCCAAAAAAAACCAATTCCACAGTTTTCCAGTATACCAAAAATCTTTAAAATATTCCAAACTACACAATACAACTTCTGACTCAACAGTCACCTCGTATATGGCTCTCCTCGTTTACGGTAGCTACATCGTCGGTAGTCGTGACCAGTAGTGTCACCACACTCGCTGCGATCAGCTTGCATTCTCAAATGTGCCGACACAATCGACGTTGCAAAATCAGTAAGTCAGTCACTCTGGCTGGCAGGCATTCATTCAGTCAGTCAGTTAGTACAACACTGGAACATGTCAACTTTTTCCAGCCATGTTGCAGATTTTTACCACTGCATCCGAGAGTCGCATATAAAAGAAACCAAAGTAGCCGAAGACAGCTTGAGCTTGACAAAGACTGCTTTATGGCTGTCATGAACGCGTTGTTTGTGTCTTCCCCGAACAGAACTGAGCCGAATCAAAGCGACCAAAATGTTGTTGCTTCTAGCTCTCTCTAGTTCTTGGACCTGTCAGCCGCATATGGCGTTGCAAACATTGTTACTGTCGGTGTTGCCATTGTTGTTTTTTTTCTTTACTTTTGATTTTCATATAGATTTTTTGTCTGCATTACGTTTTCTTTGAAATGGCAAAGAATTGCGTCGTACAATTTATTTTTGCGTTGCTTTGTGCGCTGCTTCTTGGTCTGCTGTTCAAAGACAAGCCTTGGCTTTGACTGTTGCAAAGTTTACTTGGTCGGTCTGCAACTTGGTTTCCTGGAGATTTTTTATATTTTTTTACTAGTTGTTTTAGTTGTTGTTGTTTCAGTGTTGTCTAACACGGCCGCAGTTGGTTGAACATGAAGGCAGACGGTCAGTCCAGCAGTCAGTCAGTCAATCAGTCAGTCAAAGTCTTGCCGACGATCTTTTCTAGAACTCATTTAGAACTTTCTGTATATCTCGTATGTCTCGCCAATCTGCACTACACTTAACTCATTGGTTTCTACAGATGTTGTACTTGTTCTTCTCTGAGATAACGTATCTCAGAGATACATTTGCTACTTCTCTTGAGTTCTTTTTGTGGTTTTTTACTATTCCTGTTCTTTTTTTAGTCATGTTCTTGCTTTGTTTTTCTTTGTTGATTTTTTAACTTTTTATACTTTTTATACTTCTTCTACATCTTTTTGTTTTTTTTTGCGTCTTCGTTTCTTCGCTTAGCTGCCCTTGCATAACGTCTTCAGCTGGTTTATTTATTCTTTCGTACATGTTCCACCAGCATCCATGGTATCCATATCTGTTGCGCGATACCATCGCAGTATCTATGGCCAACTGCTGCTCTTGTGTCTGAAAGATCTTGACTTTGGCCTTGAATTTTAAATCGTATTTTTTCCTTGATTTCCTCTTATTGCTGTTTTCATTTTTTTTTTTGTTGTTCACAAGTTTTGCAAACTAATTATGATGGATTTTAGTTTATTTTTGTTGCTTCTCAGTTAATCTATCTTTTTATTAGTTAAGTCTGTAAAATATAAAAATATATATTTTTTTTTATTTATGTCTTTCCTTTTTCCCTCTTTCCTTTCTTTTCCTTTTTTTCCAAACTTTGTCTTCTTTTCATCCTTTTCTTTCTTTCCCTATATTATCCCTTATTGCCTTTCATTTCCTTCTTTCCCGACTTTCCCGACTTTCCCTTCTTTTCCTTCTTTTCCTTCTTTCCCGACTTTCCCTTCTTTCCGATATTTCCCTTCTTTCCAATCTTTTAATTCTTTCCGATCTTTCCCTTCTTTCCGATCTTTCCCTTCTTTCCGATCTTTCCGATCTTTTCCTTCTTTCCAATCTTTCCCTTCTTTTCGATCTTTCCCTTTTTTCCTTTTTGTACCTTCTTTCCATTATTTATCTTCTCTCCCTTCCTCCCTTCATTCATTATATCACGGAACTCCCACATGGGATTCTATGGGATGGACTAGTTATTCCAGATAAGGACCAGATAAGCTTCATTAAATTAAATAGTAACTGAGACTAGTGAATGCCCAGTCCATCATTTTTCTTTGCTGTTTTTTACTTCTTATTTTTCTACTTTACTACTTTGCCTAATTTTCTTTCTTGTTCTTCTTTCTCGTCTTTTCATTATTTTCTTCATTCTCTTAATTTCCATCTATTCATTCTCCCCATTCTCTCTATTCTTTCCCTGATTTAAATTTCTTATCATCTTTCCGTTCTTTTAAATCTTTCCCTTCGTTTCCTTCTTGCATATCTTCCCCTTATTTACATTAATTCTCTTCTATCTCTTATTTAATTCTTTCTCTTCTTTCAATTCTTTATCTTTTTTTCTATTCTTTTCCTATATCTTTTATTTTCTTCCTTTCCCTTATTTCCCTTCTTTTCTTTCTTTTCGTTCTTTTCGTTCTTTCTCATTTTCCCTTTACTTCCTTCTTGTACTTCCTTCCCTTATTTCCTTTCATTCCCTTCTCTCTCTTATTTCACTTCTTTCCGTTCTTTCCCATCTTTCGCTTATTTCCTTCTTCTTTTCTTTTCCTTTATTCGCTTCTCACCTTATTTCCTTTGTTTACCTTCTTTCCCTGCTTTCTCTTCTTTCAATTCGTTACCTTCTAATTACCTTCTTTCTATATTCCCAGCTTTTCCTACATTGCCTTCATTCTTGTCTGTCCCACCTCCGATTTTCATTTTTCTCCGTCCCTTCATCGTTTTTTTTTTTTTAGTTTGATGAAAACATTTAGCATTTACCATTTTTTCTGAATTTGTAGCATATATATATATATATATATATATTATTTATGTTAATCGTAAATTAATATTCTCCTATTTTTCTTTTTTTCAGGTATGTTTGAAACATGAATCTGAAACTTTTGCTCAACTTTAGCACAGCAGGTTTGAAAATTATTTTAATTTGCCAAAACACTTCAATTAATGTTGTAGCTAAGTGAAATTTGCATTTTTCTCCTACTAAGTACTTGAATAACAAAAAAAAACGGGCTGTTTTAAAGTCCTTGAAAAATGTCGAGTAGGTGACAACAATGCTTGACGCATAATTGAAATTTTGCTCAACTCAATTCAGTTCAACTCAATTGATTACAATATGAGCTACTAAAAAAAAATAAATAAATAAATTCAAAAAACCATTCAACGACCACCTTCGCAATACAACAACAATAAAACCAGCAACAGCAATAATCACATGAACTGCCAAAAAAACGCGTACTTAAAAAATACCCCTTGACATACTTTTTTGCGATTTGCTGTCAGTTGTCACTTGCAAAAATTAAAAATAAAAATAAAATAATAAAAATAAAAATTAAAAATCCATTTCAAAGAAATCAAAAAAATAAAAGAAAGTCGCAAATGGCAACACTTAAAAAAGGGGCCGCCAACGACGACACCACCGCACGACTTGTCAACAGGTAGAAGCCGAAAACGGCGAACTTCGCAGGCGGCTTTAAAACTGATAAAGACAAAAATAATAAAAACAAAAAAAAGAAAATGTCGAAATTACGACGTGTATTATGCATTATAAACAAACGTACTTCTTCAACGCACAAAAACATATTATAATTCATCATTTAATCAATGAATCAGCGCCTTACACTATGCAACACAAACAAATAAACCACTTGAACGCGTTACCCTACACGCAACCCACACGCAATGCAACTAAAAGTGTAGAAATAAAGTTTGGCCGCCACCATTAATTTGGCAACAATTTTAGAAAGCAATTAACACGCAACAGCGTCTGACAGTCTGTCACATGACAGCTGTCAATTATGCCGCACTAGAAGCAGCCATTTTTGGCATTTGGCAACACTTTTGCCATGGCGCAATACACGATTTGGCGATATTATTAGTTTGTTGTGAATATAACGAGCAACAATGTTAAATTTTGTTTCTTTTAAAATTTTGTTTTTAAAGAATTTGTAGTATTTTGCAGTAAGTATTTGCATTTTTCTGCATCAAACCCCATTTTTAATAGGTGACATTTGTTTAAAAAATGCGCAGAAAATTTAAATTTTTGGCATTTTCGATATTTCTATCGCATTAATCGTATTTTATATACTTTAGTAGTGATTTTAAATGCTGTAAGTACCCAGCAAACAGCAATACTCGATAATCAAGAATAATGATAACAAAATTTTCAAAACTGCACAATTTTCAAATTTAAATCTATTCTCAATTGTTGAAGACAAAATACTCAGCAAACAGCAATACTCAATAATCAAGAAAAAGATAACAAAATTTTCAAAACTACACAATTTTCAAATTTAAATCTATTCTCAATTGTTAAAGACAAATTGTGAATGAGCCTTTGTAAATATAAAGTAAAATGTATAGAGAACTAAAGTAATGATTGGTATCAATTTCGAAATAATACTAACTTCAAAAGAATACAAAAAGGTTATTATTTTATTTACATTTGGAACTAAATAAGCTATTTGAATTGTATAATATGACTGTCATGCATTGTTTAATTTTTAAACAAAATTAAATCGATGAATTAGAACTTGATTATTACAAATTTTATTAATATTTAAAATAGCATTTTCAATATTATTTCATATTCATTTTTGTTTTTATACAAAACCTCAAATATTTGTTTTATATTCTGCATACGATAAAAATTACCGCCAATTGAATGGATGTGGCTGCACTTTTTGAAATTCTTGCTGTTTACACAATGTGCCAATGAAATGTTTATATAATACCATTATACGCACTCGTAAACATGTAATTAAATTGCTATAAAGGCATTGAACTGCAAATTAAAAGTGTTTTAATTACAAAACAAATAACAAAGCAGAAAAAACTATACGAAAAAAATTAATTCAAATTCAATTCAATATAACAAGCGTTTATTTTAATGGCAATTCAATTGACACGTTCAATAATGAATGCATTAAATTAAAAGTTAATCGATGTATATAGAAAGTATTAGTGTTAAAAAGAAAAACGTTAAAACTATTCAATACATAGTTGAATACTGTAACGAAATACCCAACGAAATACACAAATACTAGAGAGAAAACTTGAATTGTAAACGATAAAATGCTATAAATATTGTAAAAACAAAAGTGAACATATTAAAAATAACATGCTTTCAATTATGCAACTTTTTAAATCAAGCACGAATGTTTTAAATATTCTCGGTGTGCATTTAAAATACATAATGAATAAACTAATTTTTAAAATACTATTTAAATACATTACAATTAAAAGCATACGTATTTTAAACACTTTTTCGAATCTATTTAAAAATACTACGAATGCATTAAACTTACGTTGAACATTAAGAATGCATCATAAAAAATATACTTTTTTACAATTTTAAGAATTCAATTAAATACTTCAATTTACCAAGTACGTCGACACATAAATCTTGCATTGCAATTATTTCAAGGACGCACAAAGACCTCTAGAATAAACGTCTCATGCGACTTTTTCATCACTTTATTCTTCTATGCTATAAAAGATAACATAATACAATACTGCGTTCGTTAGAGTTGATAATTCTAGAATAAATTGAATAATATGATATGTGAAGAAATGCAATAAAAAAATGTTTAAATGAAAAACCTAACAGACAAACGCGCGCGCGATTTTATTTTATTCAATTTTATTTTATTACTATGTCGTCTGGAGTATTCGTTTCGGAACGCATCGTATAACCTGCCTTCATTCCCGGTTAAACCCAATGACTGTCTGATGATTGTCGTCGTCGTCCAGTTTTGTTGTTGACGATGTGGTGACGTTGGCGGTGGTCTAAAGAAGTTCAAGGATGTCATGTTGCCAGCATGATATTCTCTTTAATTACGGTAATAAAAATATTTTTCTTAGAAAATTTATAAACACTATAAATACCAAAAAAAAAAAAATAAACGTACAAAATATGTATAGTAAAACAAATTCTTTTTCAAAATTTCAAATATTTGTAGAACAAAGTGTAGAAGTTTAATACAATTCAAAAATCGTTTAGGCGCCAATTTCAAAAATTGTCTGTTCCCAGTAGAACTAGTCAAAAACTGGTCAGTTACTGGTAGGAATTTGAAGAGTAGATTCTTGCCAGTAAAACTAGTCACAAGCTAGTCGGTTACTAGTAGGGTAATGCAGATAAACCGAAGAGTTTTACTGGTTAGTTCCTGGTCGGAAAGTGAGTGACATCGCTTGCGAGTTACTCGACAAGTGATTAGTAAAACTGGCTGGATTCTAGTAAGCTGATTATAGTGGCTGATTCTAGTGGGTATTTAACTTGGGTTAAATTGACAATTTCCATATTGAAATTAAAACAAAAAAAGGTATATTTTAAAAATGAATATAATTCAATTTGACAGTTGCATTTTTATGACAGAACATTTTTTAAATTTAAATTCAGAAATGCTCTTTTTACAGCTAAATAAAGGGTTTTTCAATAAGAGCGCTACAAAAGTTTTTTTTAAGGGACGCTACAAAAGTAGAGCGACAGGGACAGCAAACGACGCCATATTTCTTGCCGCTCTTTTGACATTTCTCTTCGGTAAGGTTTGCCATTTCATGATGAAAAGATATACGAGCCAACAAAGAGTCGAAATTATTAAAATTTACTACCGAAATTCGAATTCGTATATCTTCCCATTATGAAATGGCAAACCTTACTGAAGAGAAATGTCAAAAGAGCGGCAAGAAATATGGCGTCGTTTGCTGTCCCTATCGCTCTACTTTTGTAGCGTCCCATTTGAAAAACCCTTTATCTGTCAAATATAATTTTAACAGTTTTTTTTATGCAACTAGCGTTTAAAATATAAATAGTACAATTTAATTATCAAAAAAAGTTCCTATTAATCAAAAGTGCATTTCTAAATTAAAATTTTAAAAATGTTCCGTCATAATTTTTCAAAATAGTAATTGTCAAATTGAATAATATTTATTTTTATTCTTTTTTTTTAAATATCCTTTTTTGACAATTACATTTTGCGCAATATTTCTGAACTTTTTAACGATCTTCAATTGACTATTTTTACTTTTAATATTTTTAATACAATTGTATGCCTTTTTATAGCAGAGAAAGAAGCATCTGTGAACAGAGTTGCCATAAAATGTGGCGCATTAACTCGTGACCCTTTTAAGTGCATTCTGCACTTTTGTTTCACTATCTGCTTTGTGCTACAACATAAAAACTGTATACTCTTTTTTTTATTCTAGTAATTATAACAAGTATTAATAGTCAGTAGGTACTTTAGGACATATCATATTTTTATTGCCCACGACAGAGGTAATAAAAACTGATACTGACAAAGGCCGACATAAAGAAAAGACAGCAAAATCACATAAATTCTTAGTTATCTCATATAATATGAAAATGTTAAACTCACTTTATTCTTTTTTATATTTTATTTTTTTAAACTTTTTTTTTTATTATTTTTAACTTAATTTTTATTGTAATTAAAACCACCATTTAAAACTAATTTGAAATTTAATTTACTTGCTTAATTTAGTTCCGAAAACAACAAAGTATGGTCACCAATATTTTGCAAACAGTGACAATAATGTTTGGGTTTTTTTTTTTGTTAATTTATATCACTTTCCGTCCACATGCTCAGTTGTTATTCGAATTTCTCATCAGATTTCGTGCACTTTTTATGGGCTTAAATTACAATTGATTTCAAAATTGTTTAGTTGCGTTTCAGCAAGACAAAAACACATATAATATATATATTTAAATTCAAGAAATATATAGTAGACAGTTAGTTGTAATGTATAGAAGGTTTTATAATCTAGTAGAAATGGAACTAAGGTCATGATTGGTAACTGATTGTTGTATAATCCTATAATCCTAGTAACATATTCAAAATGCTATAGCAAAGATCTTGTCTATCTTAAAAGGGTTGATTTCGACTAAGGTAAAACTTCTAACTAAACAAATACTTGAACCCTATATAATTTGTTTTGACATGTCGCCTTTTATTTTTTTAATTTTGTATTTAGCTATTAATTCTATACTCTAAATATTATCTTTTATTATAATTATTTATATTTTTTTATATAATTTATACCTCATCTCAAATCAATCTAATAACCCAAATATCGTTTATAGCGCACAAAAAGTAGTAACTGCAATATTTTCTTGGAAATTTGTAAACTGTATTAATTACTACTATTATTTGCTTTGTTTTGGATTTATTTTTTGTATTTATTTATTATAAGAGAAGAGTATTTTGTGCGCTCAGCAAAAATATATATTTTGTTGTAAATTTAGTAACAGTTTTGCTTAAGTTGGCATTAATTTAATGCGGTGTGGTTTATTTTGTTGGGAAAATACTTTTTAATGCAGAAATAGAACAGGTTTTTATAACAATTTTATAACTAACAAAAAATTAGTTCAATGAGGTTATGAAAGAAAGAAATTAAAAATTTGTTTAACCTTTGTAATTAAAGAAAATTAATTTTTAATAAAAGAAAATTAATTTTTAATTAAAGAAAATTTAATTATTAAAAATACTACATACTGAGAAAATCATTTTAATTCATCATTTAATTTTTATGTTTGTGACAATTGTCATATTGATGGCGGCAATAATGTTGAGCGATAAAAACTATGCGCTCAATCATATTTCTCACTTAAATTTCTCAATTTATGAATTTTTTATATAATCTTAACGAGCATTACATTTTTAAACGACTCCAAAAAAGAATACCGGCCCTTTCTATACTTAAATCACGTTTGTTATCAATTAAAAGTTGTTTACCACAATCATATCATTGTATCATATGTTTGCTCTGATGTATGTATCAAATTTGAAGTATTTTTATAAATTTATAATAAATAACCAACATCCAAATAGGTACTATAAAACTTCATATTGAGAAGTTTTTAGAGTAGAACATTTTTAAATTTAGTTAAGTCAAATGCATGAGATTTTCAAAATAAAATATATATATTTTTTTTATTATATATTGATATCTGTCTATCCTTTTATGATATACTAATTTTATGTTAGAAATATCATATATCACTATTTTGTATTATTCTTTTTCCATATTGTCTGAATTTTCATGTTTTTTTTTTTACTTTTTCTAAGTTTTACTGTACATTTTGATTTACCGTGTGCTAATGTCTCCACTTTATGCCATGCTGGACTTCATTCTTAACCCATTCTCTGACCTTTCAACACACTTCCTGGTTTCTGTTTCTATGCGCTACTCTATGTTCTATGTTAGTCAGAGTAAAATGCTGAAATCGATATTTTGACATGGGTGTGGAATGCGGAACCTACTATATACAGATGGCTGGATGGAGTTACAAGCGAAGTTGACGCTTTGACTTAATGCCAGAAAGCGCTAGAAAAATGCATAAGCTGAGCACAAACAACCCTTAAATGAAATGCAAACAAAAAAGTACTAAATGTTGGCAAATAACTACAGAAGAAAATGGTATTAAAAAAATTGTAGCACTCACGTAGAAAGCACAACACACCAGCATTGTCAAAAAACTTATTCGGTTCTCGCAACTGTTAAGACGATACTTATAGTCAAGAATATTGGAATTTAATTAATTTAAAACAAATTTGTTTTTGAGAATATGATAAATTTTGAGTGCCAACCGAATATAACATTTTCATCAACCAATTTGTAGAAATTCTTAAATAGTTGGTTGTTGCAACCAACTTTTTTATTCTGGCAATCTTATGCAAAAAGTGACTTTTTCGCTATTTATACAGCAGAATTGTTTATTTTAATTAATCGATTTAGAGCATTATATGCGAGACTTAATTTCTGTCATATTCCGAATTTAAGCCAATTTTGTAATTTTATTATTTAACTTTTTTTTGTAATATATTAAAGTTTGTATTTTACAGAAACTATTATCCCTTATATACGGTATATACAATTCTAAGCCTATACAATACGTCAAAAGTGCAGCGCTACCTTATTTCCCTATGAAAAGGATTTATATACATTTTTTTATTTCTTTCTTTCGCTGTTTTTAGTCCCCATTTCTACTCACTTCTTTGGCACATATTGTACTATATTGTATAATACGCGTACATACAACAGACCCACTGACACCATCACTCAGTCCCATAGTACAACCCTAATCTAGCACTATACTGCATTTCATTGCATCCTTAACCCATACCTAACGTGTTTTTTTTTCTTCTTTGAAAAGTTGATGTTGGCAATGCTGCTGCTGCCGCCCTAGTCAGTGCTGCCAACAAACAGCACACAGAAATTGCGTTGGCGCTCTGCAGTGCAGTAATGTTGTTTTTGTAGTTGTTGGCAGTTACCGTTATTTGCCGGCACGTCTAGAGTGCCAAGGCTGCCATCAGTTTTGCCTTGGCGCGCATTCTGTTTTAATATGAGCCTAGGTTAGGGACATACGAACGACATTATATGGTGAGGCGCGCACATTTAAAAGTGACGGGGATGTAGGGAGGACAAATAGCAAAGAAAATGTATTGATTTGGAGCTGTTTATTGAAGAGGGCTGATTTTCGAAGTTGCTTTTGGCAATTTTAATGCACGACATGGAAATTAAGAGAGAATGCAGTGAGTTAAATTTTGAACTTAAAGAAAACATTTTAAAAGTTTAACGAAAAGATTTTTTTTTGTATTTTTAAACAATTTGAGGGACATCAGTGAATTTTCTATTTTTAAAATAGTTTTAAAATTCTATATGACTTTTTTTTAAATATGTAATTTTTAAAATGCATTCAAAATGAGAAATTTTTATACATGTATTAAAAATCGTCAAATTTAAAAACAGCAAAGTATACTTATTACTGTTCAAATTAGCCAATAGAATAAATAATTATTTTAATCCATTAATACCATTAAATACTACAAAAAATGACATTATTATTGATTTTATATGAAAATAATAATGTTTTGTATACTATTAAATTAATAACCGTTAAATTTCAATAGAATGATATTTTGTCTGAGTGTAGTAAAAATGTGCTTCAACACTCAGTAAAAAATGCTGTAAAACCAGCATATTGGAGGGCTATGTTTAAAGCGCTAAGAATAGATAGTGCAGTCAAAATGGCGCCTTAGTGACATTGCAAATGGCGTCGTAATAGCTAGTGACGTTACAGCATGTTGTCAAATGGCGCCAAAGGAACTAATCAATGATTTTAAATAAAAAAAGGTTTGAAAAATAATGAAATAAATTTATAAAAACGAATTTATTAATAAAACAGAATATTAATTATATTTTTTTGGAAACGTAACTAAATTCGTCAGTAATGCAGTTTTAAGTTTTTAATTTAGCAATTTTATAATAATATTAAATACCGATTTAATATTATTATAAAGGAAATAACGATTTATGAATGACTTATGGTTGGAGCTGAATATTAAAAGTGCCAAAAAATGTATTAAAAAAAAGGAATCGTCGAAAATGTGCATTTGTGTGTTTTTTTTTTTGTTTTTTTTTTTCATTTTTGTACATTCTGATCTTGCTTCTTACTTGAATCTGGACGTTTATTGGAAACTTTTTTTGTGTATCGGAATTTAAAAGATCTAGAAAAAGGAAAAATATTGTAAAAAATGTTAAAAAATGTTAAAAAATTTAAGAATTCAAAACTCGAATTTAAAGAAATAAGAAAAACTATATACAAGCAAAAACTAAGCCAAAAAGGTAAAGAAAAACTTTGCGTGGCAGCACAGACCGCCTAACGTCATTTGCTCCAAAAGCGGAAAACCAGTGAAAGGCCTGAAGATAAAGCGAAATGGGGCTAAAATGCAGCCACATAATAAAACTCTTATATAATGTGGTAAATATTTATTTAATGTTCTAGTAAGAAATACCTGTGAATAAAAAAAAAACTTGGAGACATGAAAACTAGTAGTAAAAAGTATTAGAGTTAAAAACAGGGTGGCTCGTTTTTCGCTGATTTATGCAACACTGCAACAGCGCTCTGGCGTTTGTCCACATTTGCTCTGTTCAATGTTTATTTTGTATTTTTATTTCACTATTTTTTTTCATTTTTCATTTATTTCTCGTTTTTGTGACAGAGTTCAAGGAGAACATGCAGCCAGTAACGTGGGTCATGTCATGGTTTTGCTGTTTCCGCTATTTTCGCGCCAACGTCTTGTGTCGGCCATTTGGCGTCGTTTGTTGTTGTTTTTTTTCTTTTTGTTGTGTTTCGCATTCGTGTTGTTGCATTGCGCCGGATGTTGTATGCATGGCGTCTGCAATGGCGGCCGCGCATTGACGTCGTAGTTCATTTTTAACGTTATTTGGTCGCCATATTGACATTTGTTGTCGTTGTTGTTGGCCAATCTGTTTTGCATGCGAACTTGTGTAAACAACCGTTAACATGCGTTCGTGTGTATGTGTCACAGAGTGCATTGCTCGTTGACACAAACTCAGCTGTCAATTTAAATTGACATTAAATTAAATTTAAACATGTTTTTCTTTGTCTTTCTTACTGCCCTCATAAACTCTCATTTGCCATTTTTAATTTGCGGCGTTCTAGTTTTCCATGTGTCGTAAGAGAATGGAAAAATGTTACCTTAAGTTTTTGTTTCCTTCATATTTTCTATCTTTGATTTAATTGTTTTCCTATCAGCTCTCTCGATTCGTTTTTCTAAATGCGATTGCTAACTCCAAAAAAGGCGTATGGAGCGAAACAATTCCTATGTGACGATATTTCAACTACTTTAGTAATTTGTGGTTATTTCAGATTAATCCAAGACTACTCCAACTACTTTAAAAACTCGCTCACATCTGCAACATTTAAATTTATCAGATTGTATTTTATTTTACAACGGAAAACTGTTTTTTTTTATATTATTCTCATTTTCTTTTTCAAAGCTACATTTCCAATCAAATTCATTGATTTCTCATCACATCATTTACCAATAACTTTTTTTTACATCAGCTCTGACAATGAACTCGTGTCATTCCCTTGCCATCAACCCATGCTGTTTCATTCCCCAATCGTTCCGTTGCGCGCAGTTGCATTTGATTTCAAATGCTTTTTTTTCAGCCATGTTTATTTTGGCCTTTATGGCCAACAACATGTGTTGAACAGATTATTTAACCATTACTTCTAGTAGATACTTTGTGTGGTGTGTAGCGTGTCTACTACTAGTAGCTGTAATCTATCTGTATCTGCATCAGTGTCTGCATTTGTCTGCATAAATTTGAGTGTATTTGTGCAACTGTTTGTTTAGTATGATTTATGACTGTAATTTTGCCATTTTAAGTAGACTTTTAGAACATTTTTAGCACATTATTTTATGTGTTTCTATTCAAGTGCATCGAATGTCTTAAATGCTTTCTTGAAAATATATTCACGAGATTTTTCTATAGTTTTTATTGAGAATTGTGTCAGGGAAGAATTGTTTCGAAGATGCATTATCACTGGGAAGTACTGTATTTGAGAAGTATTATTTGCGTGAAAAAAACTGTATCTAGGAATAAGCGTCTCGTGGAAGAATTGTCTCGATGAAGAACCTTTTCGGTGAAGAATTATCTCTTGGAATTATAATTCTTGTTTGGAAGTTAATTAGTTAGAGGAAGATTTGTCTAATGAGGAATAGTCTTTGAGATAAATTGAAGTTAGGTATCGGGGAAGAATTATCTGTTTAAAGTATTGTCTCGAGAAAGACTTCTCTTTGGTAAGTATTTTATCGCGGAAAATTGTGTCAGGATAGAATTTTCTAGATGAACGATTTCGAAGAAAGAATTTCTGGAATTTTTTGTCTCTGGAAAAATGTTGCTCGTTGAATGAGTGTCTTATGGGGTGTTGTTTTTTGCAAAATTATCTCAGAAAACGGTTCTTAGAAAGTTGGGTGGTATTTTATCGTGGAAGAATTGGGTCGAGATTTTTTTTTTTTTTGGATAAAGAACGGTCCCGCGGAAGAATTTTATGGAGGATTAAATGTTTTTGAAAAGATTTTCCTCGTTGAATAAAAGTCTTTGAGTATGATGTTTTTGAAAAATTTGTCTCGGGAAACGATCCCTTTGAAGAATAGTCTGGGAAGAATTATTTCAGAGAAAAATTGTCTTTGGAAAGTATTTTCTCGTGATAAAATTGTGTCGGGAAAGAATTGTCTAGATGAACGATTTCGAAGAGTGATTTTATGGGGGGATTTATTGTCTTTCGTGGAAGAATTGTGTCGAGAAGTAATTTTTTCGATAAAAAACGGTCTTGTGGAAGAATTTTAAGGAGGGTTAATAGTCTCTGAACAGATTTTCGTCGTTGAATAAAAGTCTTTGGGTATGATTTTTTGGAAATTTTGTCTCGGGAAACGATCTCTTTGAAGAATAGTCTGAGAAGAATTATTTCAGAGAAAAATTGTCTTTGTGAAGAATCTCTTAAATTGTCCCTGGGAATAATTTTACAGACGAAGAATTACCGTGGGGTAGAATTATTCGGGTTGTATTTGTATACAATCGTTTTTAATTTATTTTTTATATTTGTGCGACTTTAGATGTCATTAAGAATCAAAAAAACAACCTATTATCTTTATTATTTTGTACTAATGTTTTTCCTTTTCTAATTCTTGCTTTGAAGTCATTATTGGCGTTTGTTTTCAATTTAGAAACGTGGCAAGTTGGCAAAGTAGTTACCGAGTGATGACATCAGCGCTGCTACTCTGCCTTCTAAAGTAAGAGGGTGGATTAGACGCGCGCTCATTTTGAAAGAAAAAACTATTAGAAATCTACGTCACTCGCATACTTATCTAAATAAAGTTTTCTGCATGTAATAGAAGCATATTTTAAGGCTTACGGATTGAGTAATTTAGCAAATAATGCGAATAATACGAAAAAAAGAGACGCTCTTCATAACAATGCACTGCTGCTGCCATTATCTCTCTCTGTAAAACAACAACAAAAGAGCTTACAACAAAATTCAAAAAGAAAAAAATCTACGGCTTCATTTTTAATTCAAGGCACACACATTGTACGTCATTGTGACAAGTCAAATAGAGAAATGGACGGACAGATACACAGCGCTAAACAAAGAAACACTGCAACAAACTTGAGGACACTTTTTTCATTTTTTGTTCTCTTCCAAAAAATATGGGAGCAGTGTTTCATTCTATTCCGATGAGAATAGGTCTGCTACTCTTTATACTAAAAATTTGAATTTTACTAACTACTATGGTAGTATCTGCTTTACTTTTAAAGAAAAAATTTACTAAAGTTTATGGAAATCAATAACATTTTCATTTTGAACATGTAGACTAATGGAATTCATTCTTACGATATATATTTGATTTGACATTTATAAAAACTTTTGCTACCTTTTAAAATAATCTTTTGCTTTTGCAAAATATTTACCACATTTGGGAAAAATAATATTTTTTTAGTAAATTTAATTTTTTTTCTACTACTTTTTGAAAAATGCTTTGCTAATTTTATATAAAAGAAACGTGTAAACCCTGTTTATGACAGCGGCATGAAATGAAAAAAGAACAATTGAAAAAAACAGTGTTTAACAAACACACAGCCATGTACATCGTACAGTGTACACTCATAGACAAACAACAACTGTCAGTGGGCAAATAACTCCATGGGACGCGATACTTACCTATCCTACTATTTCGTTGTTGTTGTTGGAAATAGAAGTAGTCAGCGCGCAAAGTAAACAGCTTCAAAAATAAAATACGACGTCGACATAATAATAAAAACTATAAAAGCGAAATATATAAAAAGTAAAGGAACAAAAATACAAAAAAATAGCAAAATAAATACATTGCGAAAATTACAGCAAAACATGGTCGAGAGAAGACAGTGTTGAAGCAGCAGTGTTGTTGGCCAAAGCCGGCGGCAACGAAAGTCTATGCCAACCAAATGAATCGGTGGTTGTTGCGGCCGGTTTGGGAAGGAGAACGGGTAGGAGAACGGGTAGACGATGGGTGATACCATGGGACGGTTGCAATGAATGCGTTTGAATGGATGAAAACTTCATTTAAACTGTCAGCAACCAGCGTTGTGTCGGTTTGTTTAACAAGTCGGTTAGGAATTTTTTTCTAAATAACTTTGATAATTTTATTAAATATCAAGAAACTAAATAAAATGTCATTTTTTTTAGTAATTAACAAATACAAAGTACCAAACATTCGATGGCCAACTACTAAATACAAACTACCGAATACCAAACATTCGAATACCAAGTACTAAATACAAACTACCGAATACCAAATATCTTTAAAATACCAACTACTGAATAATTGTCTTGGGGGAAGTATTGTCTCGGAAAGAAGATTTTCGGGTAAGAATTGTCACAGAGAAAATGTTGTTGTCTCTGGTAAGGATGGTCTAGGTATACAAATAATTGTCTTGAGGAAAAAATTATTCTGGGAATGTCGAAAAGAGATGATTATAATCGGAAATAATGGTTTCGGTGAAGAATTATCTTGGAGGAATTGTCTGTGAAATAATTACATCACACGAAAATAATTGCGAGAAAAAATGGGAGAAATTTTAACTGGGGAAAGACTTGATTCGGGAAATAATTATATCGGGGTAGAATTATCTCTGGAATGAATTGTTTGTTTTCAGGGAAATATTTTCACATAATGGAATTGTCTTGCGGGAAAATTATTTAAGAAGAGAGAATTGTTTCGGAAATGAATTGTCCTACGGAAAAATATATTCTGGGGATAATCGTAATTGAATCTTCCTTAAAAAAAAACTACTAGATAAATAAATATTTCTTGAATAATGGTATCAATGAAGATTTGTGTGGGAAAGAATAGTCGGTGATAAGAATTGTATCTGGGAGTATTGTTCCGGGAAAGAATAGTCTGTAGAAGAATAGTCTGTGGAAGAATTATTTCAGAAAGAATACTCTACTGGTAATACTGCTCTTGAAAAGAATTGTGTCGGTTAAGAATTGTCTGGGAAAGCTTTGTCGCTTAAATATTTTCCAAACATAGTCCTAATTCCTGCTGGGGTCGGTCTTTAGTGCAGATAGACACAAAATAAGCCTGCCACCAGCCATGACAGTCAGCGTGCTTTCCTGCTCTGCAACGAACATGGGGGGAACTCCACGACGTCATGTTTTTGTTGCTGTTGTTGTTGTTATTGTCATGTCGGGGCATTGAAGTTGGAGAATGGAGGCCATATGCGCTGGTGTTTGGCTTGACTTGGCAACGTTTTAAATGGTGTAGGCCATGGACAACTTGGTGTTGTGTGTAGAGTTGGCTGTTGCAGCGATGACTCTGTATGTGTGTCAGTGTAGTTATATAAATGTGTAAGTGTGCGTGTGTCTGTCTGTCTGACTGACTGTGTGTTTGTGTGTGTGTTTGTGTGACAGTGGAGTACTGGGTATGTGGTGCGGTTCCACGACTATGCGCGCCAGCACAATAACACAATGAACTGCAATGGAGCTGAAATGCTTCTGAAAAGTTGTCTTTTATGACAGCCATTGAAATTGCAGCAGTAGCAGCAGCATTTGTTGTTGCTGCTGCTTTAGTTGTTGATGTTTTAATGTTGTTATTGTTGCTGCTGCTGCTGAAGCGCAAGGTTGGCAGGGTCTGCGGGACGCAGCTGTTGTTTGGATGGGACAAACATTGCAACATATGACATGTAAAAAACAAAAAATTAAATAAAAAGAAAAGGAAACAAAATGGTTGGCAAACAGTATGCAAAAAAAAAACGTATTAATGTGAACAATGCAAATAGTCGAATAACTAAAAGGCATTTTAAAAAAGCAACCAGAAGCTCTTATTAAATGAAAATATTTTAAAAAATAGATATTCAAAAATATGATTATTATAATAATTTAGTATTTTAATTGTTTTATATGAAACTTAAAATCAAAGTCGTAACCGAAAACCGATAACCGTTCGTAACCGTAACCGATCGTAATCAACACCGTTACAGATAAATCTGAAATATATCGATATTCAAATTTGCTATAAACGGTTTCGGTTTTATAACAGTTTAAATAAAACCGATTCATAAATTAATTAGAACTATAATCGAAATGAAAAAATTGCAAAAAAACTGAAATTTTTTTTATGTAGCAAAGGGTATAAAAAAGGCCTATAATTTCAAAAATAATTTTCATAAAAAAAGTAACGTGATATAGAGTATACAATCATAACACTAGACAACAAATATATGCCTTTTTTAATTATCTATATCTTAGTACGATTTTTCGATGGACTTCAAGATTTTAATCACTACCTCATACTCAGTTTTTTCATATTGCCTTGAGTTTTTGAGTTATCACGTATTATATGGCACATTTCGTGTTTTTCTACATATTTTGGACTTTAACTTTTTACAGATTTCAGTGATCGATCCAATTTCTTATGTATTCTGTTGAGAATACTTTAGCTGCCATTTTGAAATAAACTACATGAAATTCGGATTAATCTGACCGATGTTATGACCAGTTAAACACAATAAAATATTGATTTTAAGGTGTAACTATTATTTATTGTATAACATATTAAGTTTTCATAATTCAATAAAATTATATATTATATGTGAAACTAGATACATAATTCTATGATTCTTCTTACTTTGTTTTTGCAAATCTCTTTTAAGTCTTGAGATTAAATACAAATTTTAAATCGAATTTATGAATTTGATTTAAATCTCAGGAGTTAAAGAGAATTGCAAAAACAAAGTAAGAGGAATCATAAAAGTATGGTACTAGTTTCACATATAATATATATATTTATTGAATTATGAAAACTAAATACATATGTTATGCAATAAGTAATATGTGCACCTTAAAATCAATATGTTTTGTGTTTGACTGGTCATAACTTCGGTCAGAATAATCCGAATTTCATATAGTTTATTTCAAAATATTAGCTGAAGTATTCTGAATGGAATACAACTCAATGGAATACAAAAAATGTGATCGAATACTCAAAATATGCAAATAGTTAAAGACCAAAATATGTAGAAAAATATAGGAGAATTGCCACAAAAACTTAAGGCAATCTGAAAAAACCGAGTATGAGGTAGTGATTACAATCTTGACGTCCACCATAAAATCATATTTAGATCGCTGATATTTTTTTTTTGTTGTGCTATGTAAACAATACCTTTAAATTTTGTAGAAAATTTGTATGTGATATCCAAAATAATGTCAGTTAAACCGATATACAAATATTGGCAATTTTTAAAATAAAAATTGACAGAATATACAGAATGAATTTATTTGGGTATATTCAAAACAGCCAAAAGGCTAAGTTTGTGTCAGAGGATGTCTTTTGAAAGCCGCCTTAAATCAAATTAATATTGTTTTAAAGAACATTAACTTCTGGGAAATTACAAATTACGTTCATAGACTACATTGGTAGCATCTGACTTTTATGTAATTAATTTTAAAATTTAATAAAAAGCAGTTTGAATTATCAAACAATTTATATTTTAAAAACGTACAACAGCATTAAGACTAGTTTGCATTTTATTATTTTCTGGACTTTTAGTTTTTGCTCTTTGTTAATAAAACAAAGCATTAGCAAAAAGCAAAAAATGCTTTGCTCTTTGTTTTATTGCTCTTTTTTTTTGTTTTGCTCTTTATTTTTATTGTTTATTATTACTATTCTTTGTTGGACTTTTTTTGGAATTTTACTTTTTTGGGGTTTCTTAATGCTTTCTATTTACTTTGCTCTTTGTATTATTGCTCTTTTTTGTTATTTTGCTCTTTACTTTTATTCTTTATTATTACTATTTTTTTTTTTGCAAAAAAGAAGCAGCGCAAAATTATTCATTCATTTTATATTTCACACCAAATTGTCGAAAAAATCACATCCTCTGCACGAGTGCAATTTTGCAAAAACAAAAAAAAAACAATTCTCAAAACTCATACATTAAAATATGACTACAAAACAAGTGTATAACAACTATAAAAAAAAAAAAAATAAAAAATAAAAATAAATAAAAAAAAAACAAATTTCGTAAATGAAAAATCTTTTGCAAAATGGTAAAAAGTTCCTATAGCAAATGTTGTTGTTGTGTCAGCCACAACTGAAAAGCCTCTAGAGCACATAATATTGCATTCAAAGCCAGTGCCTACAAGCTTTGAAGCACCCTACCAAAGCAGCACACAAAGCCTCTGTCCACACATACAAAACTTCCTTACCAACCTATCTGAATTCCGCTTGTGAAACCTAGATAGCAACCCCTTTAGCGCCCATTTTGGTAACCTCTATAAGAACCTCTATAAGAACCCCTCTTTCGTACACTTTTTGCCACCTCTTTTAGCACATCTTTTAGCACGACCGTTAGCACATTCTTTAGCGCACTCCTTGGCATTCCCTATAGCACTCCATTTAGCACCCCCTTTAGCACCCCTATAGCACTCCATTTAGCACTCTCTCTATCACCCTCTTTAGCACCCCCTTTAGCACCCCTTTAGCACCGCCAGCTGTCCTTTGTTCCATGACCATGTTGCATGTCGAGTGCATTGCAGTGCATTGGCGCATTTACACAGATCCCTAGTTGCCAAAGTAATGCCATGCGTTGCAATGAATGCCTGCCTGCCTCAAAAACATGTTCATGCCTAAAAGAGCCTCTAAAGAGCCTTCATGGGCGCGAGCAAAAACAAAAACAAAGCACGCTAGTAGTTTATGCAGCCAACTCAGACCACTTTCTATGCTTTCAAGCATGGCAGCATAGCACCGCTTTCCTCCCATTTGATTCCCCGTTTTCCCTTCCTACAAAATTTCATTAATGCCTAGTTGCACAGGGGCGCGCCGACTTCTTCTTAGGGGACGCCTGCATTTGAGTTTCAAAAAACCCGCCACTGCCTTTTGCAACCACTTTTCTTGTCTGCTGTGCAACTTTTTCTTTCTTTGGTGCTGCTTCTATTTTTTTTTTTTTTTTGCAGCCAAGCGCAAGTTTTTCATTTTCACTGCTTTGTAAAATTTTGCATTTTTTTTTTAGTTGCTTGTTTCACTTGAATTTTCTCGCATTTTCTCTCGTTTGCCATGTTTTTTGCGCTTCGCTGCTTTTTTATGTCCAAAGTGGGCTGCTTGTGTTGGCCATAATTTCACTGCCAAGCGCCTGGCAATACTGGTGGTGCGCGACGACCGCGACCAAGTGCGAGGTTGTTGTTGGCGCTGCAGTCGTCGTTGTCGGAAAACTATTTATGGCGCTGTCAGTGTAACTGGAATCTCTATCTCCTGCAGTTACCACCACACCCCGTGCCACCCTCAATGAAAACGACTAAAAGAAAATGCAGAAAATGCGCGGCGCAGATGATACTCGTTACTTTAGATGCATCGACAAGATACAAGTGTGAATTACATGCTACAACGTTTTGTTAAATAAGGCAGGGTGACAGGGAGAGTAAGTTAGGGCTTTGGCAGTAGGTTCCCTAGTAGGTTGCTGTTTTGCTGCCTGCTGGCATAAGCCATAAAATAAAGAAAAATGCAAATTTATGCCACATTGCGATACATTTAAGCGCTTTATGTGGCGCAGCAGCAATTGTTTTATAGCTGCATTTTTAAGCAGCAGAAAAAATTGTATATCGTAAAATAGTAGTATAAAATAGTAGTAGAAAATAGTAGCAGAAAATAGTAGTAGAAAATAGTAGTTTAAAAAAAGTATTAGAAAAAGTAGTAGACAAAATAGTAGTTTTTCTAATAGTTTGTAAAAATTAAAGTATAAGAATTATAAAATAAATAGTAGTAAAAAATAGCAATAGCTTTGAAACTTCGTTTTAGTTTTTAGCAAATGCAAGAAATAGAACCAGACATGGTAGATAATTTTAGACACATTTCGATACATTTAAGTGCTTTATATGGAGTGGCAGCAATTGCTTTATAGCTGCATTTTTAAACAGAAAAATAGCAGTAGAAAAATTGTAGTAGAAAAAGTAGTAGAAAAATTAGTACTTTTTCTATCATATATTTTGATCTGTCTATTTGGATAAATAGAAGTAAAAAAATCATAGAAGTAAATAGTAGTAAAAAGAGTAACAGCTCTGAATATTTGTTTTAGTGTTGAGAAATGCAAGAACAAGTACCAGACTTAGTACTCTTATTCTAAATAAATATTTTCGGACTTATTAAAAATTAATAACAAATTTTCTATTCGAATACACTTAAAATATTTATAGATATTTATGAATAAAAATATCAATATTCATAATAAATATTGAAAAAAGAATAAACAAATGCAAGACTCCTGTTTTCGTGCATTTCTTGTTAGTCTTGTTTTTAATCATCGTCTTGTTTTTGCAGGATCGTTTTTATTCTTACGTCGAAATATCGTTCATGTTCTTGCAATTGTTTTAAGAACAAGAAGATGAGTCTTGCATTTTCTTGCAGGGTCGTTCTTGCATTTTGGGCATGTTCTTGCATATTGGGCTTGTTGTTTCAAATATTGTCACTAATTCGTTTTGGTGTTTTATATGATTTTTTAGTAGTTTTAACATTTTATATTAGAAAAGCTCCATACAAAAATAAAAAAAGATGAGAAATATTGAAAATAGTATAAATTCTTCCGTTAAATAAACTGTTATAACCGGTATATCTGATTTTGCCTTTCTATTGATTTCAAAACATTTTAAAAATAGAAATAAGAAAAACGAATAGATAAATATTAAGTCAAATTTCTTTTTAATGAAATTGCAAAATTTAGTAAAATCCCTCAAGTATAAAAAATCTCAAAAAGCAGAAAAACAAAAACCTCTTCCTCCAAAAAAAATTGTCATTGATATCTCAAAACCAAAACTAGTCATGACAACAATTTTAATTTATGTCGCATGCAAATTTTAAACCAATTTTATCAACGACAAAATAACTGCTACATTTAACATTTCTATATAAGTATCCGTAAGATACATAGCATATAGATTCTCGAAAATAAATTAAACATGAGTTCTTTGCAGACAAACGCACAAACCTCAATTCGCATCGTTGACAGTCAAACCAATAAACAAATAAATTGCTTTATCGCGCACCATTTGAATTTCATGGTAACAAATGTATATTCTATGGATACAAATGTATCTACAAAGTGACAAAAAAACACAAAATTTAAATAAAACTTTAAACAAACATTAAGAACATGCAATGAAATTGAATACAAACAAACGATAAGCGAACATATTAGATTTTGTATGCGTTTAACAGCATTACAACAAAAAGATACTATTTGTATCTGGGAAATACGAGATACGCATAGAACAAAGGGGGTTTAAGTCAAAAAACAAAATGCAAAAATATGTAATAGATACTTAAAACAAATTACATAGATATTTTTTAAATATTATTTTATCTGACATGCCTTTTGTCTGCTTAACCCAAATTTGACATTTGTATCTTATAAATTCATATGTGATATAATTGTTATTTTATCAAAAATCCAATACAACAACATTTAGAATATTATTAAGTACTATAATTCTAACATCAGATTCTTTTACTGATATCTTTTCTCCAGTTTAATCTACTCACAACAAAAAAGATACAATTGTATCTGGTAGATATATCTCACATTAGATGCATATATGCTTTTACTGATATCACATCTTATTTCTTATCCCTTTCCAGGTCGTGATGATCTCTCCCCCTCGAGCAGTCTGAACGGCTACTCGACCAACGAAGGCTGCGATGCGAAAAAGAGCAAAAAAGGTCCAGCGCCCCGACTGCAGGAGGAACTGTGTCTGGTGTGCGGTGATCGTGCCTCTGGCTATCACTACAATGCGCTCACCTGCGAGGGCTGCAAGGGTTTCTTTCGGCGCAGCGTCACCAAGAATGCCGTCTATTGCTGCAAGTTTGGACACTCCTGCGAGATGGACATGTATATGCGACGCAAGTGTCAGGAGTGTAGACTGAAAAAATGCCTCACGGTCGGCATGCGACCCGAATGTGTTGTGCCGGAGAATCAGTGCGCGATGAAGCGACGCGAAAAGAAGGCGCAAAAGGAGAAGGACAAGCAACAGGTGTCGCCGGCGGTCAGTACGACCGACTACATTAAGAAGGAGATACTCGACCTGATGACATGCGAGCCGCCAACGCATCCCACATGTCCGGTAAGTGCAAAATGGTTGAAAAAGAATTAATCAAATGTGATAAACTAAACCAAAGTGAAATAAATCAAACATCGACTAGTGTTGAACAAAAAACTGCAAGAATCATGTTCTAGCAGTTTCAGCAAGAACAAGATAGAGATTTCGATGCAAGAACAAGAACCAGACCACAGTGTGTTTTTGTTCTTGCATTTTCTAATCACTAACCTAGACTAAGAAGGTATCCGAGATCAAATTTCTGAACATTTTCTGGATATGTGGAGAACAGATAAATGGAACTTTACCAAGACAAAATATCTGGGATTTTTTATGAATAATAAAATAGTAGTAAAAATAGTAGTAAAAAATAGTAGTAGAAAATAGTAGTAGAAAATAGTAGTAGAAAATAGTAGTAGAAAATAGTACGCATTCCACATGTCCGGTAAAGGAAAAAAATTTATAAATCAAATGTGATAAATTAAACCAACGTGAAATAAATCAAACATCGACTAGTGTTGAACAAAAAACTGCAAGAATCATGTTTTTGGAGTTTCAGCAAGAACGAGATCGAGATTTCGTTGCAAGAACAAGAAGCAGACCACCATGGGTTCTTGTTCTTGCATTTTCTCATCACTAATCTAGACTAAGAAGGACCCGAGATCAAATTTCTGAACATTTTCTGAATATGTGGCGAACAGATAAATGAAACTTTCCCGAAACAAAATTTCTGGTATTTTTCAGGAATATTTTGGGCATTTTTCCGGCAAACACATAGATAAATGGAATATTTTGGGAATTGCAAAGCAGGTTGTTAAGTTTTGTGAAATTTTATTGGCAAATTCACGGCATATTTTGGGAACGGGCAGTAAACAGACAGCTTGTGATACAAACTCCGCCTTTGTCTGTTTGAAATATGTCCAGAAAATGTTTCTAAACTGCATCGACCCTGCCAAAAATTTTGTCTGGGTTTGAGGAACCATATTAACCATGTTTAGTTTTGAAAGTAGATTCCAGGCATATTTTCGGAGGGGCAGAAAGTTTGCAATTAATATAAACTCCGCCTTTTTCTAATAAAAATCGACTAACCGATGCAAGAACAAGAACGAGCCAGTAATAACAAAACCAAGAATAAGGTTAACATATTGTTCTTGCTCTTGCATTTGCTTTTCACTAATAAGAGATCAAATTTCAGTAATTCCCCTCATATTCCGGGAATATTTCCTGAAAAAAAATTAATAACAGATTCCCGGTATACTTTAGGAAGAGCAAGCATTTGATATAAAATCTGCCTTTGTGTTTCAAAATCTTGCGAAAGAAAGGTTCTAACTGACTTGTCTGGGGTAGTATTATAAATGTAATATAATGAAAGTCTTAGTAGTAGTATTATAATGAAAGTCTTAATAACAGTCTCAGACTCAACTGTTTTCAATTAGTCATCAATTAGTAACTGGAAGATAGAGCTTTTTAAAGTTTCTGTTTTTGGAGGTTTGAGAATGAGTTAATCACTACATATCACAGAGTGAATCCTCCTTGGTTATAGGGTCATTAAAATATCAGTGATTGTATCATCCATTAGAAAACATCAGAGAATCTATGATTGGTGTTTAACAAAACCATCTTTGCAACAGTTTAGCAATGAGTAAACCCAATAACAAGACATAGTAGTCTTGTTCTTGCATTGACGTTCTTGTTCTTGCATCCCTGGGTTAATTTTGTACTTTGCAAATATCTAGAACATCAGATTATTATATCGACTTTTTTAATTTTTAGTTACTGCCCGAAGAGCTACTCGCAGCGAATCAGGCGCGCAATATACCTCCGCTCACGAACAATCAACTGGCAGTGATATACAAACTGATTTGGTACCAGGACGGCTACGAGCAGCCTTCCGAGGAAGATCTCAAGCGGATTATGATCGTAAGCATTGTCACATGAAACTATGCCAATTATACAATTCACGCTCATTTATCTCTTTCTTTCTCCCTCACAGAGTTCACCCGATGAGAATGAAAGTCAACATGACGTCAACTTCCGACACATCACCGAGATCACCATTCTGACGGTACAACTGATCGTCGAGTTCGCCAAGGGACTGCCGGCGTTCACGAAGATACCGCAAGAGGACCAAATTACGCTGCTAAAGGTGAGTATAACTGTTGCTGCTTGTGTCAAAACTCTGACTAACTCTTTCGCTACTTTGCTCTTTTATTCGTTTTAGGCCTGCTCATCCGAAGTCATGATGTTGCGCATGGCCCGTCGCTACGATCACAACTCGGACTCGATATTCTTCGCCAACAATCGCTCCTACACACGTGACTCCTACAAAATGGCCGGCATGGCTGACAACATCGAGGATCTGCTGCACTTCTGTCGTCAGATGTACGCGATGAAGGTGGACAACGTCGAGTATGCGCTCCTCACTGCCATTGTGATCTTCTCCGATCGGCCCGGACTCGAGGAGGCCGATCTGGTCGAGGCGATACAAAGCTACTACATCGACACACTGCGCGTCTACATTCTCAATCGGCATTGCGGCGACCCAAAGAGTCTCGTCTTCTTCGCAAAACTGCTCTCCATACTCACCGAATTGCGCACGCTCGGCAATCAGAATGCGGAGATGTGTTTCTCGTTGAAGCTCAAGAATCGCAAACTGCCAAAGTTTCTGGAAGAGATCTGGGATGTGCACGCGATACCGCCCTCGGTCAAATCGCATTTGCAGGCGGCGCAGGCAGAGCGTGGCGGGCACGATTCGGCGACTACCTCGGCGGCTGCATCCTCGTCAACATCGGCGGCAGCGACATCCTCAACGGCGGACGTGGTGGTATCGG
The DNA here is from genome assembly GCA_951804985.1 of Dryomyza anilis. Lineage (NCBI taxonomy): Eukaryota > Metazoa > Arthropoda > Insecta > Diptera > Dryomyzidae > Dryomyza > Dryomyza anilis. Next base: position 91,385,359 of record OX638133.1, read on the forward strand.
CAACAACGTCTGGTTTAAATGGTGGCAGCAGCAGTGGCGGCATAAGTGTCGGTCACTTGTATGGCGCGCCGCTGCATCCGACAGCGTCGTCGTCGACGTCAGCGCATGCGCCGAGCAGTAGCAGCGGCGGCAGCAGCAACAATCTCAGCGTGATGAGCTTGTCCATGAGTCAGCAAGATCATATAATGGGTGGCGGCATTGGCGACACCACAGAGCAGGCGATAATGCTTCGCAACGATGTGGTGGGCGGCGGCATTGCGGCGCGTGGCGGCTACAGTTAGAGTGCGTGGCGTGGCAGCACAATGCGGGGCGTGGGGGCGTGAATGAGTGAAGGGCGTGGCAGCTACGGCAAATGTCAAAATGCAGTTATCTAGTAAATAGTTTAGTCTTTAGTCAACCTAATATAAAAAAAAACACAACAGACAGACAAAACAGACAGACGGACAGAGGGACGTGCGGACAGAAAGCATAAATATTATATATATTTTAAATTATATAAAAATTCATTATGTACTAAACGCATAGCTCTTTTAGCAGTTACTAAAAACAAACAACAGCAAAATGTGTTAATCTCTACAGCATATACTACATATTGTGTAAAGTATTTCAAATCAACCAGAAAAAAAAAATTAAATTTTTAAATAATTAAAATACAAAAAATATATATATTGAAAAACTAAACATTTCAACAGGAAAAACTGCGGACATAATTTTTATTGTAACAACAACAATTTATATACATAAAAAAAATATACATAATACTAAATAGTTAAGAGTTTAAGTGATGAAGAAGATGAAAAATTATATTATAGCAAATAGTTATAGCAAGCGACATTTGTAAAAATAAAAAAATTAAATTAAAAACGCAAGGCAAACATTTCAATTTCAATACTTTCAACTTAATTGAAAAAAAAAAAATACAGAATGCAAAAAAGCAACGCATTGAAAATTACAAAACAAAAAAAAAATAATTTTTAAAAAACCTTAAATAATGTGAAATTTTTAAATTTGAAATTTAAATTATAGCAAGCAAAGTTAAAGCAGAGTTTTGCTAATTTTCAAGTGTTTTATTTTGATTTTTTTTTAATATTAAAATATATGCAAATTCAAATAATTAAAAACAAAGGCAAAATATAGATCATACTATAAATTTTAGCTATTTTATATAGAAAATAGAAAAAAGTATATTTAATTTAATTAGTTTATGCATGTTCAAGTTTTTAGTGCTATTATAGCAAAATCGAAACAATGTAAATGGTTTATGTTTTTTTTTTATTTTTATATAGCAAATTATTTTATTAAATTAAGTAAAGTTTTAGTTTTTTTTTTTTAAATTTGAATTTAATTTTTTTTTTTATTTAATTTTTAATTTTTTTTTTATTTAATTTTTAATTTTTTTTTTATTTAATTTTTAATTTTTTTTTTTAACATTTTTTCTGCGCGTCGCGAGGTAAAAATGAATCAAAAATATTGAATATTGCTTATTTATTTTTTAAATATAGCATGTTTTCGACTACTACAAATTGAATTAGTTGCATTTTATATTGCGTTATAGCAAAAAAACTTACTACGAATTATAACAATTATTTCCAAAAAATGAAAATTCTAAAAAACTGCTATAAAAACAAGTATAAAGTGCTAAATTTAATTTGTTATTAATGTCAAAATACAAATTCATGACTTTTTTAAATTTATATTTTTAGAAAATTTAATTTTCTTTTTTTTTAATTTTAAATTTTTATTAAAAACGTCTCTCAGTTAAAATGCGTTAAAAATTTCAATTTTATTGAGATAATTTTTGAATAAAACTTGTTTTTGACAACTTCAAAGAGAATAAGTTGCATTTTATATTCTGTTGTAGCTAAAAACTTACTACGAATTATAACAAATATTTTAAACTATGAAAATTCTAGTAAACTACTGTAAAAAAACTATGAAATTCTAAATTTAATTTGCGTCTTTAAGAAATTCATGTTCTTTTAATTTTTATTTTTAGAAAATTTATTTTTTTTTTAGTTTTTATTAAAAACTTTTCACTGAACGCGGTCTCGGTTGAAATGAGTTCAATTTTAATTTCATTTAGATTGCTTTGACAACTTCAATTTGAATTAGTTTATATATTACATTGACTTATAGCTAAAAAGTTACTGCGAATTATAACTAATATTTTAAATTAAAACAAACTAGTAAAATTTTTAAAAAATACGACTGCAAAGTTCTTATTTGACTTTTGTTAAAAACGTCTTGAATATATGCAATATTTTTTAATATATATTTTCAGAAAAAAAAATTTCTTTTATTTCAATTTAAAATTGTTATTAAAAATTTTTCGCTGAATGTCTTGAAATTGCTTTTAAATATAGCTTGTTTATGACAATTTCAAATTGAATTAGTTACATTTTACATTTCGCTATAGCGAAAAACTTACTGCGAATTATAACAAATATTTTAAACTAATGCAATCAGTGGTAAACTACAGTTCAAACGAATGTAAACTTCTAAATTGAGTTTGTTAAGTTTTAAACTAATTTTTAATTACATTATTAGAAAATTATATTTTCTATTATTTGAATTTTTATTAATGGTTTTATTCATAACGTCACTCAGGTTTTATTTAAAATTGTTAACTTTCGGGTTTTTTTTATTTTTATATTATTTAATTTTTTATTTTTTTTTTATATTTTTTTTATTTTTTTTTTTTTATTTGTTCTATATTTAAAATTAAAAAAAGGTTTTATCAAATATACCTAATAGTTAACTAAATTTATATAAAGCCTTTAGTTTATTAATTTGCATATATTTTAATTTTAAAATTAAAATAAAATACTTTAAAAGCTAGAAAAACATAAAAGTAGCAAATGAAATCAAAAGCAGCAGCGAATGAAAATTGCATTAAATGTAAAAAATCTAACGAATGAGAATAAAGATTGTTTTTTATATATATAAAAAAATAAACAAAACTAACTAAAACAATATTACTTATAAAATAAATAACTTTTTTTTGTTATACTTTTTAATTTCATTTTTAATTAAACTATAAAATGGGTTGCTTTTTGCGTCGCATTATAAAACATTGTGAGCCTTTTTTTCCATTTAAGTAAATATTAAAAATAATGAAAAAAACACAAAATTTAAAATTATTACTAAAAACTAATTTAACAAAAAAAAAAACAAAAAAAACGAAGCAAAGTTGGACTGATTTTTAGCATTGAGAAATTTTTATTTTTGCAATTTTAACAAAAACGAAAAAAAAATTATAAATATATATTCCCTCCTTTTTTGATAACAAAAGAAAAGCATAAAAAACACAACTCATTTGGCAATTATTTTTATTTTTAATTTTATTTTTGTAAAAAGAAAAAAAAACACTTTTTTAGATTTTAAATAAATTTTATGTAAATTTAAAAATTTTTAAAGAACAAATTGTATAGTTAAAAAAAAATATAAAAAAAAATCTTTAGGTTGTGTGTGAATCGCAACTAATTTGAGAAAAAGTATTAAAAAAAATGTATGTAAAAAAAGTAGCAAAAATTGTAGCACGCAAATGTTTGGCGCAAAACGAAGCGCAGCATAGGAACAGAGTGAAATATGAAACAAGATCAAAGCAAAGGCATGCAATGGAAATGGAAAACGTCATTTTAGCATTTAATTTTTGTCGCTAATTTTTACACTTACAAAACAAAAGAACAGCTGCTACACTTCAAAGACTTGACATTTATTTTTATACTTTTTGCATATTTAAATGTTTTTCAAAATTTACATTCATCTTCTCATACTTATTGTTCACATGTACATTTTTTTAAACTTTTATTTTATTTAGCTGAAAAACGCAATTATTTAATAAAAAAAACATCATGGCCTTATTTTCTAAAAAGAAATCTAAACTAAATTGTATGCAAATTTTTTAAAATAATTTTTTACACTTTTATTTGTAATAGTTTGTTTTTTTTTTTTAATAAAAATAAATTAAATATATTTTTTGCTTTTGCTTTAAGTTTATAAAACTAATTTTCTAAAAATATAAAACATTTTTTTTGTTTATTTTAAAAAGAATTTAACTAATAAAAAATAATAATAAATTGAATACTTTCAATTGATTTGTGCAATTTATATAAAAAAAAACTAAAAATAAAAATTTGCAAAATTTTAAGTTTTAATTTAAATTTTAATTTAAAACAAAATCTCTAACTAATGAAAATGTATAAATATCATGTTGGCATCAATGCATTCAAACAACAGCAAATAATCAATTATAAATATTATGAATTTTATATATTTTTATTACTTTTAGCAATAGCCGATTTTTATTTTATTTTTAATAGATTTAAGTTATTTTTAGTTTTACATATTATTTTGTATTAATACGTTGAAATCAGGCAAAAACAATTGAATGCTGTTTTGCACTAGTTTTAAATAACTAAAAAATTAATTTTAATTTTAGTGATTTAAGTGATTTTTGTTTCATTTTATTATTATTATAATTATTATGATTTTCACTGCTTTTAAATGTAGCGAAGACAAAACGAAGTAATACAAAAATATTTAAAATACATACTGAAAAAATGTTGAAAAATTAAAACATAAACAAACAAAAAACTGCGTTTTTATTTTGAAATTATATATATTTTTTTTAAAGTTTACTTTTTTTTAATTCATATTTTATTTTTCATATATTTATTTTTCATAATTTATATTTTTGAATTATTCATTTATAAATTTTAAAAATTTCATTGAAAAACTTCCCAGATTAACTTCACAGACTACCAAACGATATTTCAACACTACCCAGTCTGTCATGTCTCGGAGTACTTCGTTGCCTCGAAGCATTCCCGAACTAACTTCGATAAAAATTCGATATTGTTGCTTTATCGCTTCTAATTCTTCAAATGTCTCGTAAATTGTGTGTTTTATGACAAGACATGATATTTAAACATTTATCACATCGATATCATATTGTTTTTCATATCAATCTCAACTTTGAATATTCTTTCTTTTCGATATCGATTCGGTAAAATACCTATTTGAATTTTTTAATTGCATATCATAAAATTAATACAGATATCAAAATTTAAGTATTTGTGATTAAATAATAATTCAATTATATTTTCGTTATTTTAAGATCCGATTAGAATTTGAAATACAGAAATACATGCAGTACGGTATTTTGACAGATTTTTCTACTGATTTGACACAAAACAGCTGATTTAGAAGTGACATTTCTGTTTGACATGGAGCTTAACACTGGTATTCGTAGCGGCGGCTCGGATTTCCGCTACGACGTGTTTCAAAATCCGTAAAATTCGCCCCCTAAGGTACAAAATGGGCGTGGTATAACTCAATCTTTAATTCAAAATATCTTTGCAATTAAGGTTTCCACAACCATTAACTAGTGATGTTTATTTTGGTTATTTATCTCTTATCAGAGACATATAATCAGAACTTTAAAAATAACTCCTGACCTCCTAGTTTCATAACTGGATACAAAGAATCATATTTATAATTATAATCGCCACGTAGAGTATGGACGTGATTGGACAAAAGGACGTGGCACCTCCTATATAACCAAAACTTTAAAAAGCTAAAACTTCAGACCTCCGAAGAGCAGAGTTTAAATGGAAATAAGGGATCGTATTTATAATTCTAACTGTCACGTACAGTGTGGGTGGATTGGACAAAGAATTTTGGTTACAATATTGGGAAATGCTCAAATTTTTAAACTATTTAACAGAACTTTTCAATTTATTTATTTTTTTAATTTTTTTTTTAATGCCGTTTTCACCATCTTCGGTTAAGCACTAACTGCCACTTTAACTCAGAGTTACCAATAGAATATATGGAATTGAAACACTTATCTGGACATTGTGAAAACGGCCCTTAAGATGTTTTTTTAGTCATTATACTATTTAAAGTCGTTTATTCAGTATCCCGTGAAGTGTTTCAATTCCATCTATTCTATGGATACCTATACGTTAAAGTGACAGTTAGTACATAACCGAAGATGATGCCTTTTAAAAATTAATTAGTTATTATTTTTTTTATATATATATTTATAACATTTATTTTTTAATTATATTAAATTATATTTATTTTTCAACATTTTTTATAAATTATAAATTTAAAAAAATATGGACTGTTTTCTTGGAAAAATTGGGTGATTGTATGATAATTAAGTAGAGTAGTTAAATCAATAACGAACAAACGGTGCAGAATGCGTAGGACAGAGAGAGACTTGATAGAAATTTGCTAGAACTGTTTAAGGAAATAATAAAATAAAATGTAGAAAAGTATAAAGAAAAGTATAAGGAAAAATAGAGGAATGGCTGTGAAATGGTTTTAAATAAAAATTGCAAACTTGAAGGCAATGGCGAAGCGTTAAATTATAGAGTAGGCTGTAAGATTAATAAGGATAATAAGACGAATGAATAACAATAAAAATTGGATAGCTGCGGTAAAGGTATTTTGAAAAAATAATAAAACCAATGAGTAGGAAAAACTTATAAAAAGGACACGAATGTAAAATTGCATTTAAAAATATTTTAAAAAAATAAAACAAATTTAAACTGTATTCAAACAACAAAAAAAATGTATAGAAGAAAAAAAAGTTAACTTTAAGCAAGCAATTTTAAAATTAGTTTTAATAGAATTTGTATTATAAAAAAATAAAATATAAAACTTTTCTATATTTACAAAATAACTGTATAAAAAAAGTAACATAAAGCTGCGTAGTTAAGCTTCAAAGTATTTTAGTAGTATACAAAAAATAAAAAATTCAGTCCGAATTGCAAATTAAAAAAAAAAATACCATTTAATTAAAATAAATATAGCTTATTAAATACACTATAATATATGCATAGTTTGTAAATAAGTACTTTATATAATTCCATTAATTAAAATAAAAAAAAAAGATTTAAACAATTACTATATTTCATTTTTTTTTTTTTGTTAAGGTTTAAAAAACGGTACTCACTACCAATTTCTTGTTATTGCAATCCTCTATATACGATACACATACTTATTATATATACATATATTATATATAAATATCTCTATATACATACGTAGGTATCTATGTATTACCTGTTTCATTATGACCTTGTTTCAATGATATGTAAATAGTCCAAAATGATGCTACCTCATGTAACAAAAAACCAAACAAAATAAAAGCAGCAAAAAATATTTAAAAAAAAAAAAATTTGCAAAAAATATCGCAGTTCATTATTATGCAAAAATTAAAAAATACAAAAAAAACACCCATATAAGGATATTATATACAAAAATATATATTAAATATGATATAGTTTAGTACTGGTGCATGCATAAAAATCATATATAGTGGAGAAATTATCTATTCTTACATGAGATACCTTTGAGAAACAAAATAAAAATACAAGAACCCCTATTAAATAAATATTAACAGATATATTTATTAATTAATTTAGAAAACCTAAAATATTTCCCTCATTTCGAGTTTGAATTAACATAATTATTTATTTTTATGTCAAGATTATTTATAGAAAATTCAAAAACATGTGTTTGGATAATGGCATATTTCGTTTACTGATCTAATAAGGGAATTCGTTATCCTAGAAGAAATTGTACTAGGAATATAATGGGGCATTTTTAATTAATCCAAACCCCACCCAACATAACCAACAGGTCATCATGTCTTCCCTAATAAGGTAAATTTCTACAGGGTGAGGGCCGTTTATACAATCCAGTTTATTGTTTCACTTCCATATATTCTATGGGTAATTATTTAGAATGATGGCTTAACAAAAGGAGGTGGGGGCTGTTTATTCAATGCAGTTTAATGTTTCACTTACATAAAATCTATGGTAATTAAATTGAGTGCTTAAATAAAAGGGGACCGATTCAACATTTTTTCACACCGATATCACAATATTTTCTGTTATCGCAATTTTGAATTTGTTTTTTTTTTTAGATTCATACGGTAAATTTCTACTAAGGTTAATAGTAATAACTCAGTTAAATGATATTCTAACCTTTCCTGTAAAAGTCATTATCTGAACACAAATATCTTGTTGTTTAAACTAATATCATATTTTTGAATTCAATTAAAACCTCCCTCATTATGCCTCATTGGAAAAAAAAACATTGAGTTATGCAAAATTAAAGCCATCTTGCCTTAAGGGTACCTGTTTTGCAGCAATATTAAAACAAATAACAAAGATTTAATGAAACAGTTGAAGAATGCGTTCAAATTTGCTACTTGCAAAAAATATAAAAAATAGCATACAAAATCTCGTATAATACAAAACATACTAATTATGGGAAAATAAAGTATCTAATTAAATGCAAATATTGTGCTTAACAAGAAATCGTACCTCAATCAATCAGATGAAAATAAATTTGAAAAGCAAAAAACATACCTCGTTACGATATGATTTTAATTTTTTCTCTTATATAATTAATAATTATTTGCATTATTACATTATTAAAACACTCTTTAATTTGAAACCTATACATTTTTTTAATGCTGCTTAATAATCATGCTATAAATCCAAAAAATAATACAAACCATTTCGAAATGTAGCAATCGAATAACACTGACGATTTACGCACATTTTTTATAGAAAACAATATAGACAAACTAGAGAAAAATTATAAAACTGAATTGCATTTTATAAATTTAATATTTAAAACAAACAAAAAACATCCGTTGAAAATCGAAATGATTCACAAAATACGTAAACAATTTCCACAAAACAAAATTTTAATTATATAAATTAAAAGTTACACTGCCACAATCGCAAGTTTAATATGAAAAACAATTAAATGTGTTTTATTTTATAAAATACAAACGAAACGTATGCAGTAACGTTTCGAATTATCGATAAATATACCATTACAGTCATGGAAAATTTTTAAATCGTTAGTGTTTTAGTTTGATTTATAATATTTTAAAAGATATTTTTACATAGGGTCATTTTTAAATATATATTCAAAATTATTAATATGTTTACAATTTGTTTGAAACAGAATTTTTTTTAATTTGCATAAGTCTACTAAGGAAGTTAATAAAGAAATGAGGTACAGCCTTGTTTAGTTATTTAACACATTTGTGTTGAAAGTGCAATGTCAGCTGATAAAGTCAGCTCGTCTAAAAGACATTTTTGCTGTTCAGTTCCTAAAGAACGTTATGAAATGAAACATTTTACCTAATACATCTAATTAACTTACACTCAGAAAAAAAATTACACAAAACCCTATTAAAATTAGTCAATGGAAAATTTTTGATTTAATGGTATAAAAAATAAATAAAAACTAAATAGTTTCATATAAACTCAATGCGAATTTCATGGAATTTTGTACTATTTATGGTCGTTTTCGTCATATACAGTTAAGTGTTTCAATTCCATATATTCTATGGGTAACTCTAGTTAAAATGGCAGTTAGTGCTTAACCGAAGATGGTGAAAACGGCTCTTAATGGTATTTACCAATTATAATAATAATTCATTCAATTGACTTATTTTAATGGTAAAAAGCTATTAATTATATGGTATTTTTTTGGGTGTATGTACAAAAATAAATTAGTTCAACATATAAAAATGTTTAACTTTGTAAAACTACGAACACTAATAGAAAAAATTAATAATCCTACAAAAAATTATGATCCGCGCAGAGTACGCATTCGATATTTAAACTGGGCTCAAATTTCATTCCGCATACAAATTTCATTCCGCATCTCTATTTTGTATAAGGACACTCAGAAAACATTTAGCTTGAAATTTAAAATAGCAACAAATTAAAAAAATTGAACTTATTCAAGTTAATTTTCATTAATATTTTGAATTTGTTTCTGATTGGAGGAAAAGTTTAGACTGACATTTTTTTATATTTTTGAATCAGTCTAATGTACAAGTGTAGTATTAAACAAATTCTATAATTTAATTTAATAATTTAAATAAAATATTTGAAAATGGCCCGCATTATATATTTCATTTTTGTACAATATATTTTTTTTACAAATTTTAAACATTTAAAATTTTCCGTATTCGCGTGTACAAATTATATTGTTTACAAATATGACAAAATATTAAAAAAAAACATATATTACAAGACAATTTTACAAAGCTAACAAATATTACAATTTTCGTATTTAAATATCGTGTTAAATAATTTAGTGATTATTTTTTACAAAATACTTCAATGTTGAATTTTTATTATTATTATATTTACGAGTATTCAAGCAAGAAGTCGTCTGTTATTATTATTATTATGAGAATATTAGTTATTTATAAAAAAAACTGTGAATAAAGAATAAAATATGCAATATTTCGCTAGAATCAGTTAAACAAAAATAAATAAATTCTTTTAAATACCTACAATGGTCTAAATGTAAAATGAGTCATTTAAGAAAAAATAAAAAAAAAAACACTTTAAAAAATGTATTAAAATAATTTCAATTAAAAAGGATAATAAAATTTATAATAAGAAAATAAAAAATTGATGAGAGAGAATTAATGAGATTGTTAGCGTGTAGTAGAGAACAACTAGAGCAACAAATTGATTTGTTATGAACGATTTTCAAAATCGCAGCATGCACGAAGGAAGTAACAACAAATAATAAAAAATAATTTAAGCATTTAAAAAATTCAACAAACAAAAATACATATATATTATAATACTAATGAAAATGTGAAAAATTGCATTAATTTTTATACTTCAACTGTTCAATAGCGTAAAAACCAGTTATAAAAATCTCTTATTCTTCTATATATAATATTAAAATATTATTTTCAATAATACTAATAAGTTGCATCATAATAATGACTCTTTAAAAATTATAATTAATTAATTAATTAATAAATTATTAGTCATAAATAAACATTATATTATTATATAAAAAACCAAAAACAAAATAGAAAAGAAGCAAATTTAGTAGGGGTTGCAAACCAAAACGGTTTAAAATGACAGTTTATTGAAAAAGTCTCTCTGTATAAGTTTGTATTTATAAGATGTATATTAAACGAAAAATTATGAAAGCATGGAAATTGCAACAAATAAAAATATATATTTAAAAATATGTTCAACTAAATGAAATTGTGTTTTCATTCTTTAAATTATTATTTTTATTATAAATACTTTATCAATTAATTTAATGATTTTTGGTTAATTGGAATGGGGTCTGTTTGAATTAATGTGATGTTTTTGAATTTAAACACAAAAAAGTCTTAGATCTCACAAAGTGGGGTTGAATTTACTGTAAGAGGTGGACATTTTATTTTTTTTCCTTTGACTTCTCAAATGCATTTGAAAAACCTGTTTTCATCACCATAGTCACGAGGTTTTTAATGTCATAAGTTCACATTATACTTTATAATACAAATTAAATAAATTCTTTCAGGCTTAAAGTAATATAATAAACTCCGGCTATATACCTCATCTAACAATACTAACGTTTTGAAGTACTTAAGAGAGATATGCGCCAAAAAACATTCTGTTTAAGTACCATGTGATAATTACACGGATAGATAATATTTGTTTGAATGTAATTAAAAAGGAATACAAAATTTTTCACTTTTGTTCTACACTGCGGTGTTCTTCTGGAGCCCATACGCTGCTTGAAAATTATCAAAATGTTGAAATTTATGTATTTTAAAATTTGGAGTTTCAATTTTTTTATGAATTTGTAAACAAAGCATTGATGTTTTATTATAAATTTTTCGTAAACAAATGTTGAGTCTTCAAACAGTTTTCAACAAAAAAAAAAGTAAATGGCGACTAGCTTTTGGAAGATGTCTTAACTTGTATATACTTCAACCATGTTATACTTTATAACAAATTTTCTTGACTAGATTATGTTAGTAATATGCATCTCTCTGTATCTTAAACTGGATTCAGAATAAAACATATTTTTATTTTACATTTTCTTATTTTTTAGTCATAGAATGGCCCAATGAATTATTGCATTGATGAACCAAACACCCTGTATAACTAAATAATTAATTGAAAATGAGGAACAGTAATGGGAGTTGTAAGATCAAAAATAATCGAAATCGCTTGAAAACCCTTCAAGGTGATGGTATTTAACCGGAGTATACTGTATTTGATTATTTATTTCGAAAATGTTTAATTTAGAGTAAGTGTGAATGTTGTATAAGCTAAAGAGTAGAAACAAAATAGGAAATGGAACAATATGAATGGAATTTGCATTCCATGTAGACGCAGCCATTTTAACTGCAGTTGTCAAAAACAGCTGTGTGTGTAAAACAAAATAACAATGCAACACAAATGTTTTTTTTTTTATCTGAATAAATGACGTTATAAAACTAATAATACAGAATATTTCGAACACTAATCAGCAAATGAATAAGCAGCGCAGGAGCAGGAATCCAACCACAACCACACCACAAGCAGAAGTTAGTTAAATTGTGATTTGCGCTACGAAAAGTCACAAAACTGCGTTACACACCATAATGAGTTCACTTTTTCGCAGTCTGAATAGTTTTGCCAGCAAACGTGAGAATGCTGTAAGGGAGGCGTTGGTCAATACACTGCAGGAGAATGCGCGTGAGGTGCAGTATGAAATACAGCAGAGTGGGCGTGGTAAGTAGTTGTGTGAGTGGAAGTGATTGTTGCTAATGATGGCACTGTGCAAATTTTCTTATTGTGGTTTTTTTGTGCAGATTATCTGGAGCTTTGTGAGGCGACGAGTGCGCTATGTACAACGTTGGAAGCTATTTTGCTGCACGGCCTCAAGGAGACGGTCTGGCAGACGATTAATGTGATTGCGGGCGATGCTGAGCGTCGACCGGAGCCCAGTTTCTGGTCGCCGTTGCTGGTGTTTACGCACAAACAAGTTATAGAACAGGTACAATCAATTTTTTTAAAACACATTAAAAAAATTGTAACGCAATGTAAACCATAAGTCCAAAAATTACAAGATGATTGATAAAATTTAAATTCTTTTAATAAAAAGTTCTACAGATTTTTCTTCTAAAAAGTTGCTTTAAACTAGGAGGAAAAAAAGAATGACTATGGGCCATGTTCACGCTTTCGATCGAATTTCATATTAAATTTGTTAACAAACGGTTTTGAATTCAATGTCACAATACAAAACAATTCTTTTCCAAACGAATTCAAATCGTCCAAAGCAAAGGCATTCAATTCATTTCAAAAACAAATTTTTGTACCCTGCATTCTTTATTTATATGATTAATTAATGGGAATCCCATAGGTTAAATCATATGAAAAAAGTACCATATATTTAATACTTTTTTTATATCATTTCTATAGTATTTGATATTAAAATAAATCAATAGAATAAATTATACATTTAATCATGTAAATACTATTGATTATTTTAGCAATATAAATGGACAATTTATTGAAATCTTTAAATTTAAAAAACTTGCACCTATAAGGTATACCCTAAATAAATAAGTGCTATTTGTTAACTGAAAGTATGTTTTTCCTGAGTGTAGAGTTATCAAACACTTTTTTTTATAAATTTATCAACAAATAAATTCAGAGAGTTTCTTTTAATATTAATAATAAATTAATGCTTTTATTAAGAGACTTTATAAAATGTTTATCATTTCTTAAAGAGGTCAGGGATAGTTTATAATTTCGTTATTTGTCTTAAGTACGATATATTTGTCTTTTTGTACCCTGCATTGAATATGAAGTGGTATAGTCACTTTGGTCATATGTTTGTAACACCGAGAGGGAGACGCTAGCAGTTGGAAAATATATTTATTCTTGATCGGCGTCATCTACCAAGTCGATTTATCGATGTCCGTCTTCGTGTTGAAATCACGATTACAGTAAAACAAAACGCTTTAGCTCAATAAAACTCAGAACTTAGAACACTTGTACACTTACGCTGTTTAGTATTGAAAATGGGTGTAAACAGTCGCCCACTTTTATAAATATCTGCAGAAAACACTAAAATTCACAGTTTGGTATTACTGTACCGAACGAAGTGTTTTTTTTTAAACTACATGATAAAACATATAAAAATTATATTTTTCTAACATATGCAGATACAGTCACTGTCGCAGATCACCTCAGAGATTGGTCAGTGTCGCGCCTGGGTGCGTCTCTCCATCAATGAGAAGCTCTTCTCGTCGTATCTAAATAATATGCGTGGTGAACGCGTCGCACTGCGTCCTTACTACAAAAAACATGCTTTACTCACGGACGCCGCCAGCATGGAGATGGCGGCCAGAATTATGGAGGGCATTGAGGCGCAGTTAGAGCTACAACTGCCCGTTAATTCAAGTCTGCTAAATCATTGGCCCGACTATGCGTTACAGTTGTCGGGCACCTGGACGCCACCGCTCAAATCATGTCCGGTAATATTTTATCTAAATATTTTCATTACATTTTTTATTAGAATTTACAACGCATAGATTAGCAGCGGTGTTGATGTTGCGGGTGCTTTGCCTGCCGATACGCTGGCCATTCCAACGCCACAGCCATTGTCCACGAACCAGGTCTTCTCGGAGTCCATCTCCAATAGTCCGTTCAGTCGTTCAGGCGCATTTGCTGTGCAAGAGCTGACGCAGAGCGAAAATCTGGATTTGTTTTTGCGTAAAGTCGACGAAATGGATCCTAGCGATGAGGTGTTAAACGACAGCATGCAACCAAAAAAGCAAGCAAAACGCGTAAAATCAAAAAATAAGAAGCAACCACATAAAGAGCTTGATGATGGCAAGCAGGAGTTGCCCAAGGAGACAGAGACACCAACGCATGATGATTGCGCCATATCCACTGCAGGCACCGAGCATTCCTTGGCCGAATCTTTGCCCGGGAACTCATTGCTCAGTCAAATGCAGCGATCTTGGTCAACGGATGCGGAAGGTGATGAAGCTGCGGCGTCGCGTTATTTGCAGCGTTCGGTCAGTACGAGCTCTTCGCTGCACAACGATCGCGTCAGCTATAATGAGCTGCTGCGCAAACACGAACGAAACAATGTTGACTGGACGTTGGTGTGGGAGAAATTTCTTCTACAAAGTCCTGGAATAAGCGGTGATCAAGAAAATCAAGAGGAGGAGGACGCATTAGAGCGCAATTCAAACGGCAGTCGAGTTAGTTATAAATTGGCATCTTTATAAAGTTTTATTTTTATATTTTGTTGCATTTTCAGACAAATTCCGAATTTGAATTTATGCCGGGTTCCTCTCTCGAAATTGTCGAGCTGCAGCAAATGGTGGAGCAGCTGTGTCAGCTGGCGCGCGAGCCCGGTTTGGATGCACAGGGCTTTTTGTGCAAGTCGTGTCAGCATCCAGTGGGCATCGGTAATTCTAGTTATCAGTGAGTTTTTGATGAATTTAACATTTACTAAGATAGGAAGTTTGGAGCACATGCGAAATTTTGAAGTAGGCAGCATTCAATAGTTGGTATAATGAAATTAGTCAAATGTTTGGATGTTATAGTCGACTATAAGTAGCCTACACATATTTGTAATTCGTGGAGAAGTAAAAATTAATTTCTTTCTACCATTTAAATACTTTTAGAGATCACCAGAGTTTTATATTTGGAAAATAACAACAAACTTGTAATCGTGAGACAATTTCCTTTCATTTGAGTTCCCATTAGTCTTACAATGGATTTGTCATGATTTCAAATCTAGAAAAGGTTAACACTGCATTGCTCTGTTGGATGATAAAATCGATGTTGTTTATTTACAGTACAGAATATGGAAAATGGACCCATATTCAAATCAATTCAAATATTTTGTGGAAACAGTCATTAAATTTCCTAACAGATAATATATCCACTTTTATCTTTTTGTTTGCGTTTACATTAGACATTATTTCAATTCAATTTTGAAATGTTCTATTTTGGTAGCAAAACGCGAACTTTGTGATCACGGCGAATCCATTTCCCATATTCGGATTTTGCTGAAAATTCTCCACTTTGATTTTCTCATAAAATAGAAAATTTTTAGGGGTTGACATTTTCAATCAAATTCTATAAACATTTTTTTCACACAAAGCCAATCTACGTTAGGACTACCTCTTGAATATTGAATTTTTATAAATTTTACTATATAGTAAAAGAGGTTGTTTGAAACAGTGTATTTTGTCGCTGTAATAAAAGTCTTCCTTAGATTTTAGTGTTATATTTAGTGTTATATTTAGTGTAAGATGTGCGTATTACGGGTCATAAGTCGACCGATCCAGTCCATTTTCAATACGAAACAAGTAATCTAAGTTTCGAGTATCATTGATCTTGATTTTCTTATTTTTTTTTTTTTTTTGAAAACGTGATTTCAACACACAGACAGACGGTAATTGCTAAATCGACTTGTAATATGACGCCGATCAAGAATAGATATGTTTTACATTCCTGAAACGCTCCTTTTGTGTGTTTTAGTAGAGGGTATAATGAATAATTCCTCGTTTGTTGAAAATTCTATTATTCGTCATTTGTTCAAAAGTAACAAAAAAATCATATCATATCATTCTTTTCACCCACACAGAGTGTGCGCCTTCAGCGGCAGTTATTACTGCGACAAATGCATGGAGCTGGAGCCGTTCCTAATACCCGCCCGTATTATCTACAACTGGGATTTTCGCAAATATGCGGTATGCAAACAAGCCGCCACCTTTCTCGTTGAGTTTCGCACGCAGCCCTTTATTGATCTGCTGGTTTGTTGCTATGCTTATTATTCAAATCTCAAATATTTCGATAACACTTAAATTTTAGCTGCTGAATCCCGGCATTTATCAGGCCTCCGACGCCATGGCTGAGCTGCAATCGTTGCGTATACGTTTGAATTTCATTCGCGCCTATTTGTATGCGTGTCGTCCCGCCAGCATTGAGCCGCTTAAATTGCATTTCCTTGGCAAAGAGTATTTGTATGAGCATATACATCAGTACTCTATCGCGGACCTGGCCATGATACAACGCGGTACGTTGGCGCAGCAGTTGCACAAGGCCTTTAAGCTGGGCGAGGCGCATATATTGCACTGTGCGCGTTGCAGTCTCAAAGGATTTATCTGCGAGATTTGCAAGAGTGCACGTGTACTGTATCCATTTCATATTGATACCACATATAGGGTAAGTATTACGTAGCTATTTCTTTTTGAAGGGGTCCGTCTTGTCTGAGTTGTACCTTCTATCAGTCGGAACAAGTAATGCAAATGAATGTTGTGATTTTAAAAGTGGAGTTTTACAATTCTTAATTTCGCTTTTAGAAAGTTTAATACAAAAAATTCTTTAAAAATGTTTAATGTACTTTTTTAACTACTCATTGCAGTGTGAGTCCTGTGGTGCTGTGTTCCATGCGCAATGCCTGAATCAGCAGCAACCATGCCCTAAGTGTGAGCGCAAAAAGCAACGTGAAAACATGCCGTTGCTCGAGGAGAATGAGGAAGAGGAGGACAAGGAGACGGAAGAACAAGAAACACAACAGACGCTTGAGAAAATACAACAGCATGATAAGCTGCAATCACGCGAAGAAGAGCAGTCTTTGGTGGAGCCAAAACAAGTGGAGGCGTAGTTTAAAACAAACAACTTTAGCGTTTATTAGAGACTCAAATCGAGACTTTCATTCCCCAAAATGCTAAGTCAGCTTAAAATGTTTTTAATGTTGTTATATTTTTGATTCGGTTCTGATTCCTGGATTCTGTGAAAAGTTTAAACAAAGTTTAGCCTTTCTGAATTTTCAAATATTCTAAATGCACACCTTAGCATTTTTAGAAATTGAATAAAAGTCTATCAACTTTTTTTGTAGTTTTCCAGATAATTTAAAGTCTTCTCCTGTAAACTTAGCATTTTTTGGAATGGAATAGTTGAAATGAATGACACTCATTTAATAATTTATAATAATGCCTTAAGATATCAATGTTGTATGTTGTCTGCAATCAATTTGCGATTTGTTATAGTTAATTAAGCTTGCTTAGGTACCATTTTAATTATAAACATAATTGTATTAATAAATACAAACACATTAACATGCCGAATCGATTGTTTTATTAAAATCAATCAATAAGTTTGACTTTTTCAAAAACATCCCAAAAAAATGTCAGAGACTCATGGAATTTGATAGAAAAATATACTTGTTAGGAAACTCATGCAATGCAAAATATTACTAAATACAAAATGTTTTAAATTACCTCTTTTTGCATCTATGCTGTAGTAGGCTATTTTAAAAAAATTACGGCTAGCTTTGGTTTATGGCACCTTTCAGGTACTTGCAAGTGAACACAACCCAAAAGCGGGTGTGATTTTTAAATCGAAATTATTTTACTTAACATCGCGAACACTTATCGCACGCACAACAACACAATAGTTTTAAATATATACATTATTTTTAATTAGCCTATGTATAAATTTAATTAGTGAAAAATTAATTGCAAAATTTTAAGATTCGTGCTTTTTCTTTGGTTTACAATTTATTTTAGAGTTGCCAACTACGTAATGAACGTACTAATACTTTAGTACGTTTTAGAGTACTAGAACTTTTGAGATGCTTTAGGGTACTTGAACTGTAATTATAATTATTCGTTAAAAAATTCAAAATTTTTAGTTTAAACAAAAAAAAAACAATAGAAAATCATTTTGATATACATATTTGTGCGAATATGGGAATAACTTAAATTTTATTTCAATATCATATCGGCTGCTTCTAGAGCCAGTTTTTATGATGAAGACATACATGTGCTAATGAAGACATACAAATGATTATCTAAATGCATTTTAAAAATCTCCTCTGCGTTATGATTTAGAGCTGCGTTACTGATTAAATGGTCTGTAGTCACTCGTGGGTTTGTGTTTTGTGCGGAAGAAATCGGGAGCAGCAATACAACTTTAATTAATTATTTAATGTAAAGTATAAATTTTAAATTGTAACAACGTGTTGATTCTTATTGCCAACAATTGTACAAATCAGCAGAGTTTCATGAATGCGACATATGCGGCGGATGTCCACAAAATTATGGATCATAGAATAAGTTATTGTTAAAAAAGTGAATGGAGAATAAAACTTAAATAAAACAGCATTTGTGCGGATTTATTTGAGAAGAGAACACAGAAATGTCAATGGCAAATAGAAAATCTTCTAGAAATAGCGTCAATTTCAAATTTACTTATTTAAAGAAATTTTGTTTGTAATAAAAGAAAATTGTCCTAATTTACTTAAAATAATTAAAATTTCCTTAATATAAAGAAACTTTTTCGTACACTCAAAAAATTACTGCAATAAAAACGCTACATTCTGTGTATTTATTTTGATCGCATGCAGTATTAGTTTTTATTACATTTTTATTCATATTTTACGATTTACTAGATTTTTCTTTCATTATTAAAATTTAAAAAGTGACAACTCTGGTATTTGTGCAAAATAAAAATTAAGTGATAGCACCGTTTTACAGATATTTTTAAGAAAATGATAAATTCAGTGAGTAAGCATAACTTTTGACGTTCTATTCACTATTTCAAGTTCAGTTTCCGTTACCTTTACTTACAAATTGGTCACAACATGTGTTACCTACTCCCTATTCATCGTAACATTCATTATGAGCACCGGCTAGCTTGCGACTTATGCGGGGTGTCTTCTTAACCCATCCTGAAAGGTCGAGGAGCGAACAATAATCTGAGGAGCATTTCTGCTGATCAAATAAAAAAAAAACAAACCTAAACATTTAAATTTCAAAATCGACAAAAATCAAAATTAAGACCATTCGCAGTCGTAGTCAATTTCCGACATCATACCGCCATAATCATATCCGCCCCCATTTTCTTGCTAATTTATCAACTCATTTTAATTCAAATTTTCAGAAATTAATAAACGTGGAATCCCAAGTACTTAAGACGTGTAAATGATACGGCTCGTAACTACGAACCGCAAGTGCAAACCGCTTGTGCAAATTTTTGAAAATGTACACAGTGTTTTAAGGTGTGCGTGTGTGGATGTGTTTAATTTCAAGTGTTATATATAACAGACAAATATGGACATTCGTAGCACAAAAATATTATAATTACAAAATGTTAAAGACTGACAGAAAAACAAAAAAAAATCAGTTACAAAAATAAACAATTTAACGAGGCGCTCCAGAATTGGCGGCAACAACTGGTGACTACATATGTGTTTAACACATGCGTATAATGTCTTGTAATATGTGTGTTGCACCTTAAGTATTGCCATATACAAAGTGATTTGGATTGGAGTCTTTTTTGGTTATCCCTTTTTTTATACTCCTAATTTCCCACCAATGATATAGCTCTATTGAAAGGGGGAAAATGGTATTTTTTTGGAACTTTTCCTTTTTTTTCTTTTTCTCAAACTCTCAAGTGTGTTTAATAACTCTAAACCTCTTTAAATAATGTATATATTTTTACAAAATCAAAATAAATGAAAGTTATACTTTTGCAATAACTATTTCTGAATTAAATATTTTAATACTTTTTTAACCACACAAATACAAAATTATAATTAAATGAAAAATAATATTCAACTAAGTTATTTTGAGGTCTTCGCATAAGGCAGTGCGGTCACCGTAATTTGGTTTTGACAATAAAAATTAAACGTTTGATACTTTCCGCGGACGTTTAAATGCAGTCACTCACTGCGGTGTGGGAAATACACTTGCCTCGGTTATGTGTCTTCAATTTTTGGTGTTTTACATTGGTCGAGCCACGTGGAACGACTGCTACCTGTATATGTTTTCGATGACATAGAAACATATTTATAAAAAAAAACATAATTTTATTAGGTGGTTATTAGTTATTACTTTGCTTCAAGATTTTTGCGAAATGACTCGAGGTACAAAAGTGGACTAGTCTAAAATTGTTGATAGATAATAATCGTCTCAAGTAAAATAAAAAGAAGTACAGTTTTTAAGATTTTTTGCGCAAACCACTGTATTTGGATTCTTATGGTCAAAACTAAAAGAGCTATAGTTTGGACTTCAACCAATTTTCAACAGTTTTAAAACAATTTCGAATAATTTATAATTTTATTAAGTAATATTTCAAACGCCAACCGAATATGGCACTCCACTAACAAATTTCTAGAAAATACGTTTCAACCGAATAAAGTTGGTTGCTACAATTAACTTTTTCGTTCTTCCAACCTCATGCCAAAAGGAGACTTTTACTTATAAAAATGGATTCAATGTTTAAAAATGATCCAGTAAAATGTTATAATTGTGAAAATTAAAAAAAAATCTTAAATATTCTCGTTGGTTTTTTCATACAAATGTGTGTATCCTAAGCCTACTTCTTCCTTCGTTTAAAACTACTTGTTATTTATTCAGATTATCAAAGGCTGCTTATTTATTTTATCATGAAATTATGTCTATCACAGAACCAATTAACACTTTGTCCAACAAATTTATTCGGTTGAGAGCGCTTAGTTGGCTATTATATTCAAATCAAAAAGAGTTGTACCCATGTAACGATTCCTACCAGGATCAAGTCAGTTTTACAAGTCATTTGTTGAGTAACTCGCAAGCGATGTCACGCTATTTCCGACCAGAAACTAGCCAGAAAAACTCTTCGGTTTCTGGGAATTTCCCTACACGTAACCGAGCAGTTCTTAAATTAGTTCTATTCTTCAAATCAGCAAATGTTATGGAAATGTTTATACCTATTATCGGTCTCGATTGATTAAGATTAGATACATTTTATAATTGGTTGTAGAACGTGTTCAGATTTCGCGTTGTTCATACACCCAGTTTCCGTCAAATCCCATTAAAATGGGTCAATAGGACAATTATTGATTTAATAGAATACATATTTCATATAAACTCGATTGCAATGTAATGGTATTTTCCAATTAAAATAAGAATATATCCTATTGACTATTTTTAATAGTAAAAAATTATTATATATAGTATTTTTTCTGGGTGTACTTCAATAATGTCGATTTCGCTTCCCTAGTAGTAATTTATCCCATAAGGGTATACATTATCATGATCATATCACGAACGTTCGGGTTCTGGCAGGGACAAAAAATCAATGATCAGTATCCTATTATGATTTCTACAAGAGTTAAGATTTTTTTTAATTAAAGAGGTTAAGAGGTAATTGTAGTTAATTGTTTTATTTAATGATATTTTATTTATTAAAAAAAATAATGTTGTCCAGATTTTAGCATTTTTTTCTTTTTGTACAAAATTTATTCTTGAGATTCTCGAATTTTTAATAGTTAAGAAATTAATGTGATCGTGTTAAATATTTAGCATTTATTAGTGCCGAATGTTCGACATAGTCCAAAAATATTTTTCTTACAATAATCCGTAGTTTTGAATTTTCAAAAGCATTCAAAGTTTAAACGAAATTTAGGATTATCTGATGAGATTAAATAATTATGTACTAAATTAACAAAATTTAACACTTTGTCAGATTCTTCTCTATGACAAAAGTTGAGATCGTCATGCCGTGTTTATAGGCAATGGCCACGAAGAATTAAAACGTTTTTCAGACGCAGCATGTGCCATAGGCTAATTGCAGCATTGCCGACTATCAACTTGTGCCAAATGAGCTGCTCCTCGCACATATAGTGACTTCCTATGGATGTTTGTTAGCCTAGACGAACGATGTCCCGGTCTAATATGACACTTTGTAGCAGTGAATTGTGGCTTGGGTACTTTAGGCTAAATCCAATTTTAGAACAATCTCGGTTAATCAATTAATCAGCTATTGATTAATCAAACAGTTTGATTAATCAAAAACCCTAGTAAAAACTAATAAACTTGCTTTTCTACATAAATCAACTACATATTTATTTTTTTATTATTAACACATTTTTATTACTTTATATTTATAAAATATTTTGAATACTAATATCCGGCCAATTACAACTTCGACTTAATCATTTGACGCTGCTGCACCTCCTGCTGCAGTAACTGCAACACATCCTGGGCGCAACCCCAGGCCATGGTGACGCCGCTGCCTCCATGTCCATAGTTGTGTATAAGTAGTTTATTGTCGCCTAAGATATTAAAATAATCAATAATAATATAAATAAAATATAGTAAAATATATAAGTAATTTAATAAAATATAATAATAAATTATAATCAGCAACTTGCTGTGTACTATAAATACTTACCACGTGTTGGGGCCACCTCCAATCGCAGAGAACTGCGTCCCGGACGCAGACCCACCCAATCGTACAGATGTTGTGCATGCTGCAGACCGGGTATAATTTTGCGACAGCCCTCGACAATGAACTGCTTATCCGCTGCGCAAACACTGATGTCATAGTTGGACTCTTGGTGTGTGCCGCCCAAAACTACGGAGTCTGTGCTGCAAATTGGAGAACAAAATATTTTTATTGCCTCTTTCTGTATTTCGAAACAAAAGACTATTGACGAAAGTTACGTAATTTTAATAAATTCCAAAATTTTAAAGGTCAAGTAACATGAAATCAAAATTTGTGTGACGAAAATTTGACGTCAAATTTGCGTTTCGTCGTTCGTTTCGAAATACAGAAAGTGCGTATTAGTTTAAAACGTTTATATTATGAATTTTCGATATACATAAATGCTTTATAATTAAATGTATATATAATACAAATCTGTTGTGCCAACCGAATTATCATATATTATGTCGTTTCTTATAGTCAAAACTAAAATGCTTCATGTTCTTGCACTCACGAAAGTATACACTTCCACCAATTTGCAACAGTTTCGTTTTGTGTGTAGCACATACTATTATTTGCAGTGTCTACTAAATATTGTAGTTTCAAGAAACGATTTTTAAAAAATTCGTTACAACAGACTGAATTTCGTTGTTACAACTTATTCCTTTCACTCTATTAGTCATCTCTGACAAAAGCAAAGCAAGAAATAATGATCTTGCTTTTCAACACTTGGACTTTCTCTTGCACAACTCCACAAGTAAAATAAGAGTATTGCTTCATGTACTTGCACTCTCGCATTTTTGGCAGCGTTAGTCTTGCGCTTCTTATCTCGCACTGACATTTGCAAGAACATTTAGATCTTGTTCTTGCTTTTGCAATAAAACACAAGAGCAAGCAATTTTTGACCATCTTAACTTTCAATCTCATGTCAAAAGAGTATTTTTACAGTAATTTACATTCTCCTAAACACTTACTTGGGAATGATATAGTTGCCATCGTCGGACTCGTCCAGCAGCACATAGTACAGCCAGTTGGCCTTAACGCGCGACACCTGTCCGCGCACAGCAAACATTTGCTCATCACCCAGCAGCTGTTTGGACCCCAGTCCCGTGCAGTTGATGATGACATCGTAGTCATTGTCCAGCGCAAATGCCTCCAGATCGTTGACCTTCTTTTGCTGCACCCGACCGCCCTGCTTCGCAAAGCGTTTCATTAGGTAGGGCAATAGTTTTACCGGCTCTGAAGTGTAGGTTATGAAGTGCAGCCCGGCACTAAAAATATTTTACATTTTATATTTATTTTTATACATATTTTTAAAATAGACGCACGTGTATTTCTTTTCCCTACCAACATTGTATTCGTCGAGCTGCCTCTGTTTTAACACTTCACAGCCATAGACTATGTCCTTCCAGAAGTCATCGAGTGGCTCGGACGTTGTGGTTAATCGCACGACTGGTATTAGACAGATGCCAGCCTCGCCAGCATCCTCCGAGAGCCATAGCTGCTGCAAAAAGTCGTGCATGCCTTTGGACCATTTGCTAGTGTTGCAAAATTTTTAAATAGTAGATATATATATAAACCACAAAAAGATTTAAGTGAGAATATGAACATTTTTATAAAAAAAATACTATCGATTCTTATATCCGTCCGATTGCTACGTCAATTGTTTATGGTGCAATATCAAACAATGTTTGTATCGATGAAGAATTGCGCTGATATCATCATCTAGATATATGTCTGCCATTTCGTTCTCACCCAAACTGCCTACCAAACCTATGCCATTTCGATTCCAGTCTATCATTTTGCTTCGATCTGTATTGCCCTTCCTTACATTTCTTTACCTATTTTGCATTCAAATCATAGTAGGAAACAGGCAGGCTTTTTTCACATTCCCATCTTAGCCTACCTGAAATCTTCTTTAAATATATGAGATCTGTAGGTATTTATACTGTATTTTTTAACAGCAAATTTTCTTTCATTTCCCTACCTACAATTTTTGTCCGACTATTAACCTGTCTAAATTTTATGTTTCTGCTAGGGTGATATGTTTTAGTCAATCAAAACTTATCTTTTTATTACCATAGATTTCAGATCAAAGTCACTATCTGAGTCGATTTAACGCTGTCCGACAGTCATTAGTCTGTCTGTTTGTTGAATTCCTGGATTATAGGAAAATAAGTAGAACTGGATTCCTTGTATACCTGCGCTATTCGAGTTGATAGTTACAAGATTAATTCGATAAGATGGAGAATTCACACGTTATCGAATAATTGATATCGAGTGTCAAATTGAACCTACCCGAGTGGAAATTTAGTTGAGGATGCGACATTGTCTAATCAGGTAGCCTGATTTCAAATCAGGCAATGATCAGGGGTTTTCATCACTGCGTAATTCAAAACGTGCTAGGGTGATATGTTTTAGTCAATCAAAACTTATCTTTTTATTACCATAGATTTCAGATCAAAGCGATAAATGTTTAAATATTGTATCTTGTCAAAGAATTTGAATGAACGAGAAAATATAAAAATTAGATTCGATAAAGCAACGAGATTGAACTTTTTATTGAAATTATTCGAAAAAGCTTCGAAGCTGACTGAGTACTTCCCAAGCAACAATTTACTAGGAAGTTCAAGAAAAATATCGTATGAATATGAATAGTATATACTCGCCAGTCAAATCTAGTGCGAACCTAGTCGGTTACTCGTAGGGAATGAAGAGTATACCCCCGTTAAACTATTCTAAAACTGATAGATTATTGGTAGGGATTTGAAAATTATATCCCTGACAGTAAAACTAGTCAAATATTCAAAACTATTCAAGAACTGGTTGGTTACTGGTACTGGTAGGGAAATACCCAGAACCGAAGAGTTATATTGGCTAGTTTCTGGTCAGAAAATGCGTGACATGACTTGCCAGTAACTCGGCAAGTAAAAGTGGCTGGATACTTTCAGCAATTGTTACTTGGGTCATATAATAAAGCCTTGCGGAGATTTTTATTACTGAATATATCTGAATATATCTTTTTCAACATTTTTTAAAATGTGTTTCTCGCAAAACGACCTGTGTGTCCCATAAAAATTTAACTAGTTACAAAGTGTCCGGCACACGTTATTTTTAATCCATGATAGTTCTACTTAAAACTAAACTGTTTACCGAAACGTAAAAAAAATGTCAGCGTTTTTGCTTTTTTAGATTTGATTTGAGAAATACACTTACTGCACTTTATTTGTTGAGGTGCCACCAAGCAAAAAGGGGCCCCATAGACCTGCCGATCCGTCACCAGTTGTATTGGGCGAGAATGCATCCGAAATAACGGTGACCTCTGTGTGCGTCTGTTGGCCAAACTGTTCGAGCACTTGCAGAGCACAGCAATAGCCGTTGATGCCACCTCCAATGATAGCGACGCGCATTTTTATAGTATATTTTATTTTCGACTTTTAAACACGCGAGGGAAACACTAACTTGTGCACTTCAGCGATAGCCGTAGACATCTGATTGTATTTTTTTTATTCTGGACAGCTTTAGCGTTACTGCTGTTGTTGTGCTGTTGGCGGGTAATCGTTGGAGGGCCTCTTGATAAGAGCCGTTTATTGCTCTATAATGCGCTTTGTATTTTTTTGTGTAACTAATTTAGCGATAATTTAGTTTTGTCTCAATTGAATTAGTATTGCAGACGAACGAAATCAGCAAAAGTTATGGAAATGTTTATACCTATTATCGGTCTCGACTGATTAAGATTAGATACATGTTACAATTGATTGTAGAACTTGTTAAGATTTCGAGTTGTTTATACTTCGATAAAGTCGATTTCGCTCGATCATGCCCATATCATGTACGTTATGCATCTGTTACGGTTCTGACATAAACAAAATCCAATGATCAGTACTTTATCATGAACCTGTTAGAATTTCTACTAGGGTTAAGATTTTCTCTAAATTAAAGACGAAGCGTGATAATTGTTTTATTTAAGAGGATATCTTATTTATGTTTTTAAAAATACACTGCGTTTCTTATAATAATTTAGTACAGCTTTTTTTTTTGTTCGACTCGGAAAAAAATTGAAGAATTTTTTTTTATTATGGGAGATTTTCGAAGAATATTGATGAATAATGAAAATGGACATGGCCCAATCGCTAAGCATTTGCATCATCACAATAGGCGATATAAATTTCTGTAGCTGGTGTCCGTATAGTTCGAGATACATGCGAACTGATACATGCGAACGTTGAGCATTTCTTGAAACTGCAGCAATTGTCGGTTGCCATAGATGTGCCACAGCTGCAAACAAAATTTTGGCATCACCATCCAACGCACTATCCTTGAGCTACCGACGCTACATTTTTTTTTTTACTTTATATTTATAAAATATTTTGAATACTAATATCCGGCAGACTACAACTTCGACTTATACATTTGACGCTGCTGCAACTTCTGATGCAGTAACTGCAGCACATCCTGGGCGCAACCCCAGGCCATGGTGACGCCGCTACCTCCATGTCCATAGTTATGTATAAGCAGTTTATTTTCGCCTAAGACATTAAAAAAAATCAATAAATAAAACACTTTTGTTGTTTATTTTAAATACATACCACGTGGTGGGGCCACCTCCAAGCGCAGAGAACTACGTCCAGGGCGTAGACCCACCCAATCGTACAGATGTTGCGCATGCTGCAGACCGGGTATAATTTTGCGACAGCCCTCGACAATAAACTGCTTATCCTCGGCGCAAACGCTGATGTCGTAGTTGGACTCTTGGTGCGTGCCCCCTAAAACTACAGAGTCTGTGCTGCATATTGGAGAACAAAATAGTTTTAGTTTAAAACGTTTATTTTATGAATTTTCGATATAAATGCTTTACAATTAAATGTACATGTAATACAAATCTGTTGTGCCAACCGAATTATATATTAAGTCGTTTCTTATGGTCAAAACTAAAATGGTTAATGTATACACTTCAACCAATGTGCAATAGTTTTAACGTTTTGGTTTGTGTATGTACTAGTATTGGCAGTGTCTACCGAATATGGCAGTTTCAACAAACGATTTGTTAAATATTCTTTACAACAGACTGAATTTCGTTGCTACAACTTTTTTCTCTCTATTAGTCATAGATGATTTATAAAAGCAAAGAAAGAAATAATGATATTGCTCTTTAACACTTAAACTTTCTCTTGCACAACTCCACAAATAAAATAATGTTCTTGCACTCATGCATTTTTTTCAGTGTTAATCTTGCACTTCTTATCTCACTTTGGCACTTGCAAGAACATGTAGATCTTGTTCTTGCTTTTGCTCACGGTATTTAACATTCTCTTCAACACTTTTTTTTTATTGTTTTTTTTTTTTGTGGTATAAAAATAGAGCCACAGCACTCAGACAGGGTTATATCCATTGTGCTGTCTATAACACTTACTTGGGAATAATATAGTTGTCATCGTCAGACAGCACATAGTACAGCCAGTTGGCCTTAACGCGCGACACCTGTCCGCGCACTGCAAACATTTGCTCATCGCCCAGCAGCTGTTTGGACCCCAGTCCCGTGCAGTTGATGATGACATTGTAGTCATTGTCCCGCACAAATGCCTCCAGATCGTTGACCTTCTGTTGCTGCACCCGGCCGCCCTGATTTGCAAAGCGTTTCATGAGGTAGGGCAATAGTTTTACCGGCTCCGAAGTATAGGTAATGAAGTGCAGACCGCCACTAAACATATTTTATATTTTATATTTATATTTTTTATATATTTTTAAAATAAACGCACGTATATTTCTTTGTTCTGCCCACATTGTATTCGTCAAGCTGCTTCTGGTTTAACTGTTCACAGCCATAGACTATGTCCTTCCAGAAATCATCGAGTGGCTCGGACGTTGTGGTTAAACTCACAACTGGTATTAGGCAGATGCCAGCCTCGCCAGCGTCCTCCGAGAGCCACAGCTTCTGCAAAAAGTCGTGCATGCCTTTGGACCATTTGCTAGTGTTGCATAATTTATAAATAGTTAATAGTCAGAATAATATAAACCAGTAAAAGTATTTAGTGGAAATATGAACATTTTTCATATAAAATACTATCTATTATTATTTCTGTCGGATTGCTACGGCAATTGTTGATGGTGGAATATCAAAAAATGTAATATCCATAGCAATATTCACAGCACCCATATTGAAGGAAGGGAGGAAAATCTACTCTTTTTGCAACGCCCCTCTCGGAAATTGATTTAAGTTCATTATTATCTGTATCATTCGTAGTGCATGTTGAACGACAATGAATGACAAATGTTACTGTCATCTGCAAAGGAATAAATTGGGTTCTGACAAAAGATCATTGATAAATACCAGAAATAGGGACGGGGATAGGATGAAACCCTGCGGAACTCGAGAATTAATGGAATGTTGTTCTAAAAGAAAACCATCCATCGCAACTCGTATTGAATGACCCGGGAGAAAACTCTATATCCATCGAGTAAAAGATTCACCGACACCATATGCAATTAGTTTTGAAACGAGGGCTTTTTGGCACACTCGATCAAAAGCCTTGGAAATATCCAGAGCAACAGCCTTACTCTCCCCGAAAAGGTGAACGCAATTATTCCACTTTTCGGAGAGGACCGCCATCAAGTCACTTGTGGATCTGGTCCTACGGAAACCATATTGTCGTTCACTAAGTAATGCATTGTGCTCCAGATAGTTCACAAGGTGGAAGTTAATTACGCTCTCCATTACCTTGGAGAGTGCATTGAGGTTTCGAGACATTGCATACTGGGTACACATACCTTCCCAAGCAACAATTTACTAGACAGCTCAAATACTGCAAATTTTCTCGCAGGAATTGGAATAATATATACTCGCCAGTGAAAACTTTTCGTTAGGGCTTTGAAAGGTACATCGCCGCCAGTAAAATTAGTCTAATACTGATAGATTATTGGTAGGGATTTGAAGAGTAGATCTTTGCCAGTGAATCTAGTCAAAAGATGGTATAAACTACTCGGTTCCAGTAAACTAGGCAAAACTGGTAATTTGTAGAGTAGATCACTGCCTGCAAAACTGGTCAAGAACTGGTCTAGGGAAATACTCAGAACCGAAGAGTTATATGGATAGTTTCTGGTCAGAAAGTGCATGACATCGCTTGTGAGTTACTCGACAAGTGACTAGTTAAACTGTCTAGTTACTAATAGGAATTCTCCCTTGTGTCTAAAAAAATTAAAAATCGTTACAAAGTTTTCGGCACACGTTATTTTTAATCTATGATAATAATAATAGTTTGGCACTACAGCTCTATAAGAACTTAGGCCGAGCTCTCTCACCATTTTGAGCCGTGCGTGTTATATTTGTACTCAAAGTGGTGGGACCTACAGTTTATTGCCGAATCCGAACGGCGGGTGAGAGCCTTTCATAGACAATTTTTACTCTCGTAGGTTTGCCATTTACTGCCGAGAGGTAGCGCGGTATAGAAAAATGTTTCTATGAAAAGATGTTGTTAGCCCCAGTCCAGGCATGAACCGGGGACCTTTCGGCTCTCAGTCCAACGCACTAACCACTGAGCTACCGCGGCTAGCTCAAATGGCAAACCTACGAGAGTAAAACATTGCCTATGAAAAGCTCTCACCCGCCGTTCGGATTCGGCAATAAACTGTAGGTCCCAACACTTTGAGTACAAAAATAACACGCACAGCTCGAAATGGTGAGAGAGCTCGGCCTAAATTCTTATAGGACTGTAGTGCCAAACTATTATTATTATTAATCTATGATAGTACTACTTAAAACTGAACTGTTTACGGAACATAAAAAAATATTTTAGCGTTTCTGCATTTTTTTAGATTTGATTTGAGAATTACACTTACTGCACTTTATTCGTTGAGGTTCCACCCAGCAGATAGGGGCCCCACAGACCTGCCGAGCCGTCACCAGTTGTATTAGGCGAGAATGCATCCGAAATAACGGTGACCTCTGTATGCGTCTGTTGGCCAAGCTGTTCGAGCACATGCAGAGCACAGCAATAGCCGTTGATGCCACCTCCAATGATAGCGACGCGCATTTTTATAGTATATTTTATTTTCGACTTTTAAACACGCGAGGGAAACACTAACTTGTGCACTTCAGCGATAGCCGTAGACATCTGATGGTATTTTTTTTATTCTGGACAGCATTAGCGTTACTGCTGTTGTTGTGCTGTTGGCGGGTTATCGTTGGAGGGTCTCCTGATAAGAGCCATTTATTGCTCTATAATGCGCTTTGTATTTTTTTTTTTGTGTAACTAATTTAGCCATAAGTAAAGGCTTTCGTTTTTAATTTTGTCTCAATTGAATTGGTATTGCAGGCAAGCAAAATCAGCTAAAGTTATGGAAATGTTTATACCTATTATCGGTCTCGACTCGATTAAGATTAGATACATGTTATAATTGGTTGTACAACGTGAGATTTCGCGTTGTTCATACATCGATAATGTCGATTTCGGTTCCCGAGTTGAAATATATTCCATTAGGTTAGATGTGATCATGACCATATTATATTCGTTATGTATCTGCTGGGGTTCTGACAAGCAGAAAATTCAATGATCAGTACCCTTTCATGAACCTATTAGAATTTCTACTGGGGTTAAGGTTTTCTCCAAATTAAAGACGAAGCGTGATTGTAGATAATTGTTTTATTTAAGAGGATATCTTATTTATGTTTTTAAAAATATACTGCGTTTCTTATAATAATTGAGTACAGCTTGTTTTTCGTTCGACTCGTGGTAAGATTGAGGTAGAGGTGAGGCAGAAATTACCAAACCAAGTCAAATACGATAAGTTTGTCCAGATTTAGAATTTTTTTTTTCAGATTCTCGAATTTTGAGATTCTCGAATTGAGAATTTTATCAGTTAAGAAATTAATGCGATCGGGTCATATATTCAGCATGTATTAGTGACGAATACGCAGTTTTTGAAGTTACGTTCCAATAGCACTCACTTTTGGCACTCCAGACATAAATTCTTTCAAAATATCTAACGAGATAAAAATAAATTTGTTCGTCCTAATTTGAATATGTTTTGATGAGATTAAATGATTTTGTACAAAATTATCAAATTTTTAACACTTTGCCAAACCCTTCTCCATGACGAAACTTGTGAGCGTCATGCCGTGCTTATAGGCAGTGGCCACGAAGGTAAGAATTAAAACGTTCTTCAGGCGCAGCAAGTGCCATAGGCTAATTGCAGCATCGCCGACTATCAGCTTATGCCAAATGAGCTGCTCCTCGTACATATAGTGACTCCCTATGGATGCAGTTTCTGTAATGCCCTGATGCATGTAGCGGAAATGATTGCTGGGATTCATACGTACAACGTATATGTCGCCGGCTAATATAGACATGGTAACGGTGAAGAACGTACTTAGCGGCAGCAACATCATACCTTTTTTCTCTTCATTATTGGAGAATATCGAAGAATATAGGTGAAAGTAAAAAATGGAAAATGTCCAATCGAAAAGAATTTGATTTATCAGAATAGGCGAAATAAATTTCATTAGTTGCTCCTGTAATCTATGCAAAAGTAAGTGATATTGGAGCAAATCCTCCGCTAACATGCTGTACGTCCGGCGACAGCAGTGGCTTGGTTCCAACGGAGAGCGATACATCACTGCACCATTGGTGTAAAGTGCATGTAGCAGAAAGAAGCCAACAATAGTGATTGCCAACATTATATATGGCACAAACATGGCGTAAAATATATAAAAATACCAGAAGAAACTTCCATAAATGCTACTTCCGATTCCATATAAAACCATAAAAATTGAGTACTCTTTTAGTAGCAGCAGGAAGCAAAAAAAGAATTTCCACGGATTCAACTGTAGCGGGTGTCCACGTAGTTCTCGATACTTGCGAAATGCTATCACAAAACCATTGAGCATTTCTTGAAGCTGCAACAATTGTCGGTTGCCATAGATGTGCCACAGCTGCAGAACGGGCACCATTTTTGTCATCACCATTATAAATATGAACGGCATTTGATAGTAACTAACACAATTGTTGTTCTGCATTAGAATTCTTGGAGCGTAGATTAGCAGACATACCAAAAAAAATTGAATTGGCGTGATTAGATACCGGTAAAAGAGACGCACATATCGTTGACAAGGGCTGAGACGAAAGGATTTTGTTTCCGTATCGTAGTAAAAGATTCTTATGCCACATACCAAGCTGATATATTGGATGAAGTGTAATAATAAACTGGTCGCTGTCATTGCAGTGCTAAGACTGGCTGACTGAATATTTGAGTTCTCCTAATGTAACTCGTGACATTATTACGCAATTAATCGTATATGTCATAATAAAGAATATATTTGTTGGAATAAATCAGCAACGAAAAGTTCTGTTCTGAGTAATGCTAATTCATTTCATTAAACTCTGGACAGTACATTTCACCAAACTGAAAATAAAAATATGGCGTCCCCCGTACATATCCATATTTCTCACTTGAGCGGTTTTTTTGTTTTGTTTTTTTATATTCAACGATAATTAACAAAGTTTAGAGATAATTTAGGATTACAATTTTTGTATTTTTTGAGTTATGATTAAACGATTTAGGATTAATAAAGCAAATTTTAACACT
Organism: Dryomyza anilis; assembly: GCA_951804985.1. NCBI lineage: Eukaryota > Metazoa > Arthropoda > Insecta > Diptera > Dryomyzidae > Dryomyza > Dryomyza anilis. The sequence continues at coordinate 91,419,006 of OX638133.1, forward strand.
TCACAAGATCATTGTCGATTTCGAAACTTGAGAGCGTCATGGCATTCTGGTAGGCAGTTGCCAAAAAAGTAAGAACTAAAACCTTTTCAAGACTCAGCATATGCCATAGCGTAATTGAAGCATCACCAACAATCAGATTGTGCCAAATAAGCAGCTCCTCGAACATATATTGACTTCCAATGGATACAGTTTCTGTGATGACCGCAGGCATGTGGCGAAAATGCTCGCTGGGATTCATGCGTACAACGTATATCTCGCCGGCTAATACACACATGTTGACGGTGAAGAGCACACTTAGAGGCAGCATCATCAAACCTTTTCTCTCATCATTATTGGAGAGATTCGAAGAATATAGGTGAATGAAATATAGGGATTGTGTCCAATCGCAAAAAATATGCATCATCAAAAGAGGCGCTGTTAATTTCGTTAGTTGATCCTGTAGCCTGTGCAAGAGTAACTGATATCGGAGCACTTTCTCCGCTAACGTTATATGCGTTCGGCAGCAATGGCTCGGCTCCAACGAAGAGCGATGCATAACCGGGCCATTAGTGTAAAGTGCATGCAGCAGAAAGAAGCCAAGAATGATGGAAGCCAACATTACATATGGCACTAACATGGTGTAGAACAAACACAAATACCATAAGAAATCAGTTAACATGCTACTTACGCCCACATATATATAAATTTGAAAAAATAACTCTTTTAGTAGCAGCAGCAAACAAAAAAATAATTTCCATGGTTTCAACTGTAGAGCGTATCCGTATAATTCCCGATACATGTGAAATGCTTGCACAAAACCATTGAGCATTTGTCGAAACTGCCTCAATTGTCGGCTGTCATATATCTGCCACAGCTGTACAGCGGGCATCATTTTTGAAATTAGCAGAACTAATATTAACGGTGATTGATAGTAACTAAGGCACTGGTTGTTCTGCATTATATACATTATTGTACCGTAAGATAGCGATCCTATGAAAAATAGTTGCATTGGCGCGATGAGATATCGGTACAGGAGACCCACATATCGCTGAACATAACTGACACGAAAGTATTTTTTTTCCGTATCGTAGTAAAAGATTCGAATGCCACATACACATAACATAAAATGGATGAAGTGCAATAATAAACTTGTCGCTGTCATTGCAGTGCTAAGACTGAAAAATATTTGAGTTAACCTAATGTAACTCGTAACATTATTACGCAATATATAATATATATGTCATAGTAAAGAACATATTTGTTGGAATAAATCATCAACGAAATGTTATGTTCTGAGTAATGATAATTCATTTCATTAAACTATGGAAAATACATTTCACAAAACTGAAAATAAAAAAAAGAGGTTTCATTTACGTCCGCGTACATTTCCATATTTCTCAACTGTTTTATGTGATGTTTTTTTTGTGGGATAAAATAGAGCCACATCACTGAGACATGGTTATATACATTGTGCTGTGATCCAATTCCCTGGTATTTAATGATATTTCTTAGATTCTTTATCAAATTTAAGAAGACTATTGTGTGATAAAGAATGAAGCCAATCCTCTCTCATCACGTCTGTGCCAAAGATCTGCCTCCGAATTCTAGACATTGCTGGACACCAGTTTCTGTGGTACCAGTTTCTTCGTAGCAGGCATAACATTTAACGCTTTCGGCCAGGCTGATTGCGTTCATTTTTTTTTCACATGAGTTGTGTCCCGTTAGAAGTCCCGTCAGTGATTTGCACTCCTTTCTACTTAAGGAAAGTAGAAAAGAGGCCGATCTCTTGGTTATAGTCAGTGTCATTGGAGAATCTTCATTTGTTCTCGTTCAGGCATCTGCTAATGTTTGCGGAGGCTACCCAAGAGCTGATGGTGGATTTTCCCATAGATGCAGGTTGTCGAAGCAAAGGTTCTGGTCCAACTGAACCTTTGCTTCGCATGTGCTAGTTCGTCAGATGTTTCATTGCGCAATTAGTTTACCAACACAATTGAGACGTGATCTGCATTGACGTACAATTTTGGATGTGATGACCGGGTTGTACAAAGCCATAAGAGCAGCTTGACTATCGCTCCAAACAGATCATGCCGATAATGCCATCTATTATTTGCAATGTAGTCCATAGACATAAGTATAACAAAAACTTTGGCTTATAATACCTAAGTATTGTCGCCTACGACGAAGTGAGGTCTGCGGTCATCCGGTTCCACAAAGACTTCAGCACCAGATCTGTGATCGGTTCTGACGCTCTACCTGGCTCATGTCAGGCGTTAGTCAGTCTTGTATGTTAGTTTGGCAAACCAAATTTCGTCTTGGTAATACTTCTGTTGTCATTCTCCATCATCTCCAACATGCAGGTGTCTAATGCAGTGTCAAGTGCAATGTCTGAGATATTCCAAGGAACATTAAAACAGAAACCACCTTGTTTTTGACTGCAGCAGCCTTTTATGCCTTCGCCTATGATGAAGATGTCAAGTGGTCGTAGGTTTAAGATTGCATTCAGCGCTGGACCAGGTGTATTGGGAAGGCACCCGTAATACACAGAAACACGATTCTCTGAATCTTGGCAAGACTAGTTGTCACGCACTATCGCGACAGCTTGTTCCACCAAACTACTGATGAATATGATATCATCGGTCTTATCAGTAAAAATCCATAAGGTTTTGCTCGGCGTTAGGCCCCATGTCTTCCCTAAAATTCCTCTGCATTGCCAGAAGACATTCAATGCTCGCGGAATTTTTTTTTTCAACATGTTTTGTCCAAAGTAGTTTACTATCTAGAGTTAAGCCCAGATATTTTACTTCGTTAGACAGAGAAATGGTGACACCCTTAAGTACTGGTAAAGGTAATCCTGTTTTATGAGGGTTGACAGAAAGTCCGTTTGCGGTACAACAGCTGTAAATTCTGTTCAGTGAGTTTTATGTGACAAGAATGGCGACATCATCTTCATAGGCCTGGGAATAGACTCCTGGTCCATCAAGATCATTGAGCAGAGAGTCAACCAGCATACATCAAAACAGGAGAGATAACGCCTTCTTGAGGACAACTTCTATTCACCCTGCCATAATGAACTCCGCCTCAGAGATGGTCCTAAACATTAGCATTGCCCTTAGCCATTTGACCAATGTTTCATCTATTCCATTCCTTCTATCTGCGTCGCACATTCTATCAAAAGTCGCATTAACAAAAGCACCCTAGATGTCAACAAATATGCCTATGGCGTACATTTTCCTCTGAAAAGTATGTTCTATCCGTCCAACCAGATGTTGCAGTGTTGTTTCACAGGGTTTCCACGTTTTCTTGACGATAGTGGGTACCTTGACTTTTCTGATGAGCTACTCAACTAGTCTTTCTAGACACTTTTGTATGAAGGACATCATATTAACGGCTCTTGACTATTGAATAGTCTTCTCTTCCTACTTTAGAAATGTAGGCTACTTTAACTAAACGCCAGGATGTCGGAATGTATGCCCATGCGAGACTTGCTCTAAAGATCTTCTTAAGGCATTGTAGCAATTGGGTTATACCTTCCTGCAGCATGACTGGGTAGATGTCATTCGGTTCAGGTAACTTGAAGCCATCAAAAGAGGCCACTGCGTATTGGATAGCTTCATCGTACACAACTAATCTGGCAACCTGTCAGTCATGATTTGTCACATTAGAGTTATTATTGCTGTCCCCTGTGCTGATTACAAAGCAACCCTATGTGGATTTGATTTCCCGGAATGTGGACACTAAGTGCCACTGTTTTACACTCAGTATTCGAGCCATCAGTTCTTTGCAGTGAGTCCAGTCGGGCAGTTCGATCTCTTTTAAGAAACTTAGCCAATCGGCTAGTCTCACTGCAGAATTCGATGATACTGCAGAAGTCTTTATAAGATACACATTTCGATTTACAAAATAAGTTTCTTATATTCTTTCTGTTTAGTTCGATAATGAAACCAGTCAGAGTCTAAATTGCTCCTCGTAGCGCTATTTAGAAGCTTTCTGAAATCCTTGCGCAAGATATCAAGACAAGCATTCCACTAAGGAACGGTAGGTCTACATAACATTTTTCGGACCGGATATGTTCGTACAAAACTAGATTTTATGTCGTCGTTCATATCTTAAACGGACGTCTCAATACTTTCTCTGGTACGAATTCTGACAGGAATCGTGAGGGAATTCTCAGGTTCATGTCTGAAGAGTGCCCAGTTCGAGTTTCTAGGGTTTCACACTGTCATAGAGAGGCAACACCTCTCGGTCAGTATAAAACTCCATATACATGTGATCCGATAAAGAATATTCTTTAAGGACCTTCAAGTTTAAGATTACCTCTCTCAGTCTACAGTTAGACAAAGTTAGGTCAATCACTTCTTGTCTTCCAGCAGTCACAAACGTAAGTTTATTACCAGTGTTGTGAATGTTCAGATTGGAGTTCATGATGAAGTCAAAGAGTCTGCTGCCTCGTGCGTTGTATTTACTACTGCCTCACACAGTGTGTTGAGCATTAGATTCACAGCAAAGAATAAGGCCAGTCTCCTTAAGATCACAGTAATCTATGAGCTCAGCAAGGAGGCTGAGGAGGAGGCAATAGTGAGTCATAGGGGAAGTAGCCTGAGGCGCCAATCAGATGTTTTCATCCACTAACGCTTTCATAGCTCACTTTAGCTGCAACTAAGTCTTGCCCACAGAATTAGGTTAACTTGGTGATAGCAAAGTGTTTCTATAATATAAGACATCTTCTAGGCCTTACGGCTTCCTCATCATGCTTCCACCATGTAGTCCACGAAGGCCACAGATGCGCTTGTTATATACCCATGGTTCTTGAATGATAGTGATGTGAGATAATGTATTTAACATGGAGAGCCGCTTACCTAATAAAGCGGTAGCGGTTATGACAGGATAATTAACTCGTTTCTCATCATCTGCCTATTCATTTTGGATTGGTTCGGAATTTGATTCGTCCAAAAAATAGGTTTAGATGATTGTCGTACTTAGATAACATGACATCTAACGACTTCTGGTCTAAGCCAACAACCAGGGATGAGCCCTCCTTTTCCTCCGGACCCCGCTCTGGTTTATGGCTATAGATATTCCATCCGTTCATTTCGATGCACTTGTTCTGAGCACGTAGACAGGCAAGCATCTCTGCTGTTTTCCTGATAGGACCACGTATCAAGCATATTGCTCGCCTGCGTTGGGGCTCGTTTCGACTGAAAACAGCGAAGCGCTATTTGCCCAGAGGGGGGATATTAGCAACGGCTGTGGCAATCCAATCGAAATTGGCTTGAGATCAGCACATCACCTTCAAGATGCCATCACACGTCTTATAGCTTTTTGCGTTGGCACTGTCACCGCCGGTGCTGACTAGCCGCCGAAGATGATCGGTGCAGTATTTTACTGCATCATTTATATTTTGCTCCTTCCCCAGGTTGCGAATAATCACAAACGGAGGAGCTTTACGTGCAGCATATGAGAATGAGTGATGTTACTAGATATTTGTTGATTTGTTTTTTATGGATATATTTACCGAGAACTAACACATAAAGCACCAAGTTCAATTAACACTTTGAATTCAATAATACCGATATTTAAATAATAGCATTCACGAATATTTTCGAAAAATATACTGTTACGAATATTCAGTCTACGAAAAACTAGTCTACAAGTTCGTATCTCTGGATGATGTACAAAATAAAAACACGATCTTCCGTCATCTACTTTCATTTATTGCTTGCACATATCTTTTCGTAACAATACTAACAATTTTCAATTAATTGACTACAATGAAATTAGTCATAAAAGGAACTTAAAAGATCTAACGATAACAAAGCATAAGCTTACAAAGGTAGAGAAAATTTAGGATTACTTTTTTTTTTGATCAGATATAATGACTTAGGATTGATAAATCGAATTTTAACACCTCTTCAGATCATTGTCGATTTCGAAACTTGAGAGCGTCATGGCATTCTGGTAGGCAGTTGCCATAAAGGTGAGAATTAAAACATTCCTCAGACTCAACATGTTCCATAGGCTAATTGCAACATCGCCAACAATCAGATTGTGCCAAATAAGCAGTTCCTCGTACATATAGTGACTTCCAATGGATACAGTTTCTGTGATGACTGGAGGCATATCGCGAAAATGCTGGCTGGGATTCATGCGTACAACGTATATCTCTCCGGCCAATATAGACATATTGACGGTGAAGAAAATAAACAGCGGCAGCATCATCAAACCTTTTTTCTCACTAATATTGGAGAGTTTCGAAGAATATAGGTGAATATAAAATATGGATAGTGTCCAATCGCAAAGCATTTGCATCATCAAAATAGGTGCTGCAAATTTCGTTAGTTGCTTCTCTAGCCTGTGCAAAAGTAACTGATATCGGAGCACATTCTCGGCTAAAATACTATGCGTCCAACGACTGCAGTGGCTTGTGTCTAACGGATGCATAACTGGGCCATTGGTGTAAAGTGCATGTAGCAGGAAGAAGCCAAGAATGACGGTTGCCAACATTACATATGGCACAAACATGGTGTAGAACACATAGAAATACCAGAATAAATTGGTTAACTTGTCACGTGTGAGCGTATGTATTATAATTACAATAAAAAACTCTTTTAGTATCAACAAAAAACAAAATTTGAATTTCCATGGTTTCAACTGTAGCGAGTGTCCGTATAGTTCGCGATACATGCGAAATGCTAGCACAAAATCATTGAGCATTTGTCGAAACTGCAACAATTGTCGTTTGCCATATAAGTGCCACAATTGCACAATGGGCATCGTTTTTGAAATAAGCATAATTAATACGAACGGGTAATGATAGTAACCAAGACAGGATGCGTTCTGCATGGTCTGTGTTGCAGCGAAAAGTAGCAAACCTATGAAAAGTAGTTGCATTGGCGCGATGAGATATCGGTACAGGAGTCGCACATATCGCTGACAAGAGCTGCGATGAAATGATTTTGTTTCCGTATTGTAGTAAAAGATTCGTATGCCACATACCAATAACATAAATTGGATTAAGTGTAATAATAAACTGGTCGGTGTCATTGAATTGCTAAGACTGACAAAAATATTTGAGTACACCTAATGTAACTCCAGACATTATTACGCATTTAATCATATATGTCATAATAATGAAAATAATTGTTGCAATGAATTAATAACAAAAAGTTGCGTTCTGAGTAATGTTTTTTCATTTCATTTTACAATGAAATATGTTTATTGACATTTAAGTAATTAGACAATCTGAAAAGAAAACAGTGGCGACGTCATAAAAATTTATTTGAGTGAAAATAATGAGTTTTTATGTAAAAAAAACGATGACTTTCCAATTATAATACTTCGACCGAAATTTCCGAACTAGTTCGAATATTAAATTTGCCCGTGATAACTGATTCGGATGTAATGTCTGATTCGTCGAAAACATCTCCGACTATAGTCGCGGATACCATTCCCGGTAAATCAATGAGGTCTTCTTTAGAGACACAACTAATTGGTTGATTTTACAAACATAACCCTACCAGATCCTGTTTGCAAATACTGCAATCGGAAAATTTAAAAGTACCAACATCCATAAAAACATTTTTATATACAGAGTGTTCCACTGTTATTATGAGTGTTTCGTCGGGCATATCGTTATAAAACCTAATCTTCTTAGTATAAAATCTGAAATAAAAAAAATCATAGACTACTCTATTTAGATGTAGCTAATGATGGTTTGCCCCTATTTAAGATCTCAATGAAAAGTCTATGACCAATATAACGTACTTACTTAAATGGCTATTACAACCGTGTGTCAGTTTTGGCCGCTGACATGAAGCCGCGGCAGTCGCTTCTGCTTTGGAAGCGCTAACGCCAGTTAGAAATACCAAGCGTTGCCAGGTTGTCCTCAACTTGGTCTTTCCAACGCAGATTTGAACGCCCTCTTCTACACTCTCCACCTTCGAGTTTCGATTTTAGCACCTTCTTGGCTAGAGTGTTTTCATCCATTCGTTCGACATGACCTAGCCAGCAAAGCCGCTGGATCTTGATGCGCTTGACTATGTCAATGTCGTCGAATAACTCATACAGCTCATGTTTCATCCTGATTCGATACTCATTAGCAAAGCAGATAGAGCCATAGATTTTACGGAGAATCTTTCTCTCGAACGCTCCCAGTACTCTCTCATTGGTGGAGGCCAGCGTCCATGTTTCTGCACCATAAAGTAGGATGAGTGACTTGTAGAGCATTATATTTATCCGGCGAGAGAGGGCTCTACAACTCTACTGAGCCCAAAGTAGCACCTGTTGGCAAGAGTTATTCTCCGTTTAATATCCAGGCTGACGTCGTTGTTGCTGTTGATGCTGGATCCCAGATAGACGAAGTCCTTCACAATGTCAAACTTGTGGGTGTCAAAATCAGCTTTTTATCCAAGACGCACGGACTATGTTTTGCTTGTTGACACAAGGAACTTCGTCTTGTCCTCGTTCACCACTAGACCCATTCGACGCGACTCTTTTTCCAATCTGGAAAATGCCCCGCTGACTGCTTGTGTGCTCCTGTCAATGATATCAATATGCGAGCAGCGTGACAGTTCCGCTGAGGATAGTGCCGGAGTTCGGCAGCTCGAACCAATATTAGGTAATTTAAAAACCGTTGAGAACTCTAAAGTTTTTCTTTTATGTTCATATATGGGGATTCAGAAATGAGCAAACGTTGATCAGTACTTACACGATTTCGTGTAGGAATTATCTGAACATAAAACATCTGGCATCTAAATTGTAACAGTTTTAATAGCAGACGCACCTGTTCGTGCATTTTGTTTGTGTCGTTTGCTGGACATAATTCCTTCCATGGTTGTACCAAATGCAACAACTGTTATTGTAAAGTGTCTTTGAGTTAATAGAATAAAACTTGATGTTTTTGTTTGATTTAATAATTATATATTTGTTTTTTTATAATGTACTTTAATATTATACACCTTAAGTAATATAAGAGTTTCCAATTCGCTTATGCATGTGTGTGTGTGCGAACTGTTATCTAGTGAAGACGTAAGACGTTACAATACGTAAAATAATAATTTTAATACGGAGTTCACATCACTTTATTGGGTTTAAATATATATAAATATATTTTGTAACTTTACGAAACTTCATTCATATTATCGAATTGATAGTTTTTTTTTTATAGATTAATAGAATTTCAGCAATTGACTAGATCCTTCTCCATGACGACACTTGAGAGCGTCATCCCATGCTTGTAGGCAGCGCCCAGAAATGTAAGAATTAAAACATTCTTCAAACGCAGCATGTGGCCTAGACAGAAGGCATCATCGCCAACTATAAGATTGTGCCATATGAGTTGCTCCTCGAAACGACGGCAACATCCGATGGATGCAGTTTCTGTAATGCCAGATGGCATGTAGCGGAAATGCTGGCTGGGATTCATACGTACAGCGTATATATCGCCAGCTAATATAGACATGTAGGCGGTGAAGAACATAAATAATGGCAAAACCATCCAACTTCTTTTTCCATCATTATTGGAAAGTTTCGAAGAATATTGGTTAAATATATAAATGGATAGAATCCAATCGCAGAGTATTTGCAGCATCAAAATTGGCGCTGAAAATTTTGTTAGCTGCTCCTGTAGCCTGTGCAAAAGTAGCTGATATTGGAGCACATTCTCTGCTAATATACTGTACATTCGACTGTATTGATTCGGGTCCAACGGATAACGATGCAAAACTGGGCCATTGGTATTAAGTGCATGCAGCACAAAGAAGCCTACAATGGTGGCCGCGATTATAACAAATGGCACATATATGCTGTAGAACATATACAAATATATGAAGAAAACGTTGTAAAAGCTAGTACACATCAGATATAAAGTTGTAAAAATAACAAACTCTTTGGTTATCAGCATAAAACAAATAAAGAATTTCCATGGTTTCAAATGTAGCGAATGTCCGTAAAGTTTGCGATAAATTTGAAATGCCAATACAAAACCATTCAGCATTTCCCGAAACTCCAGAATCTGCTGCGTGCCACAGATGTACCATAACGTCAGGATGGGTGCAATTTTGGTCAGCAACCCAAACATTAATAATGGTTTTATATAGTAACTGATGCAATTGTTGTTCTGCAACAGATTCTCCTTTACGATGTAGAATACCAATAGCACGATAAATAGTTGTACGGGTGGGATGATATATCGGTACAGGAGACGCACATATCGCTGACAGGAGCTGGCACGAAAGGATTTTGTTTCCGTATCGTAGTAAAAGATTTTTATGCCACATATCAAGCTCATGAATTCGATGAAGTGTAATAATAAACTGGTCGGTGTCATTGCGGTGCTAAGACTGACAAATATTTGAAATACATTAGGTGAACTCTTGACATTATTACGAAATTAATCATATATGTCATAATAAAGAACATATTTGTTGGAATAAATCATCAACGAAATGTTCTGTTCTGATTAATGTTAATTCATTAAACTATGGATAATACATTCCACAAAACTGAAAATAAAACTATGGCGAAAGTTGCTCTTTACGTCAGCGTACATTTCCATATGGGTATTTCCTGAGTAGCCGCGGTAGCTCAGTGGTTAGTGCGTTGGACTGCGAGCCGAAAGGTCCCCGGTTCAAGCCTGGACTGGGGCTAACAACATCTTTTCATAGAAACATTTTTCTATACCGCGCTACCTCTCGTCAGTAAATGGCAAACCTACGAGAGTAAAACCATTGCCTATGAAAAGCTCTCACCCGCCGTTCGGATTCGGCAATAAACTGTAGGTCCCACCACTTTGAGTACAAATATAACACGCACAGCTCAAAATGGTGAGAGAGCTCGGCCGAAGTTCTATATAGGACTGTAGTGCCAAACTATTATATATATATATTTCCTGAGTGGTATTATTAGACAGAGATAGACTGCATTGTTTTTTTTTAGCTGTATTCAGAACTAACACATTTAACAACATATTTCCTAATATTAGGCAACTTACATCATATAGAGTCAAGTTCAATTTATATTTTTAATTCAATAATACCCAATCAGACAAACGATATCTAAAAATTTGAAATTTTTTGACTCAGTCCGAAAAGAAACTTTCAAAAGATTTAAAGTTACTCAGAATCAGTGTTGCCAGTTTAGCCTTTTTATACCCTACACTAAGAGTGAAAGGGTATATTCAGTTTGGTACGCCGTTTGTAACACCCAGAAGGAAGCATCTCCGGTATGGAAAAGTATATATATTCTTGATCAGCATGACCTCCTGAGTCGATTTAGCGATGTCCGTCTGTCCGTCTGTCTGTCCGTCTGTCTGTCTGTCTGTCCGTCTGTCTGTCTGTTGAAATCCCTAAGTCTTTTAAAATTGAAGAGCTAGATAAATGAAACTTATAACTTAGATTACTAATATACCTACGCTGTATGTGCGAAAAAATTGGCGAGATCGGTCCATTGTGACCTATGATCCGACCACTTATGTTCAAATACCTCATATAAAATTTACATATACAGATCAATTTTACTGTATACGTGCTTAGGTAAACTTTTTTGGTCAAATATGTATTGACATCATGCTCAAATACATGATAATAATGTTTTCCGGCGAAAAGACTTGTGGTTCACCAAAAAAGAAATCGATATTCGGTACACCTACCCATATGTAAATATGGGTATCAAATGAATGGAAATTCTTCAGCGATTGAATGTTTGTAGTTATATTCAGGATTCGTATACCCTGGTGACCTATATATCACTTTGAATGGTAACCACACATATGTGTAGGGTATTTATAGTCGGCTTAGACCGACTATAATTTTGATAATCCGAACTATCATAATTACACCTACTTTAAAATTTCCCATGTGATCTAACCTTCCCAACTGGTTAAAGCTAGATTTAGCCTTTTATTTTTCTGTTTAGCTTTAAATTTTGAAACTAATTTATTTAGCATTTTTTAAATTAGCCAAATCTTAATAAAATTTAGTAAATGATGGACATTTTCATATAGAAGTGCAACTTAAATTGAAATATTGGTTAAAATACATGATTTTGTATAAAATTTAGTTTTTCTTCGAGTATCCTAAAATTAAGAACAACCTGATGTCAACAGTATTCTTTTTTATGATCGTGGAAGCATTTGAAATACATTGAAAAATAGTCTGACATAAAGTTTGAATTAGATGGTTGAGGTGACAACAACGCCTTTTATAAGACCAATGCGGACCAATATTTTGGTGAAATGCATTATAAAGCCTTCCCAAAGCCTTCCCAAATAAGTTTCGCAATAATGATCGAAAGATGTTACATCGTCGTTGTAGAACGAAAAGTCACCAAATACATTTTCAAAATGCCAAATATTCATTTTAAAAAAATCCTTATAAATCTGTCAATACATAATCGATGATCTCGATTTTTTTTACCACGTGATATGAAAATGTAAATCTATTAATGGAATTTTCAACTTTAAAAATGCATCATTTACTTTTTATAATATTAATCAATAAACTCAAAATTTAAGTTTTTCATAAAAATGTATTTGGTGACTTTTCGTTCGGAGTTTTGAAAAGTATAAAAGCAGAGCAGAACCAGGTAAAGCAATTAGTAATTAAATTTTATCTGAATTTACGTGATTTTTTAAAATTGAAAATTTTAAAGATTAAAAAGTTTTCCCATTTTTGATTAAATGTTTTGACTTTTAGGGCCAGTTTTTCAGTTCTATTTGAACTTCGTTTGTAGTTTAAACTTTGTTTAAAGACAAAATCGAATTTTTCAGTGAACTTCATTTGTCGTTTAAACTTAGTTTAAACGACCGATGTTGAAAGGTTAAACTTCGTTTAAACTTTCAAGAGAATGTAGATAAAATTATCTCACAACTCTTTTGCTATTTTCTGTTGCTGCATCGGATTACATTTTGTTCTTTATTTTGAGATTTTTGCACTTTATAAAACCATCAAAAGGTAAAGAGGAAATTGTCTCAGAAACTTTTGCTATTTTCTGTTCCTCCGTCGAATCGCAATTCGTTCTGTATTTTTAGGTTTTGCACTTTTGCTGGCTAATGCTAATTTATTCCAGTTTACTTAGGGAATGGAGTTCTTTTTATTTTATTAGTACAGGTCTATGTTTGATTAGTTACAAAAAAAATCAGATTTGTTCTGCTGAGTATATGCTTTAAATGTCAAATATCATTAAAAATATTAAATTTTTGATAAACATATCAGTTCACACAACTAATGAATACAATTGACACAACCAAGTACGCGGGGATTGTTTAGTTGTGGTAGCCAATTTAAGTCACAAAATCAGCCAATTTACACGATCTACTAAAATATTATATATTTTTAATTATAATGAACTAAACTGATTGATTGTAAATGAAAATAATGTAGATACTATATATATACTTTCCCAATTTAATAAAAACATGGTAATATGTCTTATCTGCGAAGCTACAAATAATTTTTATCTTCGACATCGTCGATGCACATGGCCCATTAGCTCAGTTGGTTAGAGCGTCGTGCTAATAACGCGAAGGCCGCGGGTTCGATCCCCCCATGGGCCAGGTTAAATTTTTTAATTTTTAATATCATTTTTTATTTTATTTCTTAGTATCGTAACGCTACACGATATGAAATCTTAAGTATAATTGGCATCGGTTATTATACACACAAAAAAATATCGTTCCCTGTAAACACTTTCTCAAACAAACAATAAAGTGTTTGCAAGCTCATTTGTAGGCAATTATCGAAGAGTTTCTCACAAATTATCAGTAGTGTTTCCCACAAATAATTGTAGTGCTTCCCACAAACACGAAAAGTGTTACACACAAATACGAAAAGTGTTTCCCAAAAATATTTGAAGTGTTTCCCACAAACATTAAATGTGTTTCTCACAAACACGAAAAGTGTTTCCCAAAAATATTTGAAGTGTTTCCCACAAATATTTCAAAATTTGGTAGAGTTTGCCAAAAAGACTTGAAGTGTTTCCGGCAAATATTTGTAGTGTTCGCCAAATTCAGTCAAAGCAAAAGGTTTTTTTTTTATTGCGGCAGCCACTCATATACGCGACATGTCGAATAATGCAGAATTCCAGGGTAGATTATTCGAAAAGTCGCGTAAACGAACGTCTGGCAAAAATAAACATTTTATTACGACTGATATTGATGGACACTAAGGAAACACTACAACACATCGATGGATTATGCCAGGAACCAGGTGTCTCATATATTGGACGCGTCTTAAAAAGTCATCTAAACTGACTGGGTTTTCGTGAGATGATTTGCACAGAATTGCGGCAGTGTTTCTGCAGTCATGTGTTTTGGATGATGTGAAGATCGATAATTTTTTTTTTTTACAAATTAACCAACGCTCAGGGGATGCCCCCTTCATGCAAAGCACAGTGTTGATCGTAAGAAAGGATGATAGGTTAAAATGAGGGGGGAAAGATAGAGTAGTGTCGGTGAATGTTTGTTTTGAACTTGCCAATATCAAAAATGTCGGGAAAAACGGACGCAGGGAGATTGTTCCACAAACGTATCGTGCGACTGAAGAACGAATTCTCTCTATAATGCGTGGTTCTGTTGAGAGCCGAGTGGACTACGAAGGGGTGGGCTTGGTTTGGCGCCCGAGTAGAACGAGCGAACACACGACCTGGGGGAATCAGGCCATGTATTTCCCTCGAACACTTACCATTGTAATACCTATAAAACAGGCTTACACACCCACCTTCGGTGCTTAAGAGAACCAATAGACGAATTTAATTCCATTTTAGGCTGTATATAGGTAGTGTAAACAGTGCGTAAGTCAGCTGGAGTGAAGTATGTTTTACACCGTTTTAAAAAACCGAGGCACTTGGCCGCTTCTTTCGACACATTAAATATGTGGTTATTCCAACGGAGATCACATTGAATTGATATGCCCAGAACGTCAAGAGCAGCTGACTGCGCAATATCCACAGTACCCATATTGAGGGGAGGGAGGGGTGAATCCATTCTTTTGTGAGATAACAGACAACATTGGGTCTTGCTTGCATTAAAATCTACTCGATTTGCAACACCCCACTCAGAGATTGATTTAAGGTCATTATTGAGTGTGTCATTCATAGTGCGTCGTTTACTCTCAATCTCCAAAGAGTTTGGGCGCTTGTTGAATGAATATGAATGACAAATGTTACTGTCATCTGCAAAGGAATGAATTGGGTTCCTGGTCAATGACAGAAGGTCAATGATAAATACCAGAAATAGGGACGGGGATAGGACGGAACCGTGCGGAACTCCAGAATTGATGGAATGTTGTTCTGAGAACACACCATCCATCGCAACTCGTATTGAACGACCTTGGAGAAAACTCGATATCCATCGAGTAAAAGATTCACCGACACCATATGCAATTAGTTTTGAAACGAGGGCTTTATGGCACACTCGATCAAAAGCCTTGGAAATATCAATTTAGTACAGATTTAAAACCATTAGGAGTGTGTATAGACTAATATTTCATGTGTATAGGCTAATATGGCAGTTCCGCCGGCAAATTTGTAAACGATTCGATTTAACCGAATGAAGTTTGTTGGTACAACTAACTTTTTCTCCAACCTCATGCCAAAAGAGGATTTTTCTGTGTTTGCTTTTCTCCTTATGGGTGTTTCAAACGGATGACCAACATGAATAAACCCTTTAATTTTTAGTATAGAGTTTAGATATTTAGAAAAATTCATTTAGAAATGTTTGTAATTTTTTTATTTCGAAAAGTTATACGTGTTTAAATACAAAATTAATTTTCAATCAAAATATCATATGATCGGCATTGTACTCAATATCAACTCATTTTACTATCAGGCTCGTTTCTAGTTGATACATGTAATTAAGTAATATAAAATCTAGCATCCAATTTTATTTAATAAGAATATGAAGAATATTATACAAATTAAGATGGTTTTGTCTTGTTTTTTATCGAAATAGTGTTAGAAGTTTGTATTGATTAAAAACTGTTTTAACATTTAATAAATTAGCACTTTTCCATATCATCATCTATTGCAAAACTCGAAATAAGCATACCATTCGCATATGCTGTAGCCAAGAACCCCAGAACCAACGATTTTCGTAAGTGCAGCAAGTGCCACAAGAAAAAGTCTGCATCGCCCACAATGAGCGAGTGCCAGAGAAGCTGATCTTCTTCGAACACCGTGCGTGGATTTGGCATCGCTGTTAATGTGGACTCTGGATAAGTGGTCAAATATTGTACTGGATTAATATGAACTTCTGTTATATCACTGGCAAATTTTGTTACACAAACCGCAATTGTCATTGCAACCGACATAAAAACCACATCATACATATCGGATTGGGAATGCCATGAATACGAATGTACTATGACGGTAGCAGCTACCCAGACGTAGAGCAGTTCCATTAGCAATACCACCGATGAAAACTTCATGAATCTTTTTTGCAATCTGTGCAATAATAAATAATACTTTAAAATACTTCTGGGCGATGAATCTTCTGGGCTGCGTTTCAGCGATGAGCTGTATCTCTGCGGTATGTTGGTAAATAGGGCATGAAGTATAAAGTATCCCAAAAATACTATCGTTGATATGGTAATCGAAGTGCATACGCTGTAAATTATGTACAGGTTTATGAAAATACTACCGTATTTCGGAATAAATTTTAATGAGAAATAGATTAAAACAACATAATCCTTGAGTATTAATATGAGACATATACATTTTAGATAATGCTTTAACTGCAACGACTGCCCATACATTTCACGATACATATCAATTGCTGCCACGAAGTCATTTAACATTTGACGCAGCTGCTCCATCTGCTTGCCACAGTAAATATGCCAAAGCTGCAAAATCGGTGCTACTTTTGTCAATGTCCCGGCAACTAACGGTAAAAATTGATATTTTTGTACGCATTTGCTAAAAGAAAGCTGACTTCGAATGGACATAAAAACTAAATATCCGGCAAATAGAAGGTGCACTGGCAATAACAGCGTGCTGTGCATGATACGCACAAACAAATGAAATTTACGTTTTCGGAACGATTTTGTTACCGGGTCATAGCGGAAAAATCGTAAACCACATAAAAGGAGTGGGATATTTATCAAATGTAGCAAATAACCGATGAATGTCATTGCGCTATCGCGACTGTTGAACTAAATTTCAGTCAGTATCGACCAACAGTACGAAGACAATCATCAATTTTAACTAAAGCAATAATAGATTACCTACAAATTAATATTATTAAACTGTTATTAATTGAGTTATTGAATACATTCCTTTATTAAACTCCATTACCTATTTAATATAGGTAAGTATATAGGAATACACAGACAAATCCTTTGCAGTTATTTTCAGAATTCATAAACCCTAGGGATCCGAATCATATAAAACGATTATCGTACGCGTTTTTTTACCAGAAATATCATACCCTTAAAAATCACTTCACTTACTAATTACTTAGATCGTCTTTGAGACAGACATTCGAAAGATATGATAAATATTGTTGTCAAACGAACAATCATAGATGTTTGTCACAATCAAAGTATAGGATTATTAATTTTGTTTCAACAATAATAAGGTCGTTATAATCATATTAAAGTAGACAATTTATTATATGATTGTATTTATGAAAAACCAAAATGTGGTTGATAAGAACCTTGTTATGATTACAATAGAGACAGCCACGAACCAAATATGGTCAATACCAATCATACTATGATATTGACTGATCATAATATAGTTGTTTGTTATTTACTATCATATAATTCTCACTATTCGCGCCGCGTACGTAAATTTATATCATCATCTGATGGGAACGCTGCATTATACAAACATAAGGCGAATCATAAGAACGGTTGGCAACTCTGCCCAAAAAAGTCTCCAACGCATGCCAGGCACACACATACACTCGCATAGATGAGCGAAAGAACAAACGTCAAATGTGAAATTTGCCTCGTTGTGCGATCGGGCACTACCTTCACTTTTAACATCTGCAGCAGCACATCCTTCACTCTTGAACGACGTAGAATTACTTAAAACTAAGAACTTAAAATTAACTTAGAACTTAAACCTAAAACAACCACGCGTTTTTATTGAACTTTTACATTGCCTCAAAAAATACAAAGTAGTGTCTCAAGGAGACAAATCATTTTTACATTGTTTCATCGGTGTCCATTGGCAACAACAACTGAAACACAGCGAAATGCAGCGAAGCAGCCACCAACGAAAGAGGCTCCAGCTTGCAGCAGCAACAAGTGAAGTCACCCGTGTTCCAAGTGGACACTCACTTAATAGCATGTTTACTCTCCCTCTTACTCATTTCTATGTTGGCTATGGCGGCGAGAGTTTTTTTTGTAATTGTCGTGACGTAGTGTTTTAATGTATATAATTACATGATTATTAAAAACAAATACATATCCTAATGTTTACGCGTTTATTATCATTATGTAGCGTTTACTATCATTTTGTCACGTAGGAACATAGTATGGTTGTATGAAATTGCAATACGGTCACTGAGTACCATAGTATGGTTGTGTGGAATCATAATATGGTCAGTGACAACCATTGTATGATTGTGTGAAATCTGTATATGGTAACTGACAACCATAGTATGGTTGTGTGGAATCATAATAACTGGATATGGTTACTGACAACCATAGTAATGTTGTGTGGAATCATAGTATGGTCACTGTAACCATAATATGGTTATACAAAATCTGGATATGGTCACTGACAACTATAGTATGGTTGTGTGGAATTATAATATGGTCACTGCAACCATAGTATAATAATATTATAATAATAGTTTGGCGTTACAATCCTGTAAAGAACTTCGGCCGAGCTCTATCACATGCTGTGCGTGTTACATATATTTGTACTCAAATTGGTAAGACCTACACTTTATTGTCGAATACAAACGGCGGGTGAGAGCTTTTCATAGGCAATGTTTTACTCTTCAATATTATGAATTTATTCATAAATATTATTAATTTTTTCACCAACTACCAGATTCATCATGTTGATAACACCGTTCATTAAATGACATACCGATGCATAGATTCATTATATATATGAAATTATTCATACCATCGAACATCATAGTGAAGAACGAAATATTCGATACAATGAATTTGAATCGTCATATTGATGAATTTGTTCATAATATTTATGAATTTATTATTTTACGAATTTTTCGAAATAAAAAAAATTTGGAAAATAAAGTGATTTTGTAAAAATTGTATTTTACAAAATTTCAGAAAAAAGTTATACAAAAATTTTTTTTTTGAAAAAAAAAAATTCAAAAAAAAAATAATTTTTTGAATACACTTTTTAGAAAAAAATAAAGTTTCGAAAAAAAAATATAATTTTTTTAAATATATTTATTTATAAATATAACTTTTTATTAATAAGTGCTGAGACGATAGGATGTTGTTTCCGTATCGTAGTAAAAGATTCGTATACCACAACCAAGCCCATAAATTGCATGAAGTGTAATAATAAACTGGTCGCTGTCATTGCAGTGCTGAGACTGACAAATATTTGAGTTCACCTAATGTAACTCGTGACATTAATTCACCAACGAAATGTTCTGTTCTGAGTAATGCTAATTCATTTAATTAAATTAAACTTCTATACACACAGGAGGGTTGCTATGTTGAGTTGTTTCCCGAGTGCAATCAACTCACTCAATTAGTGAAGGAACCGACGTACTTTCCACGCGTCGGTGGGCAGACCTAAAAAATCCTAGACCTTTTTCTGACTTCACATCATGAAAAATATGATGTAAAAGTCCTTGCACCTCTGGCAACACCGACCACTGTACTGTTTTCGCTGAGTTTTCGTATTCTAGTGTAAGACCCTCTTCGAATAAAGCCCCGAAGAGAAAAATTATAGAAAATTTCCAGAATTTAGTGAACTGCAATATCTGCAAATGGCATTTATTCTTGAACTGTGCGAACTTGACGACCAGCAACTACACCTGTCTCTATTGTAATTCAGAATATTCTGACTAATTCTGACAATTTTTCGTATTTTTTTAACAGATGTTTAACTTTATGTCTTCTTATTTTCCGAAATTGAGCTGTTTTGAGAAATTACTCAAAAATCAATTAAAAGTCATATAAATAGTATTCTGTTAATGCATTAAAAAAAAAATATTATTATATACCTTTTCAGAAGAAAATCAAAACACATCCAACTTTACCCTAGGTTGATTTATACAAACTTTAAAAAAAAAGCTTAAATTTGCTAAATTGTTATTATATTACTATGTGATAACCATATCAAAATGTTACAGCAACTATATTTTTTCGGAGCTTACAATAGAAAAAAAGATTTTTTTAATTGACGTTTAAAGATATGGTCCCGTAACTATAGTCAAAATTAACTTGGAGCTTAAATTTAATTACGGCTTTTTTGACAGTTTTCCTATTAAATAAAATGTCAAAAAGCAGTACATTAAAATTAACTCCAGTTTAAAATGACTATAATTACGCGCCATGCTCTATAAGCTTTATCTGCTAGATTTGAGAAGTTCTTCTAACCAAAGAAGATGATAATTGAAATATTACATATAAAATCGATTTAAAATTTTTACCCGAATTACCCATTGAAAAAAAATTACCCAATTTAATTTTATTTTTTACCCAATTTAATTTTAGAAAAATGCATCTCTGGTCCAAACTCTTTGGAGGTTGAGAGTAAAAGACGCACTATGAATGACACACTCAATAATGACCTTAAAATAATCTCCGAGTGGGGTCTTGCAAATAGAGTTGATTTTAATGCAAGCAAGACCCAATGTTGTCTGCTATCTCACAAAATAATTGATACACCTCTCCCTCCCATCAATATGGGCTCTGTGGATATTGCGGAGTCAGCTGCTCTTGACGTTCTGGGCATATCAATTCAATGTGACCTCCGTAGGAATGAACACATATTTAACGTGTCGAAAGAAGCGGCAATCTGTTCGGTACGAACACCAATAGATATCTATTCGTTGAAGTTACAGGCATAAAGAACATATTTGTTAGAATAAATCACCAACGAAAAGTTCTGTTCTGAGTAATGCTAATTCATTTCATTAAACGATGGACAATACATTTCACCAAACTAAAAATAAAATTACGGCGTCCACGTACATTTCCATATTTCTTACCTGAGTGTTTTTTTTTTATATTCACCGATAATTAACAAAGTTTAGAATTTAGGATTACAATTTTTTTATTTGTTGATCGGATATAATGATGTAGGATTGATAAATCGAATTTTAACACTTCACTAGATCATTGTCGATTGCGAAACTTGAAAGCGTCATGGCATTCTGGTAGGCAGTTGCCAAAAAAGTAAGAACTAAAACCTTCTCAAGACCCAGCATATGCCATAGCGTAATTGAAGCATCACCAACAATCAGATTGTGCCAAATAAGCAGATCCTCGTACATATAGTGACTTCCAATGGATACAGTTTCTGTGATGACCTGAGGCATGTAGCGAAAATGCTGACTGGGATTCATGCGTACATCGTATATATCGCTGGCCAATATAGACATGATGACGGTGAAGAAAATACATAGCGGCACAATCATCCAAGTTTTTTTCTCTTCATTACTGGAGACTTTCGAAGAATAAAGGTGAATATAATATGTGGAAAATGTCCAATCGCAAAGCATATGCATCATAAAAATAGGCGCTGCAAATTTCGTTAGTTGCATCTGTAGTCTATGCAAAAGTAACTGATATCGGAGCACATTCTCGGCTAAAATACTATGCAGCCGACGACTGTTTTGGCTTGGGTCCAACGGAAAGCGATGCATAACTGGCCCATTGGTGTAAAGTGCATGTAGCAGAAAGAAGCCAACAATAGTGGTTGCCAACGTTATATATGACACAAACATGTCGTAAAACATATACGAATACCAAAAAAAACCTCCATTCGTGATTCTCACGGCTTCATATAGACCCATAAAAATATAGTACTCTCTTAGTAGAAGCAGGAAGCAAATAAATAATTTCCACGGCGTCAACTGTAGCGGGTGTCCGTATAGTTCGCGATACATGCGAAATGCTAGCACAAAATCATTGAGCATTTCTTGAAGCTGCAACAATTGTCGCTTGCCATAGATGTGCCAAAGCTGTAAAACGGGCGCCATTTTTGTCATCAGCATAATAAATACTAATGGCATGTGATAGTAACTAACGCAATTGTCGTTCACCATTGAAATCACTACACTGATAACTAGCAAACATACGACAAATAATTGGACTGGCGTGATGAGATACCGGTACAGGAGACGCACATATCGCTGACAAGAACTGACACGAAAGGATTTTGTTTCCGTATCGTAGTAAAAGATTCGTATGCCACATACCAAGCTCACAAATTGGATGAAGTGCAATAATAAACTGGTCGGTGTCATTGCGGTGCTAAGACTGACAACTATTTGAGTTCACCTAGGAACGCGTGACATTACTACGCAGTTAATCATATATGTCCTGATAAAGAACATATTTATTGGAATAATTCATTAATGAAAAGTTCTGTTCTGAGTAATGCTAATTAATTTAATTAAACTATTAACAATTCTTTCACCAATCTGAATATAAAACTTTGTCGAAAGTTCATCTGCGCGTAGAGTTCCATAATTCTCATCTGATAACTTGCACATTTACAAACATTTTTTTAATATTTTTTTTTTTTTTTTATTTGATCTACTAGGCTGAGGCCTTTCATTCTTAATTAATAACACTCAAAAAAATAACGTATTAAAAACAAATAAAAATTTCTTTGAAATAAGTACATTTGTATTTGTTTTATCCCCAAAGACATTCACTTTTGTTTTAAATAAATGCATGTATTTGTTTTTGTATGAAAAATATAACACTCGGAATATTTCGATAACTTTTTTTATTTCAAATTACCACAGCAATTAAAAGATAAGTCCTATTTCCTCAGCAATTATATATTGCCACATAAATACCACTGTTAAACCTTCTACACATGTTTTAAAACCACAATATTTAAATCAGATATAATTGGCATATTTTTCCAAAAACAAAAGCCATGGATAATGGATAAAAGTCTTTAGTTTTCATATATTAATTTATTGCTGTTCATTATTTATAAATGTTCAATGTTGTATCATAATAGAAAAGAAATACAAATAACAAACACATACTACATATTTTGTAAGTTGTAGGAAAAAAGAAAACAAGTACATTTTTTATTAAAAAGAAAGAAAATAAATACAAATTTAATTGTAATGTATTTTTTGAAACAAGTTTGACTCCCAATCCAAAACAATACCGTAATTTGACTGGATATTGAAAGACAAAGCGTACAATATACAGTTCAGCATCAATACGTCAGAACAAGAAGTGTTCTAGTCCAAAGTAAGCGGAATATTTGAATATTGTTGGCCAAAGCATGTAACGGTGGCTAAGACGAGGTCCCAGTCCAGCGTTTAATAGCCGAGAAGGACCAGGTCCCAGTCCAATACGACTTTTTCCAGCAGTAAATTGTGGCTTGGATAGTTTAGGCTACGTCCAGTTTTAGAACTATCTCGGTTAATCAATTAAACAGCTATTGATTAATCAAACAGTTTGATACACAGAAAAGAAAATGTACATCATATTGATGAATTTCGTTCTTCAAACCATAAACCATTTATAATATTAATGACTAACGACATCAATGTTATGAATGCGATCATAAATATGATAATGCGATCATAAATAAATATGGTAACTGTCGAAAAAGTGTTCTACAATATGATAAACTGTATGTGAAAAATACGTTTCATCATATTAATGAAGAAGTACATAAAATACAACATATTTTACTTTATACTGTTCATTAAACCAAATTTCAATCAAAATATTTATTTTTCGTTAATTTTTTGCAGTACTTCTCAGTTCTCAAGTAGTTCTTGTATGTTATTTATTATATAATGTTAGCTCGACATGCATAAATTAGTAAAATGATTTATAATATATTTTTTTTTATAATTACAACTTTTTATTAATAAATAAAAAAATATTTTTTTTTTAATTTTTTTATCTGTTATTTTTTAAATATAATTTTATAACAACAATTTTTTCGAATTATTTTTCGGTCGGGAATATTCGGAACCCCCTACGTTGAGCCTCAGCTGTATAATGTCTATGACAATGAGTCAATACAATGGTGAGATAACTACTCCCTGGGGTGTTCTGCGGTACTCTCTATAATTGAAAGCATATTTTTGCAATTGAATTAAAAATGTAGTAAGTAAGATTATGACTAGAGATTGGCGAGTGTCTTTATTTGCACAGAAAAAAAAGTACATCATATTGATGAATTTCGTTCTTCAAACCATGATTCATAGTATTGAAGAGTCATTCATAATATTAATGACTAACGACATCAATGTTATGAATGCCATCATTAATATGACGAACTCTTGGTAATTGTCGAAAAAGTGTTCTTCGATATAAATAGTTGTATGCGTAGAATATGTTTCATAATATTTATGAAGAAGAACATAAAATACAACACATTTTACTTTATATTGAAGAATGCTATTTACATCTTTAAAACGCAATAATTATGTTAGGGATTATGATAAAATATATCTCAATATTTAACGAAGATGGAAATGTGAAAGACCTTCGATGTACGATAGAAAGGTAAAAATTGCCTCGAAGAATAATTCTCCGGTGAAGAATTCGTGTAAAATCTTTGAGAATTGTCTTTTAGAAAAATTATCACTGGAAAAGAATTATCATTAAACAAATATTCTGGAGTAGAATTTACTAGGAATGAAAACTAAAGGCATGACCCCACAAAAATTTACTAGCCCATACTAAGTACGGCCGGTTTGCAGGGCCGTATCATCAATTATTGACGGAAACCTTGCAACTTATTCTGAATTGAAGAAGATGACGGTCGGTTAGCAATGGTTTGATTTATTATAGTTCTGAATAATGGGCAGACGTCTTCCCAAAACCTTCTGAGTTCAAGGGGTGGCTCTACTTGCTCCGTAGTTCAGCAAAAATATAGAAGAATCGCAAAAAACTAAAAGTGAGTTTTTTTTTATTTGTTATGAAATATTCGACTGACTTACGAAAAAATTGTACTCACGCACACTCACTCACGGTACTTTTTTGGTCTACTCACACTGACTCACAATCACGTGAGCAAAATTAGGATTCAAACACAATCACGCGTGATTCACGTGAATCACGCTCACATGCCCATCTCTAGACTGAACTAAAGAAAAAACGGTTGCCCCAACTGATTCGTTCTCTAGGTGAATAAAGGACATTCTTTAACGATTACACGTTTGCAGTTATTTTCAAAATACGTAAATCCTAGGGACTGGAAACACAGGTTTATACCAGACGTATGACACCCCTAAAAATCAATTTAATTGCAAATTACTTAGATCGTCTTTGAGACAGACATGTGAAAAATATGATAAATATTACTGTCAAATATTTTTAAATTTACGCTTCCGTATCGCAAACATCAGTTAGCCATCTTATATTGGGCTTATAATTTTTGTTCGCGCCGCGAACGTAAATTTTATATTATCTGATGAATAAGCGGTTGGCAACTCTGCCCAAAAAGTTTCCCACACATGACAGGCACACGAATGCACTCACATAGATGAGCGAAAGAACAAACGTCAAAGGTGGCATTTGCCTCACTTCACTTTTAACATCTGCAGCAGTACAACGTTCACTTTTGAACGACGTAGAATTACTTAAAACTAAGAACTTAAAATTAACTTTAAAAAAATATTATAACGTTTGAACTTAAACCAAAAACAACCACGCGTTTTTATTGAACTTTTACATGTCTCAAAAAATACATAGTAGTGTCTCAAGGAGACAAATCATTTTTACATTGTTTCATCGGTGCCCATTGGCAACAACAACTGCAAAGCAGCGAAATGCAGCGAAGCAGCCACCAACGAAAGAGGCTCCAGCTAGCAGCAGTAACGTGTTACTCGTGTCCCAAGTGGACAATTTTCATAATCCTTTTTACTTTCATTACACAAACTATCAAAATTTCTCTACTACAAATTTCCCCATGTGTCCTAATTAGAGATGGCCCATAATCATTAAGGTTATGGATATGCACTAAACGGAGCCCTCCGGTCGTGCTCGACGGACGCCATCAATGTTGGTAGTACATTCACATCGACCTTCACAAAAATATACTGTATTTTGCAGTTCAATTAGACTGAGATAATCCGGTTGTTGGATTGGAAGGCATACGATCACAGCAAAATACTAAACCTTCTTCCTGATATACTGAAAGCCTGCAGGTCACAAAAGAACTACGATGCCCATTTTCAATACCAGATAGCATAAGAATATAATTAATATAACTTCGCAGTTTCATTGCCTTACATTTTCTATTTTCCCCCTAATTGTGATTTCAGCAGACAAACAGAGGAACAGACAAACGGATATACCAATATATATATACACTCAGACAGACGGATTGACATAGCTAAATAGATCTAGGAGGTCACGCTAATCAAAAATATATACTTTTCCAAATCGCACACGTCTGCTTCTGGGTGTTACAAACGAATGTCCAAAGTTAATATATGGTTTTATAGGTATTAATTTAGATTTTTAGTAAAAAAGCTTTTGGAAATTTCTGTAATTTTTTTATTTAAGACAGTGATACGTTGGTTGAATACAAAACGAGTTATGCAATCAAATCATTTTCGATGGCCAGACTCGAAATAAGCATACCATACACATATGCTGTAGCCATGAACCCCAGAGCCAACGACTTTCGTAGGTGCAGCAAGTGGCATAAGAAAAAGTCTGAATTGCCCACAATGAGCGAATGCCAGAGAAGCTGATCTTCTTCGAACAACGTGCGTGGATTCGGCATCGCTGTTAATGTGTACTCCGGATCAGTGGCCAAATATTGTACAGGATTAATATGAACTTCTGTTATATCACTGGCAAATTTTGTTATACAAATCACAATTGTCATTATAATTGATATAAAAAACAAATCATCCATATCGGATAGGGAATGCCAGGAATACGTATGTATTATAAAGGTAACAACTACCCAGGCGTAAAGCAGTTCCATTAGCAATACCACCGATGAAAACTTCATGAATCTTTTTAGCAATCTGTGCAATAATAAATAATACTTTAAAATACTTCTGGGCGATAGATCTTCTGGGCTGCGTTTCAGCGATGAGCTGTATCTCTGTGGTATATTGGTAAATAGAGCATGAAGTATAAAGTATCCCAAAAATATTATCGTTGATATGGTAATCGAAGTGCATACGCTGTAAATTATATACAGGTTTATGATAATAGTACCGTAATTGGACATAAATTTCAATGAGAAATAGATTAAAACACCATAATCCTTGAGTATTAATATAAGACATATACATTTTAGATAATGCTTTAACTGCAACGACTGCCCATACATTTCACGATACATATCAATTGCTGCCACGAAGTCATTTAACATTTGACGCAGCTGCTCCATCTGCTTGTCATAGTAAATATACCAAAGCTGCAAAATCGGTACTATTTTCGTCAATGGTAAAACAACTATCATTATAATATGATATTGTTGTACGCATTTGGTAAATATCAGCTGCTGTCGAAGGACAATAAAAACTGCAATTCCGGCAAATAGAAGTTGCACTGGCAATAACAGCGTGCTGTGCATGATACGCACGAACAAATGAAATTTACGTTTTCGGAACGATTTTGTTACCGGGTCGTAGTGGAAAAAACGTAAACCACATAAAATGAGTGGAATATTTATCAAATGAAACAAAAAACCGATGAATGTCATTGCGCTATTGCGACTGTTGAACTGAATTCTAGTCAGTTTATCGAGTGCTGTATAAAACAATAATAGTTTACCTCAAAATAAACCTCACTCCTCAAAACTATTATGAATCGAATTATAGAATACATTAACTCTATTAATCTCCATCAACAATTCAATTTAATTAATTAGATATACACAGAAAATCCCAAGTGTTGTGAAATGATAGGACATTCTTTAACTATTAAACGTTTGCAAATTAATTGCAGGACTCAACGATGGGGTATCAAAAAAATAACGTACGCGGTTGATGTGTTAATACTGACCGCAAACAGTAAGATTATGGTAAGATTTTTAAGGTACGGTGGAGAAACTTAGCGCCTGGGCCACAAGTTGTTGTCTGGGGATTAACCCAGGTAAAACAAAACTGATGCTATTTACCACAAAAACCAAATCCCGACCATTACACTGTCGAAAGTCAGTGTAGATCCAGTTTCACTCTCCTCATGTGCAAGGTACATAGTAGTGCTACTTGATTCAAAACTGAAGTGGAAATCAATCGTTGAATAGAGATTCAAGAAGTCTTGTATCTCGTTCTATATTTGTAGTAAAACATTTGGCAAGAAATGGGTTCTTAATCCAAACTTAACATTATGAATGTTGGTTTTTCCAAATGTCAATAATGGGAGTCTATAGTGTGGTGGGCCGCACTTAGTCGGGAATATAGCATTAGAAGTATTTCGAAGGTACAGAGAACAGCAAGAATCGAAACAAACAGAGCCCTCCGGCCGTGATCAAAGGATACCTTCAATGTACTGATCAAGCTACTCCCAATCGAACTTCCCATACAATTTACTGCATATTACAGTGCATTTGGAGTTAAAGAATAGAAAAATTCTGAACGCCCTCCCTCAAGCACTGAAAGGGAATCCTATGAACACCCTTACTCCAAAGCTCAACTTCGAATAAAACTTCGCAACTGGTTTCGCAATCCGAACAGAATGGCAAAAGAGTTGTTTAACAAGGGGGGTTTTGACACAATTATCTTCACTGACGGTTCTAAAATGAACTGTGACACAGATGAAGGAATCGGAATTTTATAATATATTCAAATCTGTCATACTCTCAGATCACGCAAGCATTTTCCTAGCGGAATTACAATTAGAGAAGAAGCCTGTATAAAATGATGGCCACAATCAAAAACAGGAAAACACGCAGCATTTTAGTAGTTAAATTAATATAGATTTAATACACATATTAGACAAATGTGTTTGAAATTTCCTCTGCAAATATGCACTACTGCACTCTTTAGTTTTGAATGCATTTTGCAAATGACAGTTGACAGTATTATGGTGAAGTCTCTCTGCCGACTTCACTGCAGTATTTGTCAAGTACTGTCATTCAAAACAATTAATGTTTTGAAAAACAAAAGCAAATGGCAATACACTGCGGGTAAAATGTGTTAATTGCTCTAAAAATATCTATTACGTGACCGGTACCATTGGTACCGAATAAGGATATGATCTTGAAGACCAGTTTTGTGATAGGTCTAAAGGTTTGCATGAGGAGACGGATCGAACATGTCGCTAGTGACTAGGTCAATCACTATGATTTTTATGGATTATGTATAAAAATTACGGTTTTATATTTATTAAATAATTGTTTTATTCAGTTTTAAGTATAGACATGTACTGACAAATATATTCAAATTAATGTACTTTAAACACTGTTGAATACTTAAAAATTTTTTTGCGACATTAAGATTCCGGCATTGAAAAATGAAAAATAGAATCTACAAGTAAAATGTATCAACAAGTGACTCATATACCTTGAACCCTACAAATAGTCAAAAAATATGTTTTTAAGGGCGAGTTTACACGATGGAGAAAATAGCTAGAGATAGAGCAAAATAGAGCAAAAAATATCATAGAGTTGTGTAAACACTACACTGTACGGAGCTCTATGGTAGATTTTTTTCTCTATCTCTAGCTAATTTTCTGTCGTGTATTCGAGCCTTAAGAAATTGTTCTGCATTTGTGTTAATAGCTTAGTCTGCCATATCACGGAGACCTCCGATGCCTCTAAGTCTTTTCGAAGAACTTTGATATAAAAAAGTTCGATCTCGTTGCTTTATCGATTCTAATTTTTAAAATTTCTCCTATATTCAAATACTTGGACAAGATTCGATATATAAACATTAATCGCATGGAAATCGAAATAATTTTTGAAGCAATCTTGAACTTTGATCATTTCTTTTTTCGATATAGTTTCAATTTCTCGTGCCGGGAAAACTTCGACAGAATGCATCGATATCTACCTATCATGTAGGTCGAATTTGATGTTCGATATCGCTACGAGAAAGTTTCCGATAACGTGTTAATTCTCTTTCTTCGCGCATTCATCTCTCAATGATATCGAAACGAATGGCATAATGAAAGTCTACAGACAAAGAAATTTCAATTATGAATTTGAGAGGGTCATCCATAGTATTTATTGACTCTCTTATATAGTGAATGTATTTTATGGGTAAAACGAGCAAAGTTCAGTTAATATGGTAGAAAACAATTAAAAATGACTGATTCAGAACTTTCCATAGAACTATTAATTAACGTTTAAAAAAAATCTAGTAGCCATTTTCCGTATTAGGGTAGACATCATGGCTAGCTCATGTTCGTCATGTATCTAGTCGAATTATGACAAGCCCTAGTAGAAATTTTGGTAGGGCCATGGTCATGTAGGTATCATGTCATTATTTGAGGTGATCGGAATATGACGAGGCCCATAATGTCCTTGTAACGCTGTGTCCTGATCATGTATTGACCTCAGGCCATAATCATGTACTGATCGGGCAATTCCCCATTTTAATATTTACCCGACAATTGCCTTGTCTGAGCCCGAGCATAATAGGGTTTCTCTCATTAATCTCGATCATTGCCTGATACTAATTTCGTTACGAGGAACAAATAATGTAGCTATGATCGGAAACATTGTCTGTTTAGATAATGTAAACCCTGCTATGGTAAGCATGATAAGGGCATGCAAAGGCAATGATTATATTTTCTTTAATAGGGCTTACCCAACGAAAACCCGATCATTTCCCGATGGCGCATCGGGCAAATTTCTACTCAATGATCAGTTCCCCATCATGATCTTATTACAATTTATACTAGAGATGCAATGGTACTATAACAGAAATTGATATTCGTTTTAATAACGATATTATAAACCTTTATTATAAATAAACCAAAAATTCAAATAAGAAAATTGTTTTCAATATTACGAATGTAGGACAAACTAAAAATAACGAAATTAAAAAAAAAGATTTTAGAGTCTATTGATACCGATTCACTTTCAATGCCGGATTCCTAATGAATGTATTTGAAGTATTTGTAAAATAGTATAATCAATACATTACGACATACATATTTATATTAAGTATTTATTTATTTTTGTTAATTCTTTATGCTATACATTAAATTGTTAAGGTACAAATGTGTTTCAGTATTTTGAGTACTTTATTTTATATAACGTATTATAATTTTTAATAATAATAATTGTCATAATATAAGAAAATGTTTGTTTCTTTTATTTTGTATATTTTTATATTAATGTTGAATAGAAAATAAGCAAATGTGAATTTTTCTTTTACAAATTTTTGCATATTTATATAATTTATTTAAAGTACCATTTACAAGTATCATTTGTATCATATTTTTATAAACTTTTGTCATTTTGATAGTATTTTTTAAGGAAACCTAAAAGTTTGGCCCGTGTTTGCAGTAAGAAATATTTGTGAGATAGTACAAAAAATTTTAGAGTTACTTTTTCTACAACAAAAACATTTTTTTTATTTACCAAATATAGTTTTATATACTTTTGTAAAATAAATATTTGATTTAACTTATTGAAACCTAAAGAAAAATATAAAATGAAAATATAAGCGCAAATGAAAAAAGCATTAAAAGTTTTGTTATAAAATTCTGTTTTATTTTTGTTCACAAATTATTAAGTAACTGATATAAATGTTAATTACGAAATATACTTTAAATAAAAGTGTAAGGTGTTAAACATTAGATATTAATTTAACAAACATTCATTTAAAAAGTTAAAGTTAAAAATAAAATTAAATATTAAAGTAAAAAGGTGATTTACCAACTTAACATGATATTATATTTAATGGTCAACATATACATCATTTCTATATAATTAATACTCAGTTTTTCTATTACCTCACGATATTATTTTGAAAAATTTACAATATCAAACACTAAGGGTCTCTTTCTGTATTGCGAACGAACGAATGACGTCAATAGTATTTGAATTACAAGCTTTCTGACTTTAAAAATATTCACAATAGACGTCACTTTCAATAGTCTTACGTGTCGAAATACAGAAAGTGATATAAATATTTGAAAATTGAATTCGTTAGATCGAAACCCCGATCGAATTTCATTTAAAATGCTTTCAGACTTTTAAAATATTCACAATAGTTAGAAATGACGTCACTTTCGTCTAATAGTCTTACTCCAGTATATCATTCGTTTCGATAACGTTATGAGATCAATGCGAGTAGATGGAGAAATCACACAATATCGTATCCGTTCTCGTAACGATATCGAGCGTCAAATTGGACCTACATGGTAGGTAGATATCGAAACGTTTTGTCGGAGTTTTCTCGATACGAGAAATGTTTTGAAATCGGATCGATATCGACGACAATAATGATCAAAGTTCGAAATTGCTGCGAAAAATATTGCGATATCGATTAGATAAATAAACATTTATCGTATCTTGTCAAAGTGTACAAACATTTTTAAAAATTAGAATCGAGAAAGCAACGAGATTTAACTTTTTATCGAAGTTATTCGAGTAAGCTTCGAAACATCGAAGGTCTCCGAGACATGGCAAACTGGGACTTGTCGCAATACAGAAAGTGGGTATAAATATATGCAAATTGAATTTGAATACTTCAGATCGAAATCCGATCGAATTTTATATAAAATTTGTAAACAAACGTTTTTGAATTCGATGTGAGACCCCTAATCAATTCCATCCATTTACTTTGATTTGAACGATTTGAATACCGGAACATGCCACAATATATCTCAACAAATAAGAGTTGAAATGAAAAAAAAAAACGACATCATTCTAAAAATAATATCGAAAAACCAATCGATTTCGTACGATTATAAATTATTGAAAACAACAATTTGGGTCTCGGAGACCTCCGGGGGCTCGAAGCTTTCTCAAATATCTTCGATCTCGTTGTTTATCAATTCTATTTTTTTTTTAATTTCTCGTATATTCAATTTATTTGACCAAATACGATAGTTTAATAATTATCCCATCGAAATCGCAAAACTTTTCGAAGCAATCCCGATTGTCATCATTTTTTGATCGATATCGTTCCGATTTCAAAAAATTTCTAGTACCGTAAAAATAACGAAAGAACGACCAATTTGACGCTCGATATTCCTACGATAAAGTGACCGATATCGTTTGAATTCTACTTCTTCTCGTATCGATTTAGTAACGATATCCAAACGAATGACGTACTGGGACGATATCGTCCCATAACTTTTGAAGATAGAACTTTAGAACCTAGGCTGAGATCCCTTGCTCTATTTGAGCAGAGCGTCCCAGAAGTATAAAATATCGTTGATCATTCGATGATTTTGTATACCGATTTCGAATTTCATTAATCCAGGGATGTTAAAGACAGTGTAAACTATTCGCACCCCATTACAAAGTAACCACAGTGCGATTAAGTAACCATAATAAGTAGTAACCATAAAAAAGAGTAATTTTCTGAAGTCATTTTCTTTTCTTTTAAAATTAAGTCAGAAATAGTATTAACTCTAACTCTATATCGAATTACGACAAATTTAAATTCAAACTCCCCAAAAGTACTCAAAGTACTCCGAAAACAACACACATTGGAAATCAATAATGATTTCCGAAGTACCTACTTTTGATTAATACACTTCGTAAAAAAAGTTGAGTATGCAGTAAAAATAAAACTATATCGAAATGATGTAAGTGCTGTACATGAAAAGGTTTTAAAGTTGTTTTAAATAATAAATTTAATAATAATAAAGAAGATATATTAATAATTATTACACTGAACAATAATTTGAAAACTAAATATAATAAAACAAAATCATAATATTACAAAATAAACATATACATTTTGAAATTATGACATATAAGTTATATTTTAATAGTTAAATTATTATTTGATATTTAATAGAATATATATTTTTTTATGTTTAATACATTTTATCACAAACGCATTTTTTTAACGTAGTATATGGTAAAGGTTCGAATCACGGACTCTTTTCATAGCTGAATTATAGATTGTATCTTTGAAATTCTTATATATTTATAGAAACACAGCGGACATGGACTAGAAAAGTTAAATAATAGACCATTTTCAAAAAATTAAAAACCATAATTAAAAACTTTTTTTTAGATACACTATAGGATTTTTGGTCTTTTTGTGGGGGAAAATAGGATATCATGATATTTCGTAGTAGTAATTCATAATCAGATAATGTTTGTCATAGGACTGATTGGATTATGACATGTGAATATATAATGATCAAGTCTTGATCATAATTTCTACTAGGGTCACAAATTTTAAATTGCAAAATATAAACGTTATATGAAATTAATATGAAAAATATATTCAAAATACAGCATTTAATATGATGTCCGTCCAAGTTATAACCAAAAATATTTTATTTTCAATCGAATGCAAATTTGTGAACGATATTTTTTAAAAAGGTTTATATTAAGGATGTATACGAATTCGACTAAATATCAGAATTAACAAAATTGTAAGGGTTTTTATTCGAACTACATTCGGTAACCGATAATTGTTGAAGTCTGAAAAAAATTTGATTATTATATCGTCACTATCATGCCAAAGGGACGAATGTATAATTTTTGAGATTTGCGTTTTTTTACATGTTTGAATGTACACCCAGAAAAAAATTCCCTCAAATCCCATTAAAAATTGGTCAATAGGACAATTATTGATTTAATAATATAAAAAAAAAACATCTTTTTATATAAACTCAATGGCAATGTCATGGTATTTTCAAGTATTTAATGGTATTTTCGATTAAAATGATAATTTTAAAATAAAATTAAAAATAATCAATAGGATGATTATTTTTTATAGTAAAAAACTATTATTTATATAGTATTTTTCTCTGGGTGTAGTTTTTC
This sequence comes from Dryomyza anilis, assembly GCA_951804985.1. NCBI lineage: Eukaryota > Metazoa > Arthropoda > Insecta > Diptera > Dryomyzidae > Dryomyza > Dryomyza anilis. The sequence continues at coordinate 91,454,013 of OX638133.1, forward strand.
CTCAAGTATACAGTGCCAAAATCGTGTGTGGTTTTGTTGGATATTTCTAGCCACAAAAGGCAAAAACTAAAAGGGCGAATTTGAAAAATAATAAATTTTGACATTTTGATAGGGCGAATCTTTTCGTTTTTTTGCCATAACGTTTTATTGGTATCAGATGAAACAGTGGCGTAAAGGCATTAATTGTTTGTTTTTAAAGCACCTATTGGCATCATTATTTGAAAATATTTTTTGAGTTTTTATCATTTGAAAGAAACATGTTTGTCATTTTTTAAATAATGATGCCAATCGATAGGTGCTTTAAAAACAAACAATTAATGCCTTTACATCACAATTTTATTTTGCACCAATAAAGTGTTATAGCAAAAAATCGAAAAGATTTGCCCTTTTCGCAAGACAAGATTTTCAATTTTTCCGATTTCTTCGTTTTTTAGTTATAACTCTTTATTGGTGCAAGATGAAATAGTGGAGTAAAGATAATAATTGTTTGTTTTTAAAGCACCTATCGATTAGCATCATTATTTAAAAATAGTTTGCCAAACATTTTTCCTGCAAATAACAAATGGAAAATTAATATTTGGAAAATAAATTTTAAATAATGATGCGAATCGAAAGGTTCTTTGAAAACAAAAAATAAATGCCTTTACATCACTATTTTATCTTGCACCAATAAAGTGTTATAGCAAAAAAACGAAAAGATTCGCCCTTTTGGCATGACAAGATTTTCAATTCTTTCAATTTCTTCGTTTTTTAGCTATAACTCTTTATTGGTGCAAGATAAAATAATGGTGTAAAGGTATTAATTGTTTGTTTTTAAAACACCTATCGATTGGCAACATTATTTAAAAATATTGTGCTAAACATTTTTTGGCATATAAATGGCAAATTAATGTTTTGCAAAATATTTTTAAATAATGATGCCAATCGATAGGTGCTTTAAAAACAAACAATTAATGCGTGTACATTTATATTTTATCTTGCGCTAATAAAAAGTTATAGCTTACAAAACAAAAATATTTTTGCGTTTTGGTCACGATATAGCCTCACAAAATTCGTATTTTAAATTGAGTAAACCAATGAATAAATCATAATACCAGAAAAAATTTAAAAAAAAATTTACTAATTTTTAAAGCACTTCAAACTTTAAAATTTGATTTCTCAACATTTTTAAAAATGCATTTGCCCCTTTGGCATGACAGTGATGATATATGTATGATGATATTTAATTTAATTAACTCGAAAATTTTCTAAATTGAATTTACAAAAACTGCATTACCGACAAAATTTAGTTTCTTCATCAATTTAGTCGAACTCGCACACCCAAAATAAAAAAAGAAATTCAAAATGGCATCGATTTTTACTAATTTTGCTCAAATTCCATTAACAAATGTCCCATAGTGTAGATTAGTGTGAATAAGTATAAAAATATAAATTTCTTCTATTAGTTTCTAGTAGTAATGCCAAATTTGTTTTGGCTGATTTACAACAATAATTTGAAAGGTTTTGGTGAATAGAAATATTATTTTTTTTGTTAGGTAACATCTAGTGGGTGTGCTCAGAAAAATTTCTGGATTGTGTATATTTTAATAAAGTAGCGATAATTCACTTACATTCTAATATTATTAAGGAAAAATATTATTATTTTTTAAACTCTACATACATTTTTGTGTTTCATTTCAAATGTGCTCACTTTGAAGTTCAATAATAATAACAAGTACAATTAATACAAATATTAGACACAAGAAAAAAACAAAATTAATTAGCAAAAAGTAGAAATTATTTAAAAAAATATACCACATCAAATTCTTAAATGAAACACAATAATCTATGAAGAAACTTTACAAAACACAATATTAATAATTTTACATTTTGCTTAACGACAAAATATAAATTTAAAAAAATAAAAATAATTTTACTACATAAATCAAAGTGCAAAACATGATACGAAGTTCCATTTCAGAAACCCTAGAATGTTGTTCAAACAATAAACATATTTAAGATTCTTACATACACTATAAGGGTATTCATTTAACTTCGTATGCGTATTTCGTAAAAATTGTACATCATAAAGCTTATAATTTTTACGACATACGCATATACATACGCAGTAGATACGAATTGAAATGAATAGCCTTTATAACTTCTTAAATTAAAATTACGAAAATTAAATCTATTTATATTTCAAAAATTAAATATTTCATTATTTATTTATTGAAATATAAATAGTTTAAATTTTTCTAATTTTAAATTTATAGCTTTTACGAGATTTTTAAAACAACATTCTAGGTTTTCAAATATAGAACAGCGCTTCTTATGCACTCAGTACCCTGATTTTTGGTTTTTTTTTTTCAATATTTTGTTTAAGCTGTTATTTTTGGCCCTTTAAATCTTTTTGTTTATTTGTTTGTCTTATCGGTTTGGCTATAGTTTCCATGCATCCAATCTGCTTGAATTGTGAGATTTCGTATTTATTTTGTAATTTTCAGCTCACAATTTCTTTTGTCGTTTAGTTTCCCTCCGGTTTGCGTAAATTCGTATCATAGGCTCGTATAACCCTCGATTGTGATACAGCGCCGCCTTCTTCCTGAGAAAATGCGTAGCCATCTAGTTTTTTGAGGGGGTATAAGAAATGTATTTTAATAATTTTATTTAAAAAGGCTATAAATAAAATAATTATTGTTTATGCGCAGATTGACAAACTGCGTTTTTTTTTTATTACGTTAACCATTATTTTATCAAATTAGAAAATATTTTTCACCGAATTTTATACATCATCAAAATATTTTTAAAAGTTTTGTCTGCAGCATATTTAAATTTTAAATAATCATAATTTATGTAACACACATAACACAGTTTATCAATCGATTTATTTTATGTGTTTTAAAGTTTATAAAATGTTGTGGAATTCGTTTGTATGTTTTGGTGAAATTGTGCTGGACCATCTAAAATTTGGAAAAGACTTCTAACATTTTTTTTTGTATTATTAATTATAATAAAATAATCGATACCGGTTACAATATCTATTTTCAAACATATTGAAACATATTGATTTTTTTTTTTTTTTTTTGGAATATCTACTAAGATCCACAGCACTCAGACAGACTATATCCATTGTACTGTGAAATCTATTCCCTACGATTTTGTGGTTAATATCACCACGAGCGCCCATGCCCAAGCCGGGATTCGAACCCGAGACCTTCAGAATGCAAGTCCAGCGCGCTACCTCTGGACTGCTGAGGCCGGCCCAGGTTGTTTACAAAACTAATTCTTTTTTTTCGGAATGCTCATTTTTGAAAATTGCTGTCCAAACGAATTTAAATAATGCACGTAAAATCCAACGGTTTTAATATATATTTAAAAAACTATTTTAGATATGAAAAAACGACGTCACAATTGTTTGAAAGGTTCCTTGAAAATATGGTGATAATATAAAAAAAATATATATATTATGGTTATAATATCATTTTCCCCTAATCATTTAAATTGGGATTTAACAAATATTAACACCTCTCAAAGTTAACTCTTTAAGTATTCTTCATATAGGTTTTTATATTATGCTTTATCCAGATGCTTTATCCAGAGGTCTTTCTAAAAAATAATAGAACACTCAGAAAAAAAAATCCTATTAAAAATGTTCAATTCAATTCAATAGTATACAAAAATAAATATTTTCATATAAACATGAAAACAATTTAATAGTATTTTGTAGTATTTAATGTGATTAAAATTATTATTTATCTTATTGACTAATTTTAATAGCAAAAAACTATTTATATTTTTAACTTAGGCTGGAGCCATTTGAACTGTCCCTGTTATATTTGTACTCAAAGTGGTCGGATCTATCGTTTAATGCTGAATCCGAATTGCGGTGGTGAGAACATAATTAATAGTTTTAAATAAATTGTTTTTACTATATAGTCAATAGTATTAACTATTATTTTAATAGTTAAATACCATTAAATACTAGAAAATACTATTAAATACTATACAATTATTTTTGAATTTGCATGAAAACATTTATTTTTTATACTTATACTATTAAATCAATAATTATTCTATGGACAAATTTGAATGGGATTTTATGAGATTATTTCTGAGTGTGGGTAGTGTTTACTCTCGGATGTTTGTTATTGTCTGACGAGAGATAACGCGGTATATTTTTTTTTTTGGAAATATGTACTAAGATCCACAGCACTCAGACAGACTATATCCATTGTACTGTGAAATCTATTCCCTACAATTTTGTGGTTAATATCACACCCAGAAAAAAATACTATATAAATAATAGTTTTTTACTATTAAAAATATTCAATAGGATAAATTATTATTTTAATCGGAAAATACCATTAAATACTAGAAAATACCATGAAATTGCCATTGAGTTTATATGAACATTTTTATTTTTTGTATACTATTAAATCAATAATTGTCCTATTGACCAATTTTAATGTGATTTGAGGGTTTTTTTTCTGGGTGCACCACGAGCGCCCATGCCCAAGCCGGGATTCGGACCCGAGACCTTCAGAATGCAAGTTCAGAATGCAAGAATGCGCGCTACCTCTGGACTGCTGAGGCCGGCTAACGCGGTATAGTTAGAGAAATGTTTTCTATGAAAATATGTGGTTGGCCTCAGCCAGATTTGAACATGAAACCTTTCGGCACGCTATCTAACGCACTAACCTCTGAGCTACTGACGCGACGGTGTTATTCTTCGTTAAATCAGCAATTCCGTCAATGCAGCAAATTAATTAGTCGGCGCAATTTCAGCAATTATATTTGCTAAAAATGCACCTACTAAACCTTTCATAATATTAATGGCTAACGCCATCATTGTTATGAATTCTATCATAAATATAAAGAACGCTTGTTAACTGTCGAAAAAGTTTTCTTCAGTATGAAGAACTAAATGTGAAGAATCATCATATTAATGAACCAAAATATAAAATACAACATATATGTTCTTCATAATGAACGCTGTTCATTAAACCAAATTTCAATCAAAATATTTTTTGTTCGTTCATTTTTTGTCATACTTCTCAGTTCTCAAGTAGTTCTTGCATAAATTAGTAAATTGTTTTATAGTATATTTATTTATAAATCAAATAAAAAAAAAATCGAAAAAAAATATTTTCCGATTTTTTTTTTTAATTTTTATTTTCGAATCTTTTTTTTCGAAAAAAAAACTTTTTTTGCATAATTTTTGTAAAAATTTTTTAACTGCTATTTTTTAAATGCAATTTTTGCAACACTTTTTTCGAATTATTTTAATTATTTGAAAAAATATTATGAACAAATTCATCAATATGACGATTCAAATTCATTGTATTGAATATTTCGTTCTTTACTATGATATTCGATGATATGAATAAGTTCATATATATAGCACCGGTAGCTCGAGGGTAGTGCGTTGGACTGCGAGCCAAAAGGTCTCCGGTTCAAGCCTGAACTTGGGACTAACAACATCTGTTCATAGAAAGATTTGTATATACCGCGCTACCTCTCGGCAGTAAATGGCAAACCTACGAGTATAAAACATTGCCTATGAAAAGCTGTCACCCGCCGTTCGAATTCGGCAATAAACTGTATCCCCCCCACTTTAAGTACAAATATAACACGCACAGCTCAAAATGGTGAGAGAGCTCAGCCTAAGTTCTATTATTGTATAATGAATGCATTCATCAATGTATAATTTAATGAACGGTGGTATCAATATGATGAATTTGGCAGTTTGTGAAAAAATTCATAATATTTATGAATAAATTCAACATATTGAAGAATTTGTATTTCTGTGTAAGAATATTTTAGTAATATTTGTTTTAAAACGGAGACTTTATCGGTTAAAAAAAAGAAGCATTTATGATAGGGCTAAATGTTGGTATATCTAATTATTTCAAATATTAAGATTTGCTAACCATCGTATAGTATAGTATAGTATCGACGATATAGTTGTCTATTTACCATGATTATACTAAATTGCAATAGTGTTATGAATAAGTAACAGCACTCAAAAACCATTTATTTTGAAATGATATTAAAAATCTATGCAAACAGCGCGTTTTTGTCGGGCACCACCCAATAATAACATTTTTTCTTTAGTTTAGTTAACTAACTGAATGACTCGCTAAGTAAAGCGATTTCTTCACAGTTTTGTTTAGAACACTTAGAGAAAAAAAAACACATGATTATGTTATAATTGTGGCAAATAAAATTATAACTACAAGTATGATGGCCAAGATTTATAATTGTATTACTTATACACCACTGAAATCACATGTTGATTAAATTATGGAAATGCTTGTGACAAAAATTAAACCAAATGATGGTAAGTTGTAGTCACAAACGTTTGTTTGATAGTAATAATGCGCTGATTGCTGTAAACATACAATTATTATGTGTATGTATTTCAAATTGTTGCAATCATGATAATAATGTTGCAATAATGTTAATGTTGCAACCACGATAATTTTGCAATCATGATAATGATAAAAAAAAGCATGAGCGGCATATGATTGAGTAATAATTCTTTGATTACTGTAAACATGCAATTATTATGTGTATGTATGCCAACTTGTTGCAATCATGCTAATGATCAAAAGAAACAGTAAGAATGAGGCATATGATTGAGTTCAACATGTTTCGCACTTGGCCTAATAGCTGCAATCATGTTACGCGATTGCCACAATCAGAAAAATAATAATTTTTAAACTGCATTTCTTATCTCTGCGTAATATGGCCAACAAATATGCAACATTAAAAAAATGATTACGGCAAATGTAATAGTATGATTGTCACAATAATTACCTATTCACGAAATACTTGTATTATTTATACACTGATTACTGAAATAAAATGATAATGAATTTTTTGCTTGTGACTAAAATGTAGCTAAATATTGTATAGTTGTAGTCACAATATCAATTCAATGTGACCTTCATTGGAACGATCACATATTTTATGTGTCGGAAGAAGTGACCAAGTGCCTCGGTTTTTTAAAAAGGTGTAAGACATCCATTATTTGTACTCTTAAGCATCGGATATTCTATTTTATAGCTATTACAACGTTAAGTGTTCGAGGGAAATACATGACCTGATTCCAACAGTTTATGTGTTTGATAGTAATCATGTCATGATTGCTGCAAACATTCAGATTATGTGAAAAAACAGTTTAAATAGCAACTATTATTTTTATGATTGTGACATGTGTTGTAAGTTGACATTCACTTGTTTCAATCATGGCAATGATCAAAAGAAGCAGAAAGAGTAAAATATGTTTGAGTCAAACATACATTGCTCTCAAACTTATAGCTTCAATCAGCTATAAGTTCGAGAGCGCTGTATGTTTGATTCTATAATATACTTCTCACGATGTTCACTCTTTCGATTGCTTTTGATTATTGCCATGATTGAAACAAGTGAATGTCAACTTACAACACATGTCACAATCATAATAATAATAGCTCCTCTTTAACCTGTTTTTTCGCTGCGTAATTTGACCAACACATATTCGTCTCCAACTGTAGTTTAATACGATTTCTAATTAAGTTCATGATACGAATAAAAAAAAAAATCGCTGAATACTTATTCATTAATATTTAATTAGGCTGACTGGTGGAAGAGAAGAAGACGCACAAAACCTCTGGTTCTGCACAATTGTCTGTAGTTAGTTTTCTGTAAGTTGGGTATGTTTTTTTTTTAACTCATTTATAATGTGTCAGCCAAGTGAGTAAATATTTATTTATTTGTGTGCTATTGTCCATTTGTTGTGCTCACAAATATTTCGATTTCGAGCAACGTAACATACCCCCACTCCCCAAAGGATAAATTGCTTTTTTATATATAATTTTTTTCTGTTTTTTTTTTTGCTGTATAATTTCATTTATGCCTGCACTGGTTTGGTACTCACGCGATACTTCTAGTTCCATTTCGTCTCTGGTGCTCGCACCACGCGTCGACATGTTGAAAAGTCTCGTAGTCTCGTTGATTCTGTAAAGTGCGTCCAAAGGACAAACAAGCCGGGATCTTAATAACATACATAGGGTATTCTTCATTCGAACAACCAAAAACGCATAATCAATTTTGAATTGTTTTTTTTTTTTAATTTTTAATTTGTTGCACAGACACTCGAAATTTTGACGAAATAACATTTCATTTGGGGGTGTTCAGGAATGCAGGATTTAAGGATAAAATGGGTTCTACAAAGTTCTATGTGGTGAATTTAAAAGTTTTTGATTTATCAAATATTTACTTAACTGTTAAAAATTTTGAATTAATTATACTAGTTTTAGATATACGCATGCAAATACATTAAGTAATTACCAGAGTTAATACGAAAAAAAATATTGGTGTTACGAATTATTAATTACAAAGATAATCCATTAAACATGCATTAATTAGACTACTTTTTTTATATACCTATATTTGACTAAAATTAAAAGGCTTTTAGTGTTAGCGGGAATTCGATTGTTAGGCTTTTTTTTATTTTTGTTAGTTTCAAAGTGGTTCGTTGTCAGATTGTCGTGTTTTCTATACGTGCTTTTAATGTGTCACAGTATATAAAAGTTCATAGTTTAATAGTTTAATAGTATTATTAGCAATTTGTGTCAAATTATACGTCAGTCAAAAATATTGCACAAACTTTTATTATTTATTTTACCCAACACACGGTTTATAGTACATTTTGAATTATAATAATTTATAAAATAACTAAAAAAATAACCGTATAAAATACACCTTAACCTTAATATTAATAAAACGCAATATTTATACAGCATTTTGAAAGAGTTGGCATGAAGAAAATATTTTACACTTTTCCATAGCATATCGATATACTTCATAAACGGATAAATACACAAAATTCTATAGACCACAAAATTCGTTTTCTCACACAAATTTTGATTTCATGTTGCTTGACTTTTAAAACTTTAAAATTTATTTAAAATTACGTCACTTTTATCTAATAGTCTTTCGTTTCGAAATACAGAAAAAGATTCAGTTTTTCAGTCACATTTTCAAATTAAACTTAGTTTAAACTAAATGTAATTTCGTCAGTAATCAATCTATCACAAATATTTAAAATATCATCAATTATTTGATTGTCTATCAGTCTGTATATAAAATTTAAAAACATTCGGCCGTTTTTAATAGGACCTATAGACGTTTTAATATTGTGAAAAGTTTAAACTCAGTTTAGGCTTTCACTGAAAAACTGGACCTTTTATAATCGCTTAACACACAAAATATCAATACCGTCTGTCAATATTTGATATAGTTAATCAGAATTATGTTTAATAAAATTGTTAATTACTTTGCACACCTCCAATTATAAAAATACAATACAATCTTTAATCTCGATATTTCCGATCACTTGTATATCCTGATTAACATTTCTATTTTAAAATATAAAGTTTTATGAAAAATCAATAATTTATACTATATTTTTATTTTGTGTTATAATTAATTCTTCCCCCTTACAAATTATCCGGAAACATTCATAGCGCATACATAATTTTTGTACAATTCAACCCGAACAAATACATTCTGTACAATTCAATTCGAATAATTTTCCGATGTGATTACTTCACAAGAAACTTTCTTTCCAAATGATGCTTTACACGTAGAATTTTTACCAACACAATTTATCGCCAATTATGTACCATAATAGAAAAAAAAAAATTATGAAAAAAAAATTAAAAAAAAAATAATAAAATAAAAAAAAATAAAAAAAAAAATAAAAACTGAAATTAATAAAGTTACCCAGACAAAATATTCGACTGGCACAGTATTCCTCAAGTAGTTTTTACGCAGACAATCAGCATAATATGCTGTTCAACATATCGTCGCCAGGGAATAATAATGTCGTTTATTAATTTGATTTCTTAAGGATATACAACATTATAACTTGGTAGCAACGAAATGCTAAAAAAATTTTTACGTATCACGACAGATTTATGAAGTTTTTTTTGAAATTCTATCTGAAACAGGCTCACTTTTGGTAGCAGATCGAAAGACATTCATCGGCAGACAAAAATGTAAAAATTTTACTACATGTGCATTTATTTATTTACTACAATCCGTATTTATAAGTCAAAAATATGTATTCTCTCAAATGCTTGTAAGATGTTTGGATTTGCTTGGATTTGGTTCTATACCTGAATACTATCGCACTCGTTCGTCGTGTGCGGTCAAGTTCTTTAAATAAATACAAAAATGAAAAAATAACACAGTTTCCGCAATATGCAGCTATGGGAAATGGGTTTCTTTGACAAGACGAACGTATTTTTCCAGTAAGTTTGACGTATGTTCACGGACTTTAAAAAATTAAAATAAAAGCAAATAATAAAAACACAATCAAATTTTTACAATATGTAGAAATCGAATTTCTAATGCATTGTGTAGTAAAATTAAGTCAAATAAATACAAATGTATTTAAAAAGTAACAAAATGTAGAAGAACTACATTTTTTCAAAACAAAAACATAAATGTAGTATAATTTACTATATTACATTTTTCGGTGTAATAATAGCTTTAAGACAGATTTTGGGAAAATCCGGCGACGGCAAACATAATTTTTTTTATATTTAATATGCCTGCCTCAAGGTGGGTTTTAAAATACAACGGCAGCTTGTTAAACAAGTTGGCGAGTCATTTTTGATTTTTGATACACAGTATAAAATATTTCTTATAAATTTCGGTTTGTTGTCGCCCTAAATACAATTTTTCGTAGGTTCAAGGCAGTTTAGAATTTTTTTTATTCGAAAGATTTCAAGGAAATACGGAGTTGTATGAAAAGTTGCCTATTTTCATCGCATATACAAATTTCGTGGTATATATCAGTCATATTTCTGACAAACACAGAAGAATAAATGTGAATAAAAGACAACATTTTTGACAGGGTCGAGGCAGACAAAAGCGCAGTTTGTATCACAAGCTGGATGTTTTCTGCTCGTTTCCAAAATATGCCGTATATCTGTCATTAAAATTCCACAAAATTTTAAACCTGCTATACACTTCATAAAATATTCTATTTATCTGCGCGTTTGCCGGAAATATGCCCGAAATATTCCAGAAAAACTCCAACCATTTTGTCTCGGGGAACCCAGACAAAATTTTTGACAGGGTCGAGACAGTTCAGAAACATTTTCTCGACTTATTTCAATCACACAAAGTCGGAGTTTGTATCAAAAGCTGTGTTTTTTGCCCATTCCCAAATTGTGGCGCGAATCTGCCATTAAAATGAAATCAAATTTTACAACCTGCAGGGCATGCCCGAGACAAAATGTTTGGCATTTTTCTGGAATATATCGGGCATATTTCCGGCAAACGCGGAGCTAAATAGAATATCTTGGGAAGTGTATAGCAGGTTGTAAAACTTAATGGCATTTTAATGGCAGATTCACTACATATTTAGGGAACGGGTTGAAAACAGATAGCTTTAGATGCAAACTACGCCTTTGTCTGTTTGAAATATGTGAAGAAAATGTTTCTGAACTGCCTCGACGACCCTGCCAAAAATACACTTCCCAAAATATTTCATTAATCTGTGTGCCAGAAATATGCCGGAAGTATTCCTGAAAAATGACAAAAAGTTTGTCTCGGGGAGTTTGTCAAATATAATGAAAGACAAATTTCGACTATATTTTGAGATTGGGCAAAAAATAGACAGATTTTGATACAAACTTTGTCTTTTTCGGCTTAAAATATTTCGAAAAATTGTTTCTAAACTGCTCAACAGTACCAAAAATACTAAGTATATTGAGCCTGCCAAACATTTTGTCTAGGGGTTGGCTGCTGTCTTATGAAAAATTACAGACATGTTCTTCTCGAGAGTCTCTCATTTGATCTTTCATAGATAATAAACTTCGCTTTTGTCTGTCGAAAACCAACTGAAAATCAGTTGATTTTCTGATTGAAAGCACTGTATTTGCCTGTATTTGCTTGCACTGTATATTATCTATCATATATTTTGTCTGGAGTTGTTACCAATTCATTTCTCAGTTTTTATTATAGGTACTTTTATATATCAATTTCTTAGTTTGAGTATTTTTATTAAATAGAAACTGTCAATACAACGTATTGTGGTAATCGTTTTTTGATTATATCAATTTTTGGCACTTTTTATAGTCACTACAAATAAAGTTAAGTTAATTAAAAATCCATTAATCAGATTTTCCGTGTTAACGACTATTTTATACAGCATATATTGTCGTTGTAGAACGAAAAGTCACCAAATACATTTTTATGAAAAACTTAAATTTCGAGTTTGTTGATTAATATTATAAAAAGTAATTGATATATTTTGAAATTTGAAATATCAGTTGGTATATTTGCATTTTCTTATCATGTGGTATAAAAATTGAGATCATCGATTAAAAATTGACAGATATATAAAGATTTTTGTAAATGAATATGTGGCATTTTGAAAATGTATTTGATGACTTTTCGTTCTACAACGACGATATATAACAAATGTTGTGCCAATATTTTGTGTTTATATTTTAAAAAATTATCCTTTGATATATAAGTGTTTATTGCTATATAAAACATAGATAATACAGATCAAAATATCGAAAATCCGATTGCATTTAATGTTTTTTCGCAAACAATTCTACAAGATTGCTAACTCGAAATTCTCTGATTATTCTACTTTTGACTCCTGTGTTAAACAAGTGTCAAATAAGTATCAAATAAGTGTCAAATAAGTGTCAAATAAGTATCAAATTAGTGTCAAATAAATGTCAAATTAGTGTTAAATATTTGTCACATAAGTATCGAATAAGTGTCAAATAAGTGTCATTTAAGGGTCAAATAAGTGACACCCTAATATACACTGAAAAACCACGACTTTAAAGATAAACTGAGGAATATATTAAAATTATAAAATGTTTAAACTTATTAAAAATTATACTTCAATACTTTTTGCATCAAACACCAAAATAAAATACTTAGTAATAGTATAGCCTATTTACACCAAACCTTTTAATTTTTACGGGGAACAATTCCTTGGGAAGAACTTGTTTCGGGCAGAATTATTAAGGAAAGAATTGTTCTGAGTTGAATAGAGCAGGAAGAATTGTTCTTAGTTCGTCTAGCTTTCAACTATTGAGTAATTCAGTTGACTATTGTGTACCATTTATGGGAATATCAAATAAGAGAATACTACAATATTCGCAGACTACTTATAATACATAAGGAGAAGGTTGATTTAAAACTATTTTTACACTATTGTGATAGATTAATACATCAGATAAGAGCACATTACTAAGGTAATTAGAGCAAATGAAATATTACATATGAGATGACAAACCGTAAATTGCCTAATAACAAACCAATTACTTCTTAAAGTTAGAAATTCCTACTGGCCTCTTAATGTGTGTACTATGTGTATAATGTATATGTAGAATTGAGTGTGTTTGAAATTAATGGAATAAATAATTGCATAGATCGAAAATGCATTTTTAGATGTAGATACGATCTATGCGATTGGATAAAAATATAGTAAATGTCACTTGGTCTGTGGAATATGTGTGGAAAAAATAATAATTATAGAGAATTGACCTTGTGTTTTTTTTTTCTTTTTTTTTAGGTACTTTTTTCACATTTACTTACAACGTATAATGGATCCCAAGGCATGCATCGTACTGCAGCGTAGAATCAAAAGAGCAGAGACAAACGAAACGCACGACAAATGTGTCGATTGTTGATTGGCGTGTGGTACATGGTATATGGGAGATTATTTAAATAAAAAAAGTGTAATTTAAATATTAAATACAAATATGGTCAATAAAATATAAATAATTTAATATTTTCATAAATTACAGAAATTAAATAACACAAGGCGGCACACATTTGGAGGTCATCAAAAATAGGAGAATAAAATTCGTTTCAAATGCTGAAGAAATTTTAAAATTAGTGCAAATTGTTTTAAAAATTTGTTGTATCAAATAACAGACATGCGTTAAAAAAAATGTAAATGTAATTTGTATTTTGTTTTATTGCATACATTTAGGCTAATAAATAAATGATTAAATGCTTGTTGTGTTCGTGACATACTCTATACGGTTGCGGATACATCAAGCGTGCACTAAATGTTGCATACATTGAGGTAAAAAAATTGATTTTTCGTTGCATACATTTAGGACAAACAAAAGTGCGCAGTAATACTAGTGACACGTGCATAAAATAAAAGCTATTTTACTAATAAAATGAAAAATGTTGGCATATTTAACAAATAATTTCCATAGGTAATTTAATTATATATTTTATAAATAATATTTAAACAGTTTGATTTAAGTATTCATTTATTTTCACACACTTTTTGAAGTACACAAGTTATATTACAAAAATGTTTCATTTATTTTTATAACATTGAATAATACATGTATTTAATAACAATTATGCGCTATAAAAAATATATTCATTTATACAAAGTTTTTACAAACTAAATATTATTTTAAGACTAGCTAATAAATGGTATTTAAAAATAAAATTAAAAATTCAAATATTAGTAAATAAACACTGATACTATTTATATTTTTTTAGAATTACCACATTTTTGTTTGATAAAAAAATAAAAATAAAAAATTGTAAATACATTCACGTATTACGTGTTAAAAAATATAATTTATCTTACAATTTTTATAAATATAAGAAGACAATATTTAAAAATGATATTGCACAAGTTTTAGAAATTCTTAAAGTTGCAATTTGAGATTTTTACGGCGTAATATTTAATTATTTCAAAAAAAAAAGTATTTAATCACTCAATAATTAGATGACAATTTAATAAATTCTCTTATATTTTAAAATAAGCTTTTAATAAAATACAAAATACTAAAATGAAATCATTATTTTGCACGGGGTATACGTGAGTTTTACATCCTACATAAGCTTTAACTTATAGCCTATAGAAAATCTTGCCTCATACCCAATTCTTTATTTTGTATTTGTGTAGTTTTGATTTTTATTTTTTTTTGTTTCACTTTCACACACCTTATTACGTTTCACACCCTTATTACGTAAAACGAAACGAAAAGAAATTCATAGATTCGTTTTTAACGTTAATCCTATCGTTTTCGATAATCTTTAATGATACGAAAATCATATGATTTTTGTTAAAAACGAACCTATCTAAACTCATTATAGATTATCGAAAACGACAATTCGAAAATAAAAAGACATTGTTAAGATATCACTTGGTTAGCTGAGTAATGACAAAATTTGTAGGTTTTACCTAAAAAAAAAGTTGTCTAAAATTGTTGCCTAAAAAAAATCTATTTAAGCACCACAATATTTAGTATATTATAGTATATTAAAATTTATATAATAAGTATATATATATTATAATACATTATATAATTCATGATTCTATTCTATACGTTTATGTTAACTAATTGTACCACTAGAGAGTCCATGCCCGACCCGGGATACAAACACGTGAAGTCCTTTGAAATGCAAGTTCAGGGCATGTCTTTGAACTGCTAAAAAATAATGCACGAAATTTAGAACCGGATACTTGAATTGAAGAATTTTCCAAATTTTAAACATTTTAAAGTTAATAAATCTTTTAAAAACATTCTAAATAAAACCAACCGGTTCTTTAAAAAGTGTTTTAAAATTGTAATTTGAACTTTACATTTTTTTCACTAAATTTCTATACAGATATTACAATAAATTTTCATAAATAATACTTCATACAGAAATTCTTCATATAGCTGCCATTCCACGTCAAACCGGGCACTTTTGAGATTTACTATTTTTGATTTCGTTAAAACTTCGAGAAACTCGAGAACAATATTTTACACGCAAAAAAAAAATTTTTTTGGTAGTTCGACCACTTAATAAATGTAAAAATGTCGTTGAAATTAAACATTTTGCATTCATTTAAATGACTGTAGCAGGTGAATCTAAGTTCAACATTGTGAAATTTGATCTCATTTGAAAGGTAATAAATTCCTTTTTCACGTCAAATCGGGCGCCCGGTTTGACGTAAAATGGCCGATATATATAAAAAAAAAATTCAATTGTCTTTCGACAACTAACCTCCGATATTCTGCTGAAAACGTGCTTTTTAACAGTACATTTCAAATAGAATTCCAAATATATTTCATAAATTTATCGTTTCCAATTACCTGCCTGAAACCTGCAGTAGGAAAGCTGGTGTTTTTGTTGAAAAACAAACTACATGCTGCGTCATTCGTAAAATCTGCCAGTAATCTGCCGAATATCTTGTCACAACTATTATAGTAAAATACTGAGCCAAAGGGTTATTTTAAATAACTTTCTAATAAAAAGAAACAAAATCTAACGAAATTCGATTGAATGTAAAAATATAAAACTTTAATTTCTATCTAAATTCCTATCTAAATTCCTACGAAAATTGAAATATTCTAGAAACTATTTTAATTCTCTATCTAAATGAAAGCATTCCTTGAAAAAGTTTATTAATATAAAATATAACGTCTTAAAAATCATATTAACTGTATAAGATTTAAAAAAATATGTAAGATTCTATTTAAAAGACTTTATAAATGAAAAATATAAAATCAAATCATACAAAATCTATCGATATTCGATTGAAAGCTGGAACATGCTATATTTATACAATATCTGTTCACCATTCTATGATCTATTTTAGTTCTTTAAACTGAAAGCTTATCTTAAGAATGTACTCAGCTTGAAAAGTCAAATGCTAAGTCTGAAAAGTTAATGATACAGGTAAGATTGAAAAAAACGAAAACAATAAAAAATTATTAAAATTTGCTAATATACCCTTTTTAAACTTTTCATGGCCTTTTTTTGTTTTTTCGTTTTTTTTTTAATAAGTTATTGAATTCACTTATTGACCTACTGGATATATATAGAGTGTTTGGTTTATTGATGTTAACAAGTCAGGGAATCATTCTATGACTCAAAAATATAAGAAAATGTTAGATAAAAATATGTCTTACTTTTCACCCAGTTTATGATACAGAATATTTAAGAAATGCATATTACTTACATAACCTACTCAAGAAAATTGCTTATTAAGTATAATCTTTTGATAAATGAATATCAATTTAGACAATTAAATTACCTTTCCTAGGGTATATCATATCTTCAAACCCCATGATTCCTTCCTTTTTTAAAAGGTACAAAAAGTTGAAATTTACAAAAATCAAAATTTTTGCTTTGCTATTGATTTTCTCAAAATTTCGTTATTGATTACACAATATTTCCAACTAGTAAAAACCATCCAGAAAATGTATTTCTAAATATAAAAGAGAAACATGGTTTATAGGAAAATATTTAATGTTTTAGTAAACGTTTCGGAAATAATGATTTAATTTGATAATGGATATTAAATCAGTCAAGAGATGAAGTATATTCTGTTAGTCTCGTTAATTCTATGCATAATTTCAGTATCTACTTTACATACTTGCCCAAATTCTCCGGTAGTGTTTTTTTTTTTTGGAATATCTACTAAGATCCACAGCACTCAGACAGACTATATCCATTGTACTGTGAAATCTATTCCCTACGGTTTTGTGGTTAATATCACCACGAGCGCCCATGCCCAAGCCGAGATTCGAACCCGAGACCTTCAGAATGCAAGTCCAGCGCGCTACCTCTGGACTGCTGAGGCCGGCAAACAGTGGTTACACACGCATCAAATTTCAAACAAAAATTGGTCTCCATTTACACATTTACGTATTTATAATTCTTATAAGATATATGATATTTAAATTAATATGGTTTGATGACCAAAATTCATCAATATGATGTTCACTTTTTCATTAATATGATGAAATGGAGGCTAAGAATAATTAACAATTATATATTATAAATCATTTAAGAATTATAAATACATAAATGTGTAAATGGTGGAAAAAAAGTGCATATTTTTATTTTACATTTTCTTATTTTTTTTTGAGTCATATAATGATCCCCTGACTTATTGACATTGATGAACCAAACACCCTGTATATGGATTTTAAATAATTCTAGAATTTTAATTTTTAAAATTAAAATTTATTCAAGAGTCTGACACCAAGCATATTTTATTTATACTAAAATAAATACTTAATTCAAAGTGTATGAAATAAATACTTATATTTTGTACTAAAGCAATGTTTTTTCCAGGTAACGGACAATTATTTATAGCGCAACATGATTTTCCTTAGACAAATCTTCCCAGAGACAATTCTTGCTTGAGACAATTTATTCTCGGGACAATACTTTCCCGAGACAAATCCTCCTCGAGACAATTCTACCCAAAGACAATTCTTATCCACACATATTATGATATAGAAAAGGGCTTTAATATATCTGACTCTGTGAAGAACTTAATTCAAATTCGCGTAAATTATTATTTAAAAAATGGGGAATGGGCGCAATTATTGAGCCCTATCGTAAACAAATTATTCGGTTGGAATTTTTCCCGTTCGAAAATATTTTTTATTGAATTTTCATACATATTATTACCGAACGGAGAAATTCTAACGGAGTATTTTTATTTAAAACTGTGGTTAGTGTCTCGAAAAAGTATTCGAGCAAGAATTGTGATTTTGCTTATGCTATTAAGTACAGAAATTAGTTTTTATATTGTTAAACAATTCAAGAATTAACACATATAATTACTACATAATTATATTATACAAGTTCTACATAGGTTGATTTTGAAGTACATACGTATTTTATACATAAATTCTAACGGAGTATTTTTGTTTAAAACTGTGGTTAGTGTCTCGGAAAAGTATTCGAGCAAGAATTGGTTTTGGGAATGATTCGTATTTGGGCATAAATTGTCTTAGAAAATAATTTGTTCTCCTCCCGTATTTTCAATATAACTAGTTAAAATAAATTTGAGCACATTACTTACAACGATATTACAAACGATTTAAACTTACAAAAAAATACTTTAAAGTAATTAAGTAATTTATGCTAGACGCATTGTTAAGTACATAGTTAGTTAGTAGTATAATACAGTATCAAAATATATATGTATTTGGAATGATTTAACAATATTGCAAGCACCTTCAGCCCTATCGTAAAAAAATATGCTTCGAAATTTTCCCGTCACAAGAGAAATTTCAAATTGCATTTTTTTAAACACGATTGGACTATTATTTTATATCTGCCTCTGGAGATCGTTAACATTCAATAAAATAAATAATCACATCTAATATATAATAGTCAAAGAAAAACTATCACAGTCTTAGTTAATTGTTTAAGTATTATTTAGTATTTTATGATTTTAATTTTTGTTTATAAATATATATCTTGTTTTTGTATTAATTTTATTTATTTTTAATGAAAAAATTGCTGTTTCTGACATTTAATTATTGCTTGTTAACACGGACGTTTTTGATTACATTAATGCATTTTTTTTGTTCTATATAATTATTAAAATTAATAGAATTTATAAACAGATAATCAATATTCATAAACTCATGATGTGTCACAAATTGCTTGTGACATTTCTTCATTGCGCTCATAGACGTCTATGTGATTTTGCTTATGCTATTAAGTACAGAAATTAGTTTTTATATTGTTAAACAATTCAACAATTAACACATATAATTACTATATAATTATATTATACAAGTTCTACATAGGTTGCTTTTGAAGTACATACGTATTTTATACAATCACATCGACAATGTCCGAAATTTTGATATGGATTTTCATTCCTGAGCTATGCATGTTTTATGCTTAAAGTAAAAGGCTTACGTAAAATTAAATTTTAAGGCATTATTTGAAAAAAAAAAATAATAAAGTTTTGCTGCCTCTTAAACATGAATATTGTAATATTTTGTAAGCTTACATTTATTATTATTATTAATCTAAATACTTAATAAATACAATTAACAATTAGATAACTCAACACAAAAATATTACAACTATTAGGCATAATTTTAAGTTTTAACAACTTTAGTTCAATATACAATTCATTGACTTATTTAAAAAAGAACCTGCTTATAGAGATGGTAAAGCTATTACCTAGGGTTTATACAACTGTTAACACGAGTAACAAAGAATGGTTTTACAATTTTTACACGAGTTACACAGTGCATACACAGTAAAAACTGTGTATATAGTAACAATGGATGCACAATTGTTATTCAGGAAATACAGTATGTATACAGCAAATATACAATAGTTACACAGCGAATGTACAGTAATAATACGGTTGATAAAAATGGATACTACACTGTCGACAATGTATTAGCAGTTCTAATAATGCTGCGTAAATACCAAAGTATCACAATGTATACAACGTACTTATACAGGTTATACATCACATACATACACAGCAGTTATGCATCAAATACAGCAATTAAACTGTAGTGTACCGTCTAACATTTCACTGTGTAATCGCTGTGTATACACTGTATTACAATTGTATATTTTAATTACATTAAATGTTTATACAGCAATAGTTATACAGTAAATACAGTGCAATTATACAGCAGATGCACATTGGTTTTTATTGTCTAGACAGTCTCGATTTTTAATCACTTTATAACTATTAATCACAGTATAACTACTGTGTATTTCCTGTAACACAATATAAGTATACAAATATAAGCAGCGATTATACAGCAAATACACAATAGTTATACAGTAAATACACAGCAATTATACAGTAGATGAACATTATTTTATACTGTCTACTTTGTCGCTGTCTAATCGCTGTCTACTCCAATGTATAATTTGCTGTATAACTACTGTGTACTTTCTGTTACACAATGTGTAGAATATAATTCTACAAAAATTAAGCAGTGATACACAGCAATGGTTATAAAGTAAATACACAGCAAATATACAGTAGATGAACATTGGTATTATACTGTCTACTTTATCGTTGTCTAATCGCTGTCTACTCCACTGTATAAGTATTTTATATTTGCTGTATAACTACTGAGTATTTCCAGTTACACAATGTATACAATGTAATTATACAAAAATTAAGCAGTGATTACGCAGAAAATACAAAATAGTTATAAAGTAAATACACAGCAATTGGTTTTATACTGTATACTTTGTCGCTGTCTAATCGCTGTCTAATCCAGTATTTTTTCTGTCTTGTGTATTTGCTGTATAACTACTGTGTATTTCATATTAAAAAGTGACGCTATCATAGTAATGGAGTCATGCATACACAGTGATTTATACAGCAAATACACAGACAGATCATATACATACAGTAGTTACAAACTAGATACACATTGTCTTTGTTATAGTGGTTTCAGAATAAATTTATAGAGATTCAACTGTAGATCCAAAATGGTCATACAGTAGTAACAAACTGCATACAAAGCAGAAACATTAAACTGTTTAACTGTAGTTATATAGAGACTACACAGAGATTTCACCGTGATTACACAGTTTGTACTCAAAATAAATACATAGAGATTCAACTGTAGATCCAAAATGGTCATACAGTAGTAACAAACTGCATACAAAGCAGAAACATCGTGGAATTAAACTGTTTAACTGCAGTTATATGGAGACTACACGGAGATTTCACCGTGATTACACAGTTTGTACGCAATAATTGCGTATACTTACACTGTGGGTACAGCTATAACACAGTAAAGAAACAGCTGTTATACAGTGTCTTTGCAGTGCTTAGAAAGTAACGTCATTACACCATGATTAATACACAGTGAAACCATTGTGTTTAAAAATATGGTACTCATTGAAAACATTAGTAACACAATGGATACATAGTTCTTACATAGTGGTTACTTAGTGATTACCTAGTAGTTACTTAGCAATTACACCCTGAATCCATAACCGCACAACTGCTGGTATTGCAGTAATTTTACAGTATTTACACAGCAATTAAATTGTGCTTACATAGTGAATTCATTAAAGACCTTGTTTTTACAGTTGTGCCATAGCTTTTACACATTATTGATTTATATGTGCAATGCAGTCATTGTTGTCGATGCTGAAGTATTACCCTCCGGACGCCATTGATCATCGTGCTCCAAGTTTTCCACTGTAATGACTGAGGTACGATTTGTATCCGAACCATTCGCATTGGCGGCGGTGCTGCTCAAATCTTTTGTGACTACTGGACGCCGATGTTGTGGCTCAATGGAGCTCGTACGTCGCCAGGCGGTACATGTGACGGTGCCAGACGACCTAATATATATGATTCGGGGATTTTTTTTTGTTGTTGTCGTTTTTGATAATGAAACGATTTGGTACAGAACACAGTAGGTTGATTGATGAATGGCGAGGGTAATAAAATGAAAACGAAAAGAAAACAAAAAATCAAAATAAAGACGCAGTGTGCTGGATTTTTGTGTCGGTGGTTTTTTTGATTTTTTTTTTAGTTTTTTGTTAGTGGCTATAAATACGCTGTCTACTAAGCGTATTAATGGCAACAACGAAATTGTGTTTGTTAAATTTTTCTGCAGCTATTTTAAAATTCTAATTATAGAAAAAAATATATATATATAATAAGCAGACACTTGGTGAAGTGAAACTGTTTAAACACCACATTCTTGAATTTTTTTTTTAATTTGCGCAGTGTAAATTATTTATTTATCTACAAAATTTCTCAAATAATAATATATTTTTTTGTTTTTTTTGTAATTAAAAATATTCTTTCTAAACATGAAGCATTTTTTTATATAATGTGGAACATTTCAGAAATAAGTTCAGAGAAAACGTGAGATTATAGGGGACGTTTTCACTATCTTCAGTTAAACACTAACTGCCAATTTAACTAATAGTTACCCGTAGAATATATGGAATTGAAACACATCACTGGATATTGTGAAAATAGCTTTTAATTGGACAACATTTTAATGTTTTGAATCCAGTTCTAATTCATTCGTAAAATTTCAATACTGTATTTATTTTTACTACATTGATGTAGTTGTTTTTATACTACATAAATTTACTGCATTTTTATACACAATTTTACTATTGAGTTCCACCTGTATAAATGTGATTAATAATTTAAAAAATACGACAAAAAATGCATACTACAGTTTCTGTAATATGTAGTAAACGAATACATAATGTAGTAAAATCAAGTCAAATAAATGCAAATGCACTTAAAATTAGTAAATGTAGCAGAACCTGATGGCAAACAATCTCTTAGATTGGAAGAATGAACATGATAGTTGTAACAATCCAAATCATTCTGTTATAAAGCACTTCTATAAAATGTAGTTGGCGATTTTTAACTCTACAACGACCATATTCTAATTATTTGATTTCATTTGAGATCAAAAATTATTTATAAATATTTACAAAATCAACTAAATATTTAGTTTTCTTATTACGGTATGTGCTTTTAATAAAAATGTTGGTATAAAACTTTAATAGAAGAATATAAAACAAAAATGCTTCATGTTTATCGTAATAAATAAAATAGATTTGCACTTTTAGTGCCTATAACTAATACAAAAAAAAAACCAATAACATTCCATTGAAATATTTGAAAACATTTAAACATTTCTTTACATACTATAATATCTACAAATAAATTGTATTGTTGGTAATTACTAAAGAGTTTTATTTTCAGAGTTGTTCCAATTCATCGTCTGTGAAAACGTGGTTATTCATGCAGCGTATTTTTAGTTTTAAACTGTAAAAAATTAAATTTTTCGTACTATAAAATGAAATATTTAATTATTCTAGCACGGGCACGAACGAAATGATTTATGTGTTGAAATGAGTTTTGCTTCACCAATACGAGCCAAATATTTAATACATGTAGTTTTTTGTTTTTTCTCTATAATTATTTTGCCAAAAACTAACTATGTGGCACAAAATAAACATTTTTTTATGCTTAACACTAAAATAATTGTAACAGAAAATAATATATATTTATAATTTACAATAAATAAACAAATAAAAATAATTTGTGTTATATGCGGTACCAGAACAACTGATATTTTAGAGCCCAAACCCATTTGATTATAAAAACCAACTAAAGTCGAGATATTTGAAAGAGTTCCAATTGATTTTTTTTCAACTCCTTTTGTACTTAAATTTTTATTATATACTAAAATTTGATATTTCGGTTTCTCAGTTCGATTTTGAGTTGATTTGCAAACATTTGTAGTCTGGAGAAAAGAAATTTAAAATTGGTGAAACAAAATTCGATATAAATTAAGTCATTGAATATCGAATTTAAAATCGTATCATACCCCTCAATTGCCTCAAACATCAATATAATATTTAAAAAAAATATTGTTTCAGTTCTTTTGAAGTGAAAAGATTGAGCAAAATTTGTTTTAAAAAAGGTATTATTAAAGGTACTTTCATATTCCAGAAATATCAATAGACATAATGGAACATGGTGGTTCTAAAATGTTTAGTGGATACAACGTTATTTTGAATGCGTTACTTTGAATAACATGGTGGTTCTAAAATTCAGCTGTTTAGTGGATAAAACGTTATTTTAAATGCGTTATTTTGAATAATATTAAATGACAATCACATTATATTTATAGCTACATCAGACAAGCTTTGTATGGTAGATTTGTGTTTTTAAACTGTGAATATATTGTAGATTTAATAAATAAAACATGAAATAAATTAAATTTAATATGTTTTTGGTAAATTCTGATTATAATTAATATATAATAAATAATCACACGATGTAATCAAATTATATAAATTCTAAATATACTTTAAACAAGAAGAAACTTTTCGGGATGGCACAACAAAAAAATTGATTGCCATCATACACGATAAAAACTGTTTTTATGGATCAACTACACAGACAAAATTTAACCAAGTATCTGGATTCATCATATTGATGAATTCATTCATTGAATTAAAATGTTTTTCATTTTCAATATTTTGTTTAACATCAAATTTCAAACTCAAATTTGTCTCCATTTACACATTTATTTATTTATAATTCTTAAAGGATTTATAATATTTAATTGATAATTATTCAAAGACTCCATTTCATCATATTAATGAAAAAGTGAACATCATATTGATGAATTTTGTTCTTCAAACCATATTAATTTAAATATCATAAATCCTATAAGAATTATAAATACGTAAATGCGTAAATGAAGACCAATTTTTGTTTGAAATTTGATGATATAAAAAATATTAAAAATTGAAAAAATACGATTTTAGTTTAATGAATGAAATCATCATTATGATGAAGACTGGTTGTTGGTGAAATTTGTTTTTTGTGTGTATATAGCACTATAATACAGAAATCAAAAAAATCTTCCTCATATTGAAGTATCTCGTTCTTCAAACCATAATTCATTGTATTGATGAAATATTTATGATATTGATTAATACAAAACATCTTTATTATGAAATCATTATCAATTTAAAGCATGACTGAAAAAGTGTCATACAATTTGTTGCAGTGTATGCGAAGACTAAGTTTCATCATATTAATGAACAATTACATAAAACACGAGATATATGAATAATGTTGTACATCAAATCAAATTTCAATTAAAATATTTATTTTTTTCTACATTTTTTGGCCATATTTAGAGTTCTTAAGTGGTTTGTGTTTTTTTACTTTTATTAATAAAAAGTTATACTATATAAAAAGTTATCTATATAAAAATTGATTTTGATTGCCAGACAATTCGTTCAGAGTCACAACGCCTAAATTGTATAGCCTTTTTGTACGATTTGTTATTTGAAAGATATACGGGCCATTCCACACCAAATCGACCAGCGGTTGTAACTCACCTTCTTCGATTTCAATTTTTTAAAATATGATGCCATCAAAATACCATCTTGAAATTTTGCATGAACATTAAGAATAAATTGACGAAAATTTAGGCTTTTTTTCAGAATTTTAAAAAGGGTCCTTTTTAAGGACCACAATTTTGAAGTGCAATGATAATGACCACGGGCCACATGTTACCGTTTGGAAATTACAACTTAATTTTTCTAAAAGCTTGTTCTATTAGCTTTAAAACGAGCCATTAATGGAGTTTCTAGCATTTCTAGTTCAAGAGATATTTAAATATGAACAACAGTACAAATGTGATTTTTGGCACTTTTTTTCCAACTTTGAGCCACTGTATCTCTGGAAGTAGTGGTCGGAAAAAATAAAAAAAAATTGTTTAGTGCATGTCTCGATACCCATTATCAGTTGCCAAAAGTTCATTAAGATCGAAAAGGTAAAATCTCAAATTTGACTTTTTTTGGTCGATTTGGTGTGGAATGGCCCATACACAGAAAAATATACATCATATTGATGAATTCCGTTCATCAAACCATGACTCATTGTATTGAAGAACCATTCATAACATTAATGTCTAACGACATCAATGTTATGAATGCGATTATAAATATGATGAACGCTTGGTAGCTGTCGAAAAAGTGTTCTTCAATATGATGAACTGAAGGATACTTTTCATCACATTAATGAACAACAACATAAAATACAACATATTTGACTTTATATTGAAGAATGCTGTTCATCAAAACAAATTTAAATCAAAATATTTATTTTTGTTCAATTTTATGCCGTACTTCTCAATTCTTATTTTTTTCAACAATTTTTTTTATTTTAACAAAAAAAAAAAATTTTTCTCGGATGATTTTTTTTTACTTCATATTGAAGAAATTTCAATCAAAATATTTATTTTTCGTTTATATTTTTGCCGTACTTCAAATTTTTTTTTCGACCAAATTTTTTTTTTTTTAATTTTTTTTTTTCTGTTTTTTTTTAAATAACATTTTTACAACACTTTTTTCGAATTACTTTTAAAAATTCGTAAAAAATATCATTAATTAATTTATTTTGAAAAAACAAATATTAGTTCAACAATATTCATTTATTGAATATTATATTCATAAATATTATGAACAAATTCATCAATATGACGATTCAAATACATTGTATTGAGTATTTCGTTCATCACTATGATGTTCGATAATATGAATAAGTTCATATATATAATGAATGCATTCATCAATATGTCATTTAATGAACGGCGTATCAATATGATGAATCTGGTAGTTGGTAGAAAAATTAATAATATTGATGATTTTGTTTTCTGTGTATATATGAAGCAAAATCGCAAATTATATTGCAGCCTTTTTTAATTTATTTTAATGGTTCATTTGGGTGAAGGTTTTGGATCTTATTTACGCTTTTATAATGTAAAATGAAACGAAAACGAATTCGTAAATAAACGGCAGAAATTGATAAAATTTTTATGAATTACAAAAACGTCGACAAAAGGAATAAACCAAAAAATTCTGTCACCGGATTTCTGATGTTTTTTGTCGAATTTGTTTTCGTTTTAAGCTACTTATAAGGTAGTTCATTAAAAAAGAGTTCATTAAAAAGTTCATTGATTTTCTGACGTTTTTTGACGTATTTGTGCGCATTTCGTTTTACGTTAACAGGAGGCCGTAATTCTCGTTCAAAGTATATGTTAGCTCTCATACAGTGTGATTATTTTACAAACAATTTGTATGAACGTTAATGACTTAAGACTAAATACATGATATACTTATATAAGTAATATTTCAAAGTGTGTTGTGTTTTTTTTATATTATTTTTTACAACTTAAATTAAACAGTCTTTTTGTGTTACTAGGAGTCTGTGTAAATAATACATGATGCTTATAATACAAACTACAAGCAGCACCATTTAAATATAAGCCATAACCTTATTAGTAAAATATGTTTCTAGTGTTTTTATCAGTTAATATATTATAACATTTTTTTATAATTAACATAACAAACATGTTTTAGATAACGTACAAAACGTAACATAACAAAAGCCAATTAAATATAACAACTCTACAACAAAAAATTAAAATGCTTATAGCATTACAATAGAAACAGGTAGGTATTATTTAAAAAAAAAAACTACTTCAAAAAACAAACAATGTATGATACACAAAAAATCAACAAACACAATTGTTAGGAGCTCTTTTTTTATAAGTATACAAAACAAGTGGTGGTTTTACAGGGGGTGTTGCAAAATTACAAGGGTTATTTTAAAGGGGTTTGAGCAAAGAAAGAGTTTTGCACTAATTTTTCATTTCAAAAATTTGCAAAGTTATTTAATTTTTCGACATTTTAAATGTATATTTTAGAAGTTAATAGAAATTTTGAAATTCATAAATTTCTTTATTTTATATATTTTATATAATTTCAGTTTTCTATTCAACATAATTTTTTCTATGAGTATATTATATATCATTTCTATATTAATAGAAAATACTCATTTAGATTTCATACTCAGTTTTTTCCTATCACGTAACATTATCAAGCAAAATTACCGTACTTTAAAATTAGTTTTCAAAAAACATTTTTCCTAAAAACTCAAGGCTAATTTGAATATAAAAAGAATATAGATATTTTGAATATATTTGATTTTGTTTTTTTAACTATTTTTGAATTATTTTATAGTATTCAAGATTTAATTATAACTATAAGGCCGTTTTCACAATATCCAGTTAAGTGTTTCAATTCCATATATTCTATGGGTAACTCTAAGTTAAAGTGGCTATGGGTAACTCTAAGTTAAAGTGGCAGTTAGTGCCTTACCGAAGATGGTAAAAACGGCCCTTAAAGTATTACACGGAAGAAAAAAACTCCTAAAAACCAGAAGAAATCAAGAAATATACGGAGTGATATACAGCTAAACGGGAACATTCTAGATTTTAAGAAACTTATCCACTTAGTTATCAAAAAAGTAACTAAGAACAATTATTCTTTATAATATTGTTGCTTTTTTTTCTCCAAAACTAAAAACCAGAAGAAATCAAGAATTATACGGAGTGATATACAGCTAAACGGAAACATTCTAGATTTGAAGAAACATATCCACTTAGTTATCAAAAAAGTAACTAAGAACAATTATTCTTGATAATATTGTTGCTTTTTTTTCTCCAAAATTAAGAGAACACTAAAAACCAGAAGAAATCAAGAATTATACGTAGTGATATACAGCCAAACGAGAATATTCTAGATTTTAAGAAACAGATCAACTTAGTTATCAAAAAAGTAAGTAAGAGCTATTATTCTTGATAATATTGTTGCTGTTTTTTTCCCAAAATTAAAAGAATACGAAAAACCAGAAGGAATCAAGAAATGTACGGAGTGATATACCGTTAAACGGAAATATTCTAGATTTTAAGAAACAGACCCACTTAGTTATCAAAAAAGTAAGTAAGAGCAATTATTCTTGTTAATAATATTGCTATTTTTTCCCAAAATTAAAAGAATACTAAAAACCAGAAGGAATCAAGAAATATACGGAGTTATATACCGTTAAACGGAAATATTCTAAATTTTAAGAAACAGACCCACTTAATTATCAGAAAAGTAACTAAGAGCAATTATTATTGAAAATGTTGTTGTTGTTTTCTTCCCAAAATTTAAAAAAAAAACGTGTTCGTATAACTGTTGTATTTTCGATCTTGTTTTGTCTGTAATATTCGCTACTGTGCTTTGTTATGCGTTGTCCGTCTGTCTTCGCCATTTGTTTGTAAGTGTATCTGTCAATATGGTGAAAGTAACTAAGAACAATTATTCTTGATATGCAAACTATGCTCTGAAGTATCAAAAAAGTAACTAAGAGCAATTATTCTTGATAATGCAGCGTAAATACCTACGATATCAAGAATGTTGTTGCTGTTTTCTAGCCAAAATTTAAAGAACATTTATTCGCATAAATGTTGTTTATTGTTTTTGAACTTAATTTATCTGCAATATTCTCTACTGTGCTTTGTTTTGCGTTATCCGTCTGTTATCGCCATCTGTTTGTAAGTGTATCTGTCAATATGTTGAAAGTAACTAAGAGCAATTATTCTTGATATGCAGAGATAATGCTCTGAAGTAACAAAAAGTAACTATGAGCAATTATTCTTGAAAATCAGAGTAAATGTCTTAGATATCCAGAATGTTGTTTTCAACCCAAAATTTTGGAACACGTGTTTCTATAACTTTTGTTTGTTGTTTTCGAACGTAATTTATCTGTACTATTCGCTATTGTGCTTTGTTTTGCATTGTCCGTCTGCCGTCGCCATCTGTTTGTTGCGATGACAGACGGACAACAGTAAATAAAGTATACGAGCAGAAAAAGCATGAACAGAAAAAGAATGAACTATGAAAACAACAACATGTACATGAACACGTGTTCTTTAAATTTTACTAAGAATACAGCAACAATTCTGCGTGTTCTTTTTGGTTTTTAATACTCAATAAATTAACTTCTCAAAATCAAGAATAATAAATCTTGTTTACATTTTGATAACCCAGTAATTTGTTTTCTTAATATTCAGAAGATAAATTCTAGAATTTTAGTAGCATTTAATTGATATTAGTGAAATTCAGCGATTTTTCAAACAAGCCGAATTCCTCTCCATTTTTAGAAGTTTATTTCCCTCAATGTACTTTTTGGTATCTGCTATAGTTTTTGCAAAACAATCATTATTAATTTCATTAAATGCGAATAAAGAAATTGGTGCGTGGTAATTAAGAAAACAATTCAAACTAACGTTGAATAATAACTGCTCTATTTTTTGAAATACGCTGTTTATAATTGAATTAAATGTATTTTTAAATTTTTATATTTGAAATTATATAAAACTATACAAAATTGTATAGACTATGCCAAAACTCTTTCTTTGCTTCAAATGCATTACGAAATGTTATTTCGCTTCAACAGTTTTAAAATGTTGCGAAAATGTTACATATTTTTTTTTAAATTTCGTGAAACTGAAAACAAACTAAAAAGATTTGTCGAATATTAAAATGCAAAAATCTGTGTGTTTTTGCCAACAATTCAAAACTAAAAAATTGTTTAAATGCATAAAGTATAAATGAAAACTTTGCTACTTACGAAGATCTTGGTGCGGGATCGTGTTGATTAATCTCATGCTCACGCACTATATCTGTCAGAGATTTGTTGAATATATTGTGGCCCCTAGGGAATAAAAATTAAAAAAATTATTAAATGAAAATGATAAAGATTTATATATTAATAAAATAAGAGGCTTGAAATTTACTTAATGAACTAACATTTTAAAATATTTCTAATTCGGGTTTAAATCTTTCATTTGAAAATGGGGGTTTAACTAATTTTAAAATCTTTAAATGAAATCTTTGATTTTAAAATGGGGGTTTAAACTATTTTTTTTCGGTTTTAATTGTATTTCTTAAGGTTTACAATATACAGTTTTCATTATCGATTGCATTAAATGAAGCAGTTTTGAACTAACATTCAAAAATATATTATAAAATTCGTGTTTAATGTTTTGAAAACGTTTTTGTATTGACATTTTTTGGTTCTACTTTTAGTTCGTAAGGTTTACAATACACAGTTTTCATTATCGATTAAATGAAATCGTTTTGAATTAATATTTAAAAAAATATTATAAAATTTGTGTTTCATGTTTTAAAAATGTTTTCGAATTGAAAATGTTAGGTTTTACTTTTAGTTCTTAAGGTTTACAATATACCGTTTTTATTATCGATTGCATGAAATGAAACAGCTTCGAACTAACATTCAAAAAAATGTTGTTATTCGGGTTTAAAATTTTGAAAACGAATTTAAATTGATTCGTTCGGTTATACTTGTAGTTATTATGATTTAAAACATTCAGAATTATGTACCAATTGCATGAAATGAAACGGTTTTGAATTAACATTCAAAAATATATTTTCAGAAACGGATTTCATTTGAATTTATTGAATTTATTTTGTTTTATTAGTGCTTATTAATATTTACTTCATAAAGATATCATTTTCGATTGCAGTAAATGAAACAGGTATGAATTAATATTCAAACCAATTTTGTAATAATTGTTAAGTTTTTGAAAACTTTTTTGAATAGAAATTTTGTAGTTTTACTTGTACGTATAAAGATTTTACATTCAAAAACAATTTACATATGTTTAAAAATTATAATTGAAACGTTTGGTCTCTCTGTCATTTATTTCAAGACCGCGTTACCGATTTTTGAAGTTTTAAACTAAGCTGATTTTTTTTTTACAGAAGCCAAAAAGAAAACTTACAATTTGAAAACCACATCGATTGTTAGCGTCGCCAGCGGCACCAG
Organism: Dryomyza anilis; assembly: GCA_951804985.1. Taxonomy (NCBI): domain Eukaryota; kingdom Metazoa; phylum Arthropoda; class Insecta; order Diptera; family Dryomyzidae; genus Dryomyza; species Dryomyza anilis. Next base: position 91,486,042 of record OX638133.1, read on the forward strand.
CGCCAGCACCAACCAGAACACCGGCGATGAGAACATTATACGATCCATGCCCAAGAAGACAGCGGCCAGTTGGAACGTCGGCCATACATTGCTGTAGACAAACATAAAGACGAACCACATTGCAATTGAGCCCCAGATGGAGCAGTGCGTCATCCAGGTCCAGGAGTTGGTGGAGAGTGCGGCCTTGAAGCAAACCGTGATAACAACACACTGAAAAAAGCAAAATAAATTAAATATTAAAATGTTTAAAATATTAAAATGTTTAAAATATTAAAATGTTTAAAATATTAAATTGTTTAAAATATTAAAATGTTTAAAATATTAAAATGTTTAAAATAATAAAATGTTTAAAATTGTAAAATTTCAAAGACAACTCACCGTATAGACCATATTACCCAAGACCAGAAAGTCCCCGGTGTAGCCTTTGCCCCAGATAACCTCCTTGTCGATAGCCAGCAAGGGCAACCAAAAGAGCAGCACCGAATGCACCAGCGCATTTATAATCCACACCCAGAACACGCGCACATTAAAGAGTTTGGCATCTTGTGAGGTTTTGTACAGCTTCGGATACTTGAGCATTGTCTCCGCGGAGCACAACTTCTCAAAGAGGCCCAAGGCAAAGGGCGGCAGTGCCGTAAATACGACATTGTACAAACCAATTGTCCAGCGCTCGAATATAATCTGACCGGACCTGCAAAGTAGAGAAATGTCGAATAATAGATAATATTACAAATCAAAGCGATTGTGAGGTAACTATTTAGATTCAATTCGATAACTTTTTCAGCATTTAACACAGTTCACTCACCAGCCCGAATATATCGCAAACCACAGCTCGATCACATAGAGACAGACGTTCTTATAGAAACTGTACAATATCAGTTTGCACATGCGTCGATAGTTCCAGGCGCCGTGCACCAGCAGCAGTCGCAGCAAATAGCGAAACTGCGCTATGGAATAGTCGGAGGCACAGGCCGCCTGCAGCCCTTCGACGCCTGAAATGCCAACGCCGACGTTCGCCTTCTGTATCATGGCCACATCATTGGCGCCATCACCGATGGCCAACGTCACTGCTTTTGTATGAGTGGTGACCAATTCGACAACCTACATAAAATTCGTACAAACGGTTTATATAAAAAAAAACTAAATTTCCGATATAATTTGTAGTGTACCTAATTCCGTCACCTTAAGAAAAGTTCTTTAATTACAAAAATCATGAGATTGATAATGAATAATAATAATACTTTTTTTCTGTTTTTTTTTGTTTTGTCTTAAGGTGATGGCCTTAGGTGCATGTACTGCTCCTATCTGCAACTTACCTCCGCCTTTTGTATGGGCGACACACGACAGCAAATGACCACAAGACACGTTTCGCACAATTCGAAAAACTCGCGCTGCATATCGCAGCTTAACGCATACTTCAAAGTCTTGCCGTCAATCACCAGCGCCACATTCAAGTCCTTCGCACGTCCGCATTGCAGTCGTGCGCATTTCTCGTGTATAAAGTTACGCGTGTCCTGTTGTGATAACCAATAGTTTTAAACTAATTGAATTTATTTAATCAATGCTCTCAACTTACATCCAGACTGTCCTCATTCAGTATAATCAGTTCCATGGTCTCTGTGATCAGTTTGCATGAGAAGCCAATGTTGATGGCCGTCTCCTGTTTGTCACCCGTCAGCATCCAAATGTAGATGCCCGCCTCCAGCAGCGCCGATATAGTCTCCGGTACGCCCTCCTGCAGTTTATCCTCAATGGCGGTGGCACCCAACAACATCAGATTTGTCTCAATCAGATTAGCAGCATCCTCAACTTTACGTTCGCGAAATTGCAACGATGTGCAGGCCTGATTGTACGTCTCACGCCATTCGGCATACACATCCTCTGGTATAACAGTGACAGCATAGCAGAGCGTGCGCAAACCCTCCGACGCAAAATCCTCCAGATGATGCAGCGTCTCGTCGCGATATTCTTGACCGTCCGGCGACAGCCGCTCATAAATGACAGAGTCGGCGCCCTTACAGAAGAGTTTTATCGTGCCTTCTGGCGTGCGTACCACCACGGACATACGTTTGCGCGACGATGTAAACTCGAGCACGTTCAGTATCTGATAGCGTTCACGCACACCCAATGCATCGATCTCAACGTAGTCGGGCGTGCGTGTATCGAATACGTAACCGAATTGTTTGGCGCCATCCACGAGTGCGCGTTCGTCTGGACTGGCGGCATGATAGGTAATGACACCGTCGTCGTTCTTCTCCGGTATCACGGTGTGGCAGACGGCGAGCAGTGTGAGGAACTCTTTGATGACCGCAGCCGTTTGATGACCTTTCTGTAGATTCTATAAAGGCGCGTAGAAAAGTGTTATTTAAATTTTATTGATTTTTTTTAATTGCATAAAACTTACCTGCACCAGTAACGATTGCTCGGGCGTAGCCTCTGTTTCATAGCAATAGCGCGCTATGGAGCACTTTTTGAAGACCATGACATTACGTGTCAGCGTGCCCGTTTTGTCCGTGAATATGTACTTGACCATGCCGAGCTCCTCGTTAAGATTTGAGGTACGCGCCATGGCCGGTGTATTAGACTCGACGTGGTACATTTCAATGTCATAGTTGATGAAGGTGGCCTGTGAACAGTGGAAAGAATTTTTAATATTATAATATTGAAAATAAAGGAGGTTTCAATAACGATCATAGATCTTAATTTAATCGAACAACAATATTGTTTTATAAATATTATTAATTTTTTCTTGACTTTTTATTCAATTTTTCATTAAATACACAATGTATTAAAAATAAATGCATATGTGGTATTTTATCTAATTATTGCAGAAAGTTTAAACATTCGTATATGTAGTTATGTTCAATACAAATGTATTATTTTTTGTAAATAAATGCAGTAAATGAATGTAGTAGTTATCCATATAAAAATAACTACTTCATTAAATACAGAATGTATTAAAAATAAATGCATATGTGGTAATTTATCTAAATATTTCAGAGCGTTTAAACATATACGAAATGTAATTATTTTCAATACAAATGTAGTATTTTTTTGTAAATAAATGCCGTAAATGTATGTAGTAGTTTTCCATATCAAATTAACTACATCATTGTAGTAAAACAACACAATAAGCAATTTCATCATTTCGAGTTGTTTAGGTAGCAAAATCATTTCGTCACTATCATGCCAAAGAGGCGAATGTGTAATTTTTGATATTTGCGATTTTTACATTTTTGAATGTAGTTTTTTCTCAAGTATACTGTGCCAAAATGTTGTGTCTTTTTGTTAGTTATTTCTAGGCACAAAAGACAAAAACAAAAGGGCTATTTCGAAAAATTAAAATACTTGTCATGCCAAAAGGGCGAATCTTTTCGTTTTTATTGGTATAAGATAGTGGTGTTTTTAAAGCACATATTGATTAGCATCATTATTTTAAAATAATTTTTTGATTTTTTTTACTTGCAATAAAAATGTTTGTATTTATATTTTATATATGTTATGATAATTGATGAATAAACCAAAACAACAACAGCGACAGGGACAGCAAACGACGCCATATTTCTTGCCGCTCTTTTGACATTTATCTTCAGTAAGGTTTGTCATTTCATGATGGAAGGAAAGATATACGAATTCGAAATTCGGTAGTAAATTTTAATAATTTCGCCTCGTTTTTGGCTCGCATATCTTTCCATCATGAAATGGCAAACCTTACTGAAGAGAAATGTCAAAAGAGTGGCAAGAAATATGGCGTCATTTGCTGTCCCTGTCGCTCTACTTTTGTAGCGTCCCTGTTGAAAAATCCTTAAAAAAAACTTTTGTAGCGTTCTTTTTGAAAAACCCTTTACAAGAGTGTCAGAACTCAAAAAAATTGATTTTGTAGAAAACACGTTAAAAGTTTTCAATTGATTTTCACTTTGCAAAATAAAATTTATGGGACATATAAAATGAGGTTATTCTCTTCTCATGCGGTGAGTTTACAAGATATGAATACGAATTTTTTACACAAGATGAAACATGATATAACGAATAATTCTGCATCATTAACTCCAAAATCGTAACTGAGCTATATATTTTCTGTTCAATATAGTTTTTTTTTTTTGGAGTAAGAGTAGAATTTTCATTTCATTTATCACATTCCATTTATATTTTTGATATAAATACTATTTTTTAATGTGACAACAACAAATTCTTAAAATAATTAAAAAAAAAACATTGGTATTTCATACTTGCAAGAATCGCACCAATTCCAAAGTCACTTGCAATGAAATCGGTATCAAGTTATTGTACAGAATGACGAAGGTCAGCAGATTGTAGAAAAAGTTCTTGCTCTTCAAATCTGTAAATGTAAAAATAAAGATTACTAATTTAAAAAAAGCATAAACATTAAACATTATTAAAAATATATTAAAGTTCAATATGGCACATTAAGGGCGAGTTTACACGATAGAGAAAATAACTAGAGATAGATCAAAATAGAGCCAAAAATCTCATAGAGTTGTGTAAAAACTACATAGAGCTCCAAGGTATGGAGCTCTACGGTAGATTTTTTTCTCTATCTCTAGCTTATTTCTCTATCGTGTATTCCAGCCTTAAGATCAAATTCAGTAATTCGAGTGACAATTTTTTTTGTATTAAATGAAATAAAAACGAAGACGAAAGTAAACAAAAGTTGTAACTGGAAATTTTGATGTGAAATTTTTCGTTTCGTTTTACAAAATAAGAGGGTAAATCACTCACTTTCTACTTTTGCAAATTACATCATTGAATTCAGAAATATTATTATTATTATTAAAAACCACAAAAAAGTACATAATTAATTGATAAATATAAATTATAAAAATTATAAAATAATCACAAAATGTAAATCAGAAAAAAAACGTTTTCATAAAATGCGCATCTTAGGCTTTCAATCAAATTAAGATCGAATTTCATACAAAAATGTGTAAAAGAAAGGGTTTTAAATTTGATACAATAAATTCATAAAATATATAAAATAAAATAATCACAAAATGTAAATCACAAAAAAAAACGATTACAAAAATTGGGCATATTATGGCTTTCGAACGAATTATGATCGAATTTCATATAAAAATTAGTAAACAATATATATATATATATATATATATATATATATATATATATATATATATATATATATATATATATATATATATATATATATATATATATATATATATATTTCATTTTCCGTTTGTTTGTTTGTGCGCTATACAAACGTACACCTGTGGACGGATTTTCTTAAATATATATCCCAGAGACCCAGGAGAAGGTCACTACATAGTTTTCGTTGACCACGCTGACTTTTATTTTTGGTGTATAACTCAGGTATAACTCATAGCAAAACCACTGAATGTACTTTTCTCATAATTTGCATTAATATGCTATAAAGTCCATGGAGTATCCTAAACCATATATAGACTAGATTGGGCAAAGGGGAGTGGCACTCAGCCCTAATGATATCGATTTCAAACTTTAAAATTGGATGTTACTCATCTTACTTAATCTCACCACACCAAAACTCACCAAACCGAAACTCACCACATTTAAACTCATCACACTAAATTCATCACACTAAAACTTCTACTGAAAAAACACAACGGGGAAGAATTGTACGGGGAAGACTTCTACCGGGAAGAATTTTACGGGCACGAGTCGTGCACGGGTCAAGCTAATTTTTTTATATTTTTTGATGTCTCCATCAAATTAAAAATCGTTGTTTATTACAAATCTTCATATGAAATTCGATACGAATTCGAACAAAACTCATTTAATGTCTAAAACTCAAAAATGTCTCATTTACCCTTAAAATATTTTTTTATTATTTTTGAGTCAAGTACGTTTTTGGGTAGTTGCTTCTATATATGAATTGCATATTAATTTAATATTGTAATATTCTATATGTGTTGAACGAGAATGAATAGATCTTTAAAACACAACATCTTAAACTGAATAACTGAAACAAAAGCAGCGAAGATTTTTAAATTTCATCTAACTTTTTTAACTAGTAATAAAATTACACAACCCGATTTTGTCGTAAATCAATTCTATATCATACGCGTGTGCTGATTTTTTATTGCATATTCTTTTTTACAGATTAAAGAAAAACTGCAGTTAAAATTTTAGACGGAAACTGAGCTGAGGGGCATATTTTAAAAAGTTGAACAGATGGAATGAAGTTAGTAATTTTAATTATAACTTTGAACTATGCTCTGAATAAACATACATCATTTTCTTGTTTATCATTAGATTCTAAATGTAAAATAAAAAAATTCAAAAAAAGCAAAAAAATAAATTTGAGTTTAGATACAAATATCTTAAAATAATAACGAAATATTAGCACGTATTGATATATTAAAATTAGTTTTGACTATTTAAAGAAAAATTACATTTAAAGTTTTATGGAAAACTAGTTGAATAAAGGACTGTATTTTTTTTATTCTAAAAAGTGGCTGAAAGGAACCTAAAATTTCAATAGCAAATTTCTTAAAAACGTTACGTAGCAGGAAATTAATGAGTATGCAGTCAAAATTAGCACGCGAAAGTTATATAGAATATATGTAGGATATTTTAAAAAAAAAAAATCCATTTTTACTGCATTTTTACTTGCCATAAACCGATCAATTGAAACTACAACTTGCTGATATTTTGATCAGTTCTACCTTAAAACATAACTTTACCCCATACAATTTAAAAAAAAAAAATAAAAAATACTCACCATCAATACCCAAATACCAATCGCTTAGATAATGATCGTGTGTCCAGAAATAATTAAATGTGGCACTTGTCAGTGACAGCACCGAGAGTATGACTAACAACAAAAATATCTGCGTATTGGTCAGTTTGTCAACGGTTGAACGTTTTAAAGGTGCTGAGGTAGAGTTTCTCATAAGTTTCGAATCGTGTCCCGTATAGACGACAACGCCAAAGATCCACGATGTATTGCGCAACACTGCGCCACGTTGCAGTATTTGATCGGGGCCCAATGAAACAGCTCTGGCGAATAAATGAATTAAATTAATTGAATTGAAATAAATTAAGTGAAATAAAATTAAACAAAAAAAAACTTACTCCCTGTCCTGTTGCAATAACACGCCATTAAATTCATAGAGATGACGATTTGGCAGCTCACATTCGATTTTTGCATAAAACTGCAACAGATCTTTGGTTTCCAACAGTTTGGCCGTCGATGGTACGCCTTGACGAATTTTTAAATTGGTCTCGCCATCCAGATTGGACGTTTCAATGAAGCACATGCCCTGCGGTTCACTGTGAGGAGATTAATTCATTAGTTAGACGGTGGCAAAAAAAGGAAATATATTCGATGTGTATGAATTTAATGAGACCTAGATTTTTCTTTAGAGCTATATTTTCGTACTAATCCTACGTGAAAATAAAATCAAGAATCCTAGTTCCGACCGGATCAATCAGGTTTAACACTTCTTTGACAACACCATATTAAAATGATCGGTTGGTTTCATATAAAAGTGACAGAACTAGGACATTTAATATAATTTTTCCGTACCGGGAATTTATCATCACTATCATGCCAAAGGGGCGAATGTGTAATTTTTGATATTTGCGTTTTTTTACATTTTGAATGTAGTTTTTCCTCAAGTGGCAAATTGGTGTGTGGTTTTGTTGGATATTTCTAGTCACAAAAATGGTAAATTTGAAAAATTGTCATGCCAAAAGTGCGAATCTTTTCGTTTTTTTATCAGAACTTTTTATTGGTATAAGATAAAGTAGTGGTTTAAAGGCAATAATTGTTTGTTAATAATGCACCTATCGATTGGCATCATTATTTAAAAACATTATGCAAACGTTTTTCAACTAATGATGCCAATTGATAGGTGCTTTAAAAGCAAACAATTATTTGCTTTACAGTAGTATTTTATCTTCAACCAATAAAAAGTTAAGGCTAAAAAACGAAAAGATACGCCCTTTAAGCAAGACAAGATTTTCAATTTTTCGAATTTTTCGCAAGCGGTACAAGATAAAACAGTGGTGTAAAGGCATTTATTGTTTGTTTTTAATTCAGCTATCGACTGGCATATTTAAAAAATAGTTTGCCAAACATTTTTCTTGCAAATAAGAAAAATTCGAAAAAATCTTTTAAAATAATGATGCCAATGGATAGGTGCTTTCAAAAGAAACAATTAATTGCTCCACAGTACTATTTTATCTGGTAGCAATAAAAAGTTAAGGCAAAAAAACACAAAGATTCACCCTTTTGCTATGACAAGATTTGCGTTTTGCTCAGGATATAGCCACACAAAATCCGTATTTATAATTCATTTGGTTCTCCAAATCAAAAGATATTTTCTATATCTTATGGTAATTGATGGATAAACCAAAATTGCAAAAAAAATTGAAAAAATAATAATGTTGACTAAATTTTAAAGCACTTTATAATTTGATTTCCCAACATTTTTAAAAATTCACATTCGCCCCTTTGGTATGTCAGTGACGATATGCCCTTTAACTGCATCTATCGGAAAGTTACAGTTTTGCATCGTACGATTTTCTATAAAATTTTCTATTCTAACGATTTTTAATAGAAATTTTAGTTTTTCACATATTAATTCAAGTCTTCTAAATCGACCGACAATTTTTAATTTAACAAGTACACATTAGATTTATATTATACGATGAAGCATTAATCGATTCTGCATCGAATGAGATATCAACCAATAAAATCGAGTGAAATTTGACAGAGTTAAAAAATTAAATATAAATGAGAAAAAAAAATTTATTACATTTATTACTAACAAATTTGTTTGATTTTTAGAACAAATAATTTTTAATCGATTTCAGTGATTAATACATTATTCTAAGCAGAATCGCTTACAGTTTCATCGTGAAATATAAAAAATATATATTTTTTTTAAGAAAATAATTATGAAATAGCTATCAAAGTTGAAAAATATTAATTTGAAGATCAGTTCTTCGTCTCTCTCTCTCTCTTACAATGTTTTTAAAATATTTAATTTTTATTTATACTATACGATGAAGCATTAATCGATTCTGCACCAAATGAGATATCAACCAATAAAATCGAGTGAAATTTGACAGAGTTCAAAAATTTTATGTAACTGCGAAAAAAAGATTTTGTTACATTTATTACTAACCAATTTGTTTGATTTTTAGAGCAAACAATTTTAAATGGATTTCAGTGTTTAATACATTATTTTACGCAGAATCGCTTACGGTTTGATCGTGTAATATAAAAAAAATATATTTTGAACAAAATACTTATTAAATAGCTATCAAAGTTAAAAGGGTTAATTTGAGAATCAATACTTCCACTCTCTCTTATGACATTTAAATAAAATGTGTCTTGGTTAATTATGAAATTGATTTATAAATGAAACTACTACAAACTGTTTTTTCAAATATCGGCGGGAGTAAAAGACTCCATGAAATACATTATTGCATTTCAAATAAACCAACTGACCTTGATGAAAGCAACAAGAGATCCGCCGGAAAGAATGTATTATTGGGTATTTTAATGATATCGCCCACACAAAGTTCCTCCCAACGCGTCGTAGTCCATGCTTCGCCGCGAAGACGCTCCACCAAACGATGATTGATTTCATTGTCCGCCCGATGACGTTTCTGCAAAGGTAATTTAAATTATTATTATTATTATGATAAACACTTTATAAACGATATAATTGTTACTTACAACATCCTCAATGAACTCTTTTATACAACTCACAGACAATATGAAAATCAATGGTACCAATGTTGTGTATCGTCCGGTCGGTGAAACATCCGGTATTTGTTGTAATAATGCAATAAGTAGGAAAAAACAATTTGCATAACGTCTAAATTGTTCAAAAAGGAACGAAGGTATAAAGCTAAAGAAACTGCAAAGAGAAGAAATGAAAAATAAATAAAAAAAATTAGAAGAATTGTAAAGGCAAAGATTGTTAAATGTATAAAATGTGCACTATATTATACATATAAAACAGCACTTTCTGTAATAAATATTTTTAATCAGAATGAAAATGTGGTTTTAACGAAGTACACAGTGCTAAAACATTCAAGTCGCAGAGATTTTATATGTATTACTTGTAAACTGTAGAAATTCCATCATAAAATGCATTAGCAAAAAATGTTTATGGCTCAATTGCGACAATGATAACTAATATTATAATTGAATGTCATAATAATTGCACTTTTTTCAAAATGATTGTGTCTGTTATTCAATGATTTCTAAAATTTAGTATGATTTAATCCAATAATTAGAGAAGCAAATGTTTGTGACAAACAAAGAAATTCAGTGTAGATGATTGTGACAATCAATTTAAACTGCATAGTATGATTACTAATATTATAATTGATTGTCATAATAATTGCACTTTTTTCAAAATTATTCTGTCAGTTATTCAATGATTTCTAAAATTAAGTATGATTAAACTAAATAATGAGAATAGTTAATGATTGTGACAAACAAAGAAATTCAGTGTAGATGATTGTGACAATCAAATTTAAACTGCATAATATGATTACTAATATTATAATGGATTGTCATAATAATTGCACTTTTTTCAAAATTATTCTGTCAGTTATTCAATGATTTCTAAAATTAAGTATGATTGAACTCAATAATCAGAATAGTTAGATGATTGTGACAATCAAATTTAAACTGCATAATATGATTACTAATATTATAATGGATTGTCATAATAATTGCACTTTTTTCAAAATTATTCTGTCAGTTATTCAATGATTTCTAAAATTAAGTATGATTGAACTCAATAATCAGAATAGTTAATGATTGTGACAAACAAAGAAATTCTGAACAACAAAGAAAATCTGTCTGAACAATCCGGCATGTAAATCAATCATGTGGATGAACGAAAAATATATAAAGAAAATGTTGTATAAAGAAAATGTTTATGGTTATTGGGACAATCATGTGAATGAAAGAAAAATGTATAAAGAAAATGTTTATGATGATTGGGACAATCATGTGGATTACCAAAAAATGTATAAAGAAAATGTTTATGATGATTGGGACAATAAAATGAAAACCGCAAAAGTCACAGTATCATTATTTAAAATTGTCATAATAATTTTAAATTTTAATTATAAACATAAATATTTTCGATATAACTGTGCCATTTAAATAATGATTTCCCCATGATTATAATAGTTGAAATTTGTGTCAAATAAAGAAATCTAGTTTTAATGATTATCAGAACATTCTGGCAAGATCATAATGTAGCTTTTCATCATAACTATATTAAAAATGTGAAAAGCGATACTAAGAATCGGTAAGAATTATGTTTAATTCCATTATATTCCCCTGAAGACATAATTGCTTCAATTATGTCACACGTCTACCACAATCATAAAAACAATTTGCGCATAAAAGACTTACTTATATTTTGCAGTTGATATGTGATTACTGCAGAATTTTTGTATTTGTTGATCATTGACGCGTATATGCCGCTTCTCACCATCATCTAATGTTGCTCCAGATAATGTGATATCGTCGTCATCTACAAAATAAGAAAATGAACAGATTTTAGTAAATAATTTAACGTTTCAAGATACAATTTCATGGCATGCTTAATTTAGATTTCAAAAATATAGTATATAAATGCAAATAAAATAATAATTGTTTTTTTTATACAGCTGCAAACAATTTTGTATTTATTTAAAAATTTTAATGTATTTTTCAAATTAAATGGGGGGCGATCTACTGTTTTAGCCGGTTTGTTAGTCATATATGTGACACGGAGAAAAAAAATAGAAATATATAAAAATTGTGATAAAAAAAAAACGAAACAGTCATAGTTAAGATCATAATTGATTGTGAAAATCATTTCTAATATTTTCAGCTACACGCAGAAGAATAAAAAAATGATTGTGGCAAAAAATTGAACAATCATAGTATCACTGCTAATATCATAATTAATTATCACAAACATTTATAATATTTATATATTAAATGATTTCTAAAAATCATACAAAGTTTGAATGGCTTATGTATTATTCAAGAATAATATTTCAATAATAAATCTACCGAACAAAAATATTGTACTTAAAAATATATATATTTTTATACACACAGTGAAAACATCATGATATGACTGCATCATTAAATTATTGGAATTATTATCATTGCAATCATTTTTTACTAATTGAATCGGTTGTAGAAATCATTGCATGATTACTGCAATCATGTTTTTCTTAAGCGTCCTTGTTTAAAGCAATCTTTATATGATAACTGCAATCATATTTTTCATAAGTGTCCTTGTTTTAAGCAACCATTGCATGATTGTTAGAGATACAAAATTTCACAATGTAATATGTAGTTGAGACAATGTGTAATTTAAACACAAATGATTATCAGAATAATTGTTTTATTTGTTTAATTCAGGCCATTAATTACGAATTCATTATTGCAAATATAATCAGCTCAATTCTAAAGAAATATTCCCACAATATATCGTCGTTGTAGAATGAAAATTCACCAAATACATTTTTATGAAAAATTTAAATTTTGAGTTTGTTGATTAATATTATAAAAAGTAATTGATGCTCTTTTAAAGTTGAAATATCAATTGATAGATTTACATTTTCTAATCATATGGTAAAAAAATTGAGATCATCGAATAAAAACTGACAGATATATAAAGATTTATGTAAATGAATATGTGGCATTTTGAAAATGTATTTGGAGACTTTTCGTTCTACAACGATGATATTTTTGAGAAAACAAAATTGTATAACTTGAATGATTTTTTTTTTTTTTATAAAATTTGCTTCTCACCCCAAAAATTTGTTTGGGAAAATTTATTTAGAATCGGGCTACTTGAAAGTATGTTTGATATGTTTGCAATAATCATACTTTAATGGTAAATCTGAGTTGAATTCTTAATTGAGCAGATACCGCTTTCAACTGTATTTCGTCGAGACTACTAAAAGTCAGCATTCCAATTTTTGATAATAAATAAATAGAGCTCTTAAATCTGTAATGTTTTCTTTAGAAATGTATTTGTTAAATTTCAAACATATTGATGATTGAAGATCAATATGTTTGAAATTTAACCATTAATAATGCATTCAAATACAGAGATTACATAGACAGGAATAAAGAGAACTATACTGAATCAAAAGTGTTTCTTTTGATTTTATGGTTTCAATCATATTAAACGATTAGCACAAGCATCAATATATATAATTCTCTTAAAACATCATTGCATTAATCACATTATTCTCTGCGTGCATTTAATGTCAATTGTCTGGCAAAGCTTTTAAAATGTGTTTAGGTTGTAATTTATAGCTTAATATATATTTTAAATGATGCAGATGTTTTTTATTTTATTATACAGAAAATATATATATAGTAAGTAGTATGTTACATAATGTGTTTATTGACTGTGCAAATTTAACTGCATGCAATTAAAATTTGACCTTACAAAATATATTTAAAGTTTACGCTATGTAAAATAAAGTATTTTATATTTTTGCTTCAATTTATATTAAAATAGAAAACTACACAGAAAATAAATTTTTAGAAAATTCTAAATTGAAATCTGTACAAAATCTATCCCAACAAAAAAAAAAACTTCCTTGAAGTGGGTTTCAACTTCAAGGCATTCATTTTATTTCAAAACATTTACTGTTGCCATTTACAATCTATGCTTGGAAATCAAATGAATGTGTTGCTCGAAGGAACAAAGCACAAGTACTGTCAACACAAAACACAAATAAAACGTAGTTGTAGTGAAGAGGTCTATAATGATGTGCAATAAAAATTCGAATACTGAAATGAACTGCTTGTGACACTGAGTTCCCGGTGCACTTTACATTATTTTATCATTCTTACACTAAAGAAATAGACAATGTTCAAAAGAAAATAAGAAAATCCGTCGCACGCCGAGCGGCAGATTTGTTTATCTTTTCAATGTTTGTCTTGTTGCACTCACTATTCGTTGCATGTTCAGCGACATTTGGTTTGAATATTTTGAATAAAAAAAATTAATGATACTACTTGACACCAATGAAACAAATACTGCAGTGAAGTGTAGTCGTAGAGTGTGACACAGAGTGGTGCATTTTACATTTTTTATCATTCTTACTATAAGGAATTTTCATTAATATTGAAATAAAGAAAAAAATTCAAAAGTAAGAAAAAATTTATCGAACCACATTTTTCATTATTTAATTAAAAAAAATATTTTTTATTGGATTTATAGCTTTTCGACCAATGCATTGTTTTTGTTTGTTTTTTTGAAAAAATAATGTTTGTTGTATTTTTAATAAACCGATCACCACTTTTGCCGTCGAACGCCGAGCGGCAGATTTATTGTAGTTTTCAATGTTCGTCTTCTCACTTATTACACGTCGCGCTCACTTGCTGCACTCACTGTATACGTTGCATGTTCAGCGACAGTATTGTCATTTGGTTTTGTTTTTCATAATATTGAATGTTTTATAAAAAAATGTGTTGACAGTACTTCACACCAATGAAACAAATACTGCAGTGAAGTGAAGTCGCTGGAGAAGACTTCACTATAATACTGTAGACTGCCATTGCAAAATGCGCTCAATACTGTAGAGTGCAGTAGTGCATATTTTGTAGAGATACACAGATATAAAATGAACATCAATTTCATGATTTTGTTTTTACGAAATTTTTTTTTTCAAAACATTTTTTTTCGTATAATTTTTTTTCATATTTTTTAAATAAAAATTTTACAACAACACTTTTTTTACGAACTATTATCTAAAATTTTATTTTTTTTTGAAAAATTCGTAAAAAAAATGTTATATTCATAATTATTATGAACAAATTAATATGACAATTAAAATTCATTGTATTGAATATTTCGTTCTTCGCTATGATGTTCGATAGTACGAATAATTTCCAATATAAAATGAATGTATTCATCAATATCTCATTTAATGAACGATGATATCAATATGATGAATCAGGTGGTTAGTGAAAAATTTCATAATATTTATGAATAAATTCATCATATTGATGAAATTTTTCGTGTAACTTCAAATATATTTGTGCAGATGTCTAGTATAAACTATGCAGACTTTGACCCTTTTAATAAATATGACCTTAATTTAAAAATTAATTTCTGCCTTCATAGTTCTAAAACTTACAAAACTTTGTGGCACAACAAAACTGTAAAAAGTTATAATAAAAATTCATTGACTCTTACGACTCAAACGTAAACGAAGCGCTTTGTAAACATTACGAAACGCCATGTTGTCCCTGCGTCGTTTGCGTGCTTCCGCCTTGCGTTCGCGTTCACGCATTCGATTCTGACGCCGCTGTTCGTCCGGCGTTAAAGGGCAACCCCCACCACCACCGCCGTTAGTGTCACCGCTTGAGCTGCCGTTGTTGCTGCCACCGCCGCTGCCGACGCCACCACAACCAGAGCTACTCTCACCGATGGCCACAAAGGCGATACTCTCCGCAGACGAAGTCTTGCGCCTAGCGAAGCCACCGAGTCTTTCCACTTTGACGCTGTTGTTGTTGCTGCTGTTCTAACAGCTGCTGCAGCGAAGAGTATTGTGGCGTCAAAAAGATTTAAAGCGAATTCAGTGCAGCACTTAAAACTCTCGCTCTCTGCGCGTGCTTCTGTCAAAATAAAAATGACAGCTACTCACAAAAACAAATGGTTTTTGAGCGCGCTTTTGACACAACGGTGCGCGTAAACTTTGACATTTCAACGGCGAAATTGTTTTCCATAGGTAGTTGTGTTTGTTATTGTTGTAAATTTATAAATATTTTGATTAGAGGTAAATGTTGGTCCTTCTCAAGGACCACCTTGTCGTGGTTTATGTGACATTTGTTTCCGTTTAAAGTATTTTTTTTTCGTTTTCTTAATTTTAATACTGTGTAAATTTACATGGCCAGCTATGGCCTAAGGACAATACAAGGATATGAGTTCTTGCATATGTTGTTTGACTTTTATAGGTAGAGACACAAACTTGCCAAATAAAAAAATTTGACACAACACAGATTATGCAGATTTTCACTTAAGCACTTTAAAAATTAAGCATTTTATTTGATTCTTCAACTTTTCAGCTCGAATTCTTTAACACTCTTCCTTAGCATGATGTAATTTTATTATATTTTTTGTATTTGGCAGCATTATTATTGATTTGTAGTTATTTGACACCAACATATTTTACTATAAACATTTATGTTTTACGAATAAAGAATTGGTTTATTTTAGATTTATGCGTATTTCATAAGCCATGTGAATTAATTCTGCTTTTAATATAAAATTTTGTAAATTTATTTTACACTTTTTCACTATCACTCTCTGGTGTATCCTGCAAAATACATTTTTCATCTGAAATTTACATCATTTCGCGCACACCTTTGCTGTGTAACTGCAGGAAAAACAGACAAAACGTGCGAATGACGAGACGAGTTGGTTGATAAGTTTCTTAAGGGTTGTTTTTTTTTTTTGTTATGCGATTTATAAGGGTTCTCCCAAAGTAGTATTTCACACATTGGCACATCTATAAATATTTTTTATAAAGTGTCACAACAAAGAATGAATTCGCAGGTTTTAGAAATATTATATGGATCAATACCAAACAGTAGAAATCACTACTCTTTTAGAAACCACTAAAAATGAAAGGGTATATTCACTTTCATTATTCGTTTATAATGCCCAGAAGGAGGTGTGACCGCTGATTTAGCAATGTCCGTATGTATGTCTCACAATTCGGTATGAAATCAGAGCTGTAAAAGTTGTATTGCGATTACTTTTGATTACGCTTACGAAAGAATCGTAATAGTTTAGTGATCATTACAAAAGTAGTCATTATTTTACAGCCCCAAATGAAATAACGATTACGGGAAAACTAAAAGTGTAATTAAACTCCGAACTAGAGAGTTCTATCCCAGAAATTTGTATTCGGGATAAAAAAAAATCCATGATATTTATTACCTATATCTCAAATTATGAAATACATTTTCTAATAAGATTTCATTCTAAATTATTTATTTTTCGAATTGTAACTCCCCTGCCATATAGCATATACACTCAGAAAAAAAAACTCATAAAATCCCATTAAAATTTGTCAATAGGACAGTTATTGATTTAATAGTATACAAATAATAAATATTTTCATACAAACCCAAATAAATTTTATAGTATTTTGTAGTATTTAATAGGATTCACCGATTGATTTAATAGTTTATCGGACAAATATCCTATTGACTAATTTTAATAGTAAAAACTATTAATTTTATGGTATCTTATTTCTGAGTGTACTTTTAATTCTACTAAATATATAAAGAATTCAATGACGAAACCACATACCATGTCCAGCATTATTATTGAGTTTTATTAAATTTTTGCATTGTATTTTACTTTTACTAAGTGGTTCAATTGAATTCAATACACAAGACACCATTTGCTATTCACTGCGATATTTAGGGGTTAATTAGAAGGGTGGTACCACTTGCATCGACAATATGCACCTAAGCAAGGTCACAGTAATACAGAAATCAATATAAGTCATTGATTCAAAAAACTTTAAAAAGTATATCTTACATGATTTCAAATTATTTAAATAAAACGTATACGACATGGTGGTAATATTAAATATGGTCTGATATTTTTAATGGTTTTTCCCGAGTTGTTTTTGAGATTTTAAAATTTAAAAGACACGGCAATCCTTTAAAGGACCAGATCATGTTGATCAAAATCCAATACAATGTACAAATACTATACGCAGTTCACATAATGACTTTTAGCGTTTACTGCAGAAACTGGGAATATACCTAATACCGTTTTTACATGCCTTTGTTTACACGATTTTGAAAAAGCACGACCGACAAAAATAAACGATAAAAAATGGATAAAAAAAGTCGAATTTGAATTATTATATATTTAAAATGGACATTGTATACTGAAGATAATTGTATACACCTTCCTATAAATTGCCTAAGACAACATCCCAGTAAGCCATTCGTTTCAATATCGAGATCAATGCGAGAAGAAGGAAATATAACACGATATCTGATATTTTATCGTAACGATATCGAACGTCAATTTGGATCTACATGGTAGGTAGATATCGATCCCTTCTATCGGAATTATCTCGGTACGAGAAATTGTTCGAAATCGGAACAATATTGAAGAAAAAATGATATAAGTTTAATATTACTTCGAAAAATATTACGATATCGGTGTGAGAAATGTTTATATATCGTATTTTGTCAAAGAATTTAAATGTATGAGAAATTTTAAAACTAAACCAGCAAACCAAACGATAATTTTACAATATCGCAACGATATCGATTATAGTCTCATATTGTCGTTTTCGATAATCTATAATGATACGAAAACGATAGGGTTTTCGATAAAAACGAACCTATCTAAAATGATATCATTGCTTTTGCCGTTATAGATATCGAGATGATATGGATAAATGGATATATTTTCGATAAACAAATTTTATTTGTTTAGAAAATTTTTATTTTATTAGAAAAATTATTAAGAAAACGCATACATTTTTAAATACTTTGTGTTTTATATCTAAAATGTATCATTACTAAATCGAATTTAAAAATTATCATCAAATGGTTTGTAGGGAATCGATAAAGCAACGATATCGACGAGTTATTCGAGAATAAAATCGAGGAATCGGAGGTCTCCGAGACATGCACTCAGAAAAAATACTATAAAATCAATAGTTTTTTGCTATTAAAATCAGTCAATAGGATAAATTATTATTTTAATAGGTAAATACCATTAAATACTACAACATACTATTAAATACTATTAAATTGTTTGTGTTTATATAAAAATATTAATTTTGTGTATACTATTGAATCAATAACTGTCCTATTGACCAATTTTAATAGGATTTCTTTAAAGTGTGGCAGACTGGGTTATTTGGCAGGCTCAAGACAAACAATTTATAATTAAATTGGCTACCACAACTAAACAAATTGGTTGTGTCAGTTGTATTCATTAGTTGTGTGAACTGATACGCGATGTTGTAACAACTCCATCAGTCGAATGTTGACAGAACTAAATAACTCGATTGGCAAAAAAAAGACGGTAGCACCAACTGATTCGTTCTTTGGATGCATGTTATGTACCGTATATTTTGTCTGGGTTCCGAGAAACATTGTAAACATTTGATAAACATTTTCTACTTTTAGAGTAGGGTTATATGACAATCATAACCGAACAATTTTACGCAACTACGGATAATTCTTGCCCAGACAACTAAAGGGTTTCGTGAAAAAGGGGTTTTTATGGATTCTGATAGAAAAAATCAATAAAAACTGTAAAATATATGAATTTTGAAAAGGAAAAACTAAAATTTTGCTGTTAAGGTGGTTCAAAATATATTTTAAACTATGAAACTTGACACTTTCTTGCCATAGTTTAAAACATTTGTATAATATTTAAATTGTATTAATTTTACTATAATTTTATTGATATTAGTGACATTCTGCTATTTTTTAATTCCAGTCCAACTCCTCTCCAGTTTTAGAAATTTATTACGTTTCATATAGTCCTTATTCGCTATACTCAGTAGAATTAACTGAGTAGGATTTATCGGTGAAAGAATTGTCCGGGAAAGTAGTGACTCGGATATGTAAACATTTAAAGAATATATTGTCGTTGTAGAACGAAAAGTCAACAAATACATTTTTAAATTTTGAGTTTGTTGATTAATATTATAGAAAGTAATGGATGCATTTTTAAAGTTGAAATATTAATTGATAGATTTACATTTTCTTATCATGTGGTAAAAGCATTGAGAGTCTAGATTGAAAATTGACAGATATATACAGATTTTAGTAAATGAACATTTGGCCTTTTGAAAATGAATTTGATGACTTTTCGTTCTACAACGACGATATTTGATGAATTTTACCTCTATAACCGCGATATAACTATTGCTGCGAAGCGTTTATACAACCAGTCAAAACTACGTCTGCTGGGTTGTTCTTGCAAAACATGATTTCCTACGTTACATATGAAATTTAACGAATTGAGATATGAGAGAACAATGAGTATGAGACGACTGTGTTGCAAAAATGATTTAAATGAGAGACATTAGAGAGATGAAAAATTTCTTACGTTTGCAATTTTTGATTTTCTTCTTCGACGAAGATGTGCGCAATCGCACGGCACCATCAATGACATCTGCGGACGATGCTGCCACATCTGTTGGTGCGGTGCGATTCGAACCACGCCCGCTACCAGTTGAATGGCAACAGGTGCAGCAGCCACTGCTGCAACATATACTCCTTAACCCGCTCCAACCGCGGCCACATGTTCGCTGGACTTGTTGCATGAAATTGTTGAGATAACCGTTGGCCATTATTGCCATATCGAGATGCTTTTTAGGCATTTGTAGAATTGCTCACTTACTTCGAATGAATTGATATTGATAAAACTTTTGATTTGAACTCATTAATTTGCACTTATATTTAAATTATAGCATTACCACGTGTACAGCTTTATTTTGTATTCATTTATTTTCTTTTATCTTGGTTTATTTGAACTTATTCTTATTGGTTTTGTAGTTCTCGTTTTTATTCTTAAGTTTTTTAGGCACATTTTTGAGTTATTTCTAAACTATTTTTTTTGTTATTGTTTTGAAAAATGTTTGACATTTGATTTTTCGTTTTTTCTTTTTCAACATATTTTTTTAGTTTTGTTGTTTTTATATTTTTTTTTTTTTTTGATTACTTCATGCTACGGTGACTAGAGCATTTTTGTCGATGATGTTTTTGATGCGTTTTAGGACATCACAAATGGGGTGATTTTTTTTTACAAATGAATTTCTGAAAGAAAGGAACAAAAAATAGACAAATAAAAACATAAAAAGCAATGAGAAACAAAACATAACGCAACATAGTAAAATAAATAAATCGATTTGATAAAGAATTAAAATATATTTAATGAGATATTCTTTTCGGTATGGAGCTAATTAAATTTATATTACTTAAGAATTTCGCAGACACCCTCAAAATTGGCACTACTAAATAGCAGCTGATGAATCAATCGAAAATAATATATATCGTCAGTGCACTCAGAAGAAAATTTTTTGCATTTAAAATTAGTCAATAGGATTCATTATTATTTTAATGGGTAAATACCATTAAATACTACAAATTACTATTAAATACTATTAAATTGTTTTTGTGTTTATATGAAAATATTTATTTTTTGTATACTTTTCAATCAAGAACTGTCCTATTGATCAATTTTAATAGGATTTTTTCTGAGTGTGATACTGCATTACCGCCTATCTACATTTTCGAATACCGTTTACAAAATGCATTTTACAGCAGAAAAAAAAACTGTTTTGAGTCTCAATTCTGCACCTACTTCATCCAAAATTAAATATGTCATACTTTATAATGGCATTTATCTAATTAATCCGATCAACATATCTTTTAAAACTGGATTATAAGACTACATTAGGCGTAATTTGTACATGTAGTTAAGCGATTTTGCAGTATCGTCGACAATATTTAATTCCTAAGAGACAAAAAAATTCTCCCAACAAAAAACAACAAATAAACCCTAATGAATTTACTCAGTGACCGGCAATATGGTTTCCGTAGGACTGGATACACGGGTGACAATCAGTATTGCCAGTTTAGTCGATTTCCAGCTAAATTACAAAGGTTTTCTTTATTGTTTAAGCGGAAAAATATTTGTCTAATTTATTAGCCGTTTTAACCGTTTTTAAACCGTTTCTGTAAAACATTTTAATAGGATTGTTAAATAGGTTTTTGGCAAAATGGACTTGAAGCAAATGCTTCGAATTGCCAAAATTTTCAAAATATGTTTCAAATGAAATACGGAAAATCACTTCTTATGTTTGAAACTATAGGTAAAATTTAAATATCGTTGTTGTAGAAATAAAAGTCACCAACTACATTTTCAAAATGCTAATTATTCATTTACAAAAATCATTATATATCTGTCAATTTTTAATCGATGATCTCAATTGTTTTACCACATGATCAGATAATGTAAATCTATCAATTGGTATACCATTTTTAAAAATCTATTAATTACTTTTTGTAATAATGACCAACAACTCGAAATTTAAGATTTTCATAAAAATGTTTTTGGTGACTTTTAGTTCTACAACGACGATATGTAAGTTTATAAAAACGTTGTACTGATCATTTACTTTAAAAATTCTGAAAAAAAGTGAAAGATTTCCACAGAAAATGTTGGCTTGCTTACTTATTTTTATTAATATGACTTAATGACTATGTGTGAAATTATTTGTTGAAATTATGCGAGATTTACATTGTATCTTCTGTGAGTCCCACTGTATCTCCTAGGGTTGCAGTTTTACAAAAAAAAGTTATTTTTATATGAAAATTTTAAAAAATGCAACCCTAGGAGATACAGTGAGATTCACAGAAGATACAATGTAAATCGGGCATTATTTGTTGAAATTATTTGATGATATTATTTGTTTAATTACTAATACTATTTATTAATTTGAAAATTTTATAAATTTTATTTGGACCTTTTAAATAATAAAACTTTATGTGGAATTTTAAAGTTTTTGACAAAAATTCAAAATTGACATTCGCAATCAAAATCTGGCAACACTGATGGCAATGGCGGTCCTCTCCGAAATGTGGAATTGTATGCACCTTTTCGGAGAGAGAAAGGTTGTTGCCTAGGATATCTCCAAGGCTTTTGATCGAGTGCTGCGGTGAGGCCCTTGTATCAATACTAATGTTTCGGTATTTTTTTTACTGAGTGGATATGGAGTATTTTTCCAGGGTCGTTCAATACGAGTTGGCATGACCATGTCTCCCTAATAGTAAAAATGTCTGATTGAAAAATACCTAAAACGTTAGTGAGCGAACTTCACAATGTAATTTTTATTCTCGCAGTTTTCCAATTGTCTGCAGAGAGGTAGCGTAATATAGAAAAACTTTTTTATATTTTTGAAATCGCGGCGTTTGAACCCGAACCTTTCGATCAGCAGTACTATCCAATTGAGCCAACAATGCATGGATTAAATTGAGTGCTGCGATGAGGCCCTTGTATCAATACTAAGGTTTCGGTAATTTTATTACTGAGTGGATATGGAGTATTTTTCCAGGGTCGTTCAATACGAGTTTGCATGACCATGTCTCCCTAATAGTAAAAATGTCTAATTGAAAAATACCTAAAACGTTAGTGAGCGAGCTTCACAATGTAATTTTTATTCTCGCAGTATTCCAATTGTCTGCAGATAGGTAGCGCTGTATAGAAAAACTTTTTTATATTTTTGATATTGAAAATCGCGGCGTTTGAACCCGAACCTTTCGATCAGCAGTACTATCCAATTGAGCCAACTATGCATGGATTAAATCGAGTGCTTCGATGAGGCCTTTGTATCAATACTAAGGTTTAGGTATTTCTTTTACTGAAAGGATATGGAGTATTTTTCCAGGGTCGTACAATACGAGTTGAGCATGACCATGCCTCCCTAATAGTGAAAATTTCTAATTGAAAAATGCCTTAAACGTTAGTGAGAAAGCTTCACAATGTAATTTTTATTCTCGCAGTTTTCCAATTGTCTGCTGAGAAGTAGCGCAGTATAGAAAATCTTTTTTATATTTTTGATATTGAAAATCGCGGCGTTTGAACCCGAATCTTTCGATCAGCAGTACTATCCAATTGAGCCAACGATGCATGGATTAAATAAAATGAAAAAAATATAAAATATACAAAATATACGAAAACAAATTAATTAAGAATAATTTGCAGCAATTTTACATAGTATTCAAAGTGATTCATCAAAGATAGAGCTATTAAAAATCGTATAATATGACAGTTTAAATATTTGTTATACTTGACTATAGCCTAATGACATCTAGTTTAAACTTAGTTCAAGTGAGAATATTTTTAGTTGTGGTTAATGTCAATATGTGATAATTAAATTAGGTTTTAAAATGAATGATATATAAAAATGACTGTATATAAGGTGATATAAAATATTGCAGATAATTTTTTATATGTGGAGAAAATGTTTATAATCATTTTGTGACAATAGGTTTTTTCGATCTTAGTTACAATAATAGTTTTCTATTCTACAGTTATTAAACTAAATGTAGTTAAATTAATTTCCGTAAATAAATTTTCGTAGTAAAAATGTAAAAATACAAAACCAATTTCTTAACCAGAAACTCTCCAAATGTATTTGGCATTTGATAAATTTTGTAAAAATATTTAATACAGAAACTTACGCGTTGTTTTCAAACACTTATTCCACCAATGCACCGCCATAATTTAAAAATCAATTAATTAAAAACACTTTCTCCACAACATTGATTTAAACAACAACAATAAGAAAAAACTTTCAAAATAATATAATCTGATTTATGACAGATAATAAATCCGTTCAAATTATCACAAACAATATATTGAGAGGTGTATGTAATGTATACTGCCTCTCATATCCGTATAGCAATTATTAACACCTATTTTTATACTGACGCATAACATTTTTTCAAACCAACTCACAGCTGAGACAATCTTAATACTATTATCTTATCTTATGCATATAAAGAATTACCGCCAAATAATAGATGTCTTCTAGGATTGTCGTAAAAAATGTTATAGTGTTGTAGAAAATTAAATATTTTAATTTTATATATACCTAAATTAATATGAAGTAGTCGAAATATTAGGAAATTCAAATGTACACTCTGAAACTAACCGAAATAAAGACTACGAACTATAAGCATTTTCACTTCAAGTTTAAATCGAACCGTATTAAGACATTTTCAAATTTAAAGCCGACGAATAATGGGAATTTAATTTTCATGTAAGCGCAAACATTTTCAAACAAACTAAAATAAAGACGACGAATTATATAGATTCAACATTTGATATAGATTCAAAAAGGAACAAATCTGTTAATCAGTCTGAGTGCCAGACAAGGTATACCTGCTCTAATTTCTCGATAGATTTCGCTATGATAAATTGTAAGATTCTCCAGTATTGCTCATGGATCTCGTAACGATATCGAAACTAAATGCATACTGGGCAGTTTTAAATTAAACGTTAATATTCTGTTAATCTGGTGAGTGCTGTTGCTATTCAAAAAATAACTCCGACTTAACTCAGCGATATTTCAAATTTGACAATAGATTTCGTTCTGAGAAATTGTCTGATATTGTGTGAATTCTCCAGCATTGCTCATGGATCTCGTAATGATATCGAAACTAAATGCATACTGGGTAGTTTTAAATTAAACGTTAATAATTCTGTTAATCTGGTGAGTGCTGTTGATATTAAAAAAAAACAACAACTCCGACTTAACTCAGCGATATTTCAAATTTGACGATAGAATTCGCTATGAGAAATTGTCTGATATTGTGTGAATTCTCCAGTATTGCTCAAGGATCTCGTAATGATATCGAAACTAAATGCATACTGAGTAGTTTTAAATTGGACGTTAATATTTTGTAAATGTTCCAGTATTATTTTATTAAACAAGAATTACTACTCGGTTTAAAGTTTTTGTATTGAAGCTATAACTTAAAATAGTTATTTGTTTTGGTTTTTTCATCTTTAGATAAGAATTTTACTTTACTTATCATGATATGATAATACTATTTAAGCTATTTTAAATTTATGGAAAAACAGTCACTGAAAAAACTATATATTAGCAATTATTATACTAGCAGTTATCTTTTTTTGGATGTTGACTAATGGAAATTCAATTTGAAAGTATTTTTTGTAGGTTTATTTGCAATTGTTTTGAAAAATAAAGACATTTTAAAATGCATAAAAATGAAATCCTTCAACTTGATATGAACATTTAAAATTAAATTTTTTACAAAATTTCCTTCGAAAATTTCACAAAATTATGATGCTTCAATAAAACACAAGTTTTTCTTATAGAGATAACTTCGAAAGCCATTATCTAGGTCAATAAAATTTCAAAATTGATATGTTTAGTGTCTAACATTCTAAGGGACGTTTTCACAATATCTAGTTAAGTGTTTCAATTCCACATATTCTATGGGTAACTCTAAGTTAAAGTGGCAGTTAGTGCTTAACCGAAGATGGTGAAACCGGCCCTAAGAATTGAATGTCGTTTTTGATTCTGGTTTACATAATTTTTTATAATTCGACTTATAATTATTAAATTATTGTAAAGTTTTCGAACTCGAATTTCGGCATAAACAGCTATTTTTTTTTGGCTCAAAATTTTTCAAAATTAGTTCTATTATTTCTAAATATTCTCTCTGAAATTTGGAGAGGTGTTTTTTAATATACGGGAGAAATAATTTTTTGTATATAAAATATTTTTATCAATGACAACATTTTAAAAGTGAAATTTGTTCCAACTTTTTTGACTTAGATAATGACTTTCGAAGTTACAACTATAAGAAAAAGTAGTGATTTTTTGAAGCATTATAATTTTGTGAAATTTTGGAAAAAAAATCGACTTATATTTTTATATATTCTAAGCCATAAACTAAATTTCACGAAAATCGAAAAAACATTTAAAACCCTGTCGATTTGATGTGGAATTACCCAGATATATCTTGATAACTGGCCGAAATTTATTTAAAATCTATAAGATTAAATATCAATTTTGACTTATTTCTTTGGTCAATTTGGCATTGAATTTGAATCATTATTTTATGTAGATTTTCTATATTCCTTAAAGTTTTATCTAAAAACACGAAAAAGTATTTTATGAATTCTCAGTTTTGCAACTTTTTTTTCTCACTATCAAGTTCCGATTTAAAATTCTTTACATTACATAAATATTTTTAAGAATTCATATGCTTAGTGTAGATGTCAGGAAATCAAAAACAATTAGAATTAAAAATCGTTAAAACGTGGCGGGAATTTTTAATAATCCTATAGTGTTATTATTAATGACGTCCAATCAAAGTGCAATGACCTTATATGTTGAAGTAACAATTCTAGGTAAGTTAAAATAACTTTTATGAGTTTTGTATATGGATACACATGAAATTGTTAAAAAATCGTAAAATGTTCATAACATATTAAACTTCAGAAAGTTTTCTATATTTATTTTAGTAAGTTTTGGTAGATATAAATACAGTTATTAATACGATGGACATATTTAATTATAATTTTCACTTTGTATAGTCATAATATTTAAAAATGTTAGTGAATTCTTGATATTTTAGCATTGAAAACCATTTCTGACAAAATAGATTTGATGATCGAGTAAATCACAATTTGAATAGTTGTAAATGATGAAGCAGGATGCTAAAAGTATATTTGAAATTAGAATTACCCTATATAGGACCGTGATCAGAATCATTTCAGTTGTCATTTGGTAGGATTAACCTATCGTATTCTGATCAGAGACGGATGCAAAATAAGGCTAACCTTAACGAATTTTCACTCGGGCACTGTCGATTAAAATTCAAATAGTTTACAACAAAAATCGTATTGAATTAATTACCCATAACATGAACGGATTGAATTCAATTGAAATGTTTGTCTTATATTAAATTTTTTTAATTTTAATAATAAAAATATCGAATGTTTGAATAGCAGAAAACAAATTTAAGAAAATTGAAATACGAATACCATTCCATCAGAACTTGCAACGTGCGTGTATATTAAATATACGTTTTCGGTTTAAGTATGTAACGATTTTAAATGGAATTTTTTTTATAGTTATGGTGCACACTAGAAATATGCACAGTTGCATTTCAAACCCACTTCAAAACATTTATTTTATTTCAAAACATTTACTGTCGCCAACTCTATGCTTGAAAATGAAATGAATGTGATGCTCGAAACAAGAAAGCACTGTCAAAACAAAACACAAGCAAGACGTAGTTGTAGTGAAGAGGTCTAAATGATGTGCAATAAACTTTCAAATACTGAAATGAACTGTCTATCACACTGAGTACTCGGTGCATTTTACATTTTTTTTTATCATTCTTAAAAATTCTAAAGAATTTTAATTAATATTTTAATATGAAAGAAGTTCAAAGGAAAATAAGAAAATCCGTCAAACGTTGAGCGGCAGATTAGTTGTTGTTTTTAATGTTCGTCTTCTCACTCGTTATTCGTTGCGCTCAGTCGCTGCACTCACTGTATTCGTTGCATGTTCAGCGACAGCAGCGACATTTGGTTTTGTATTGACACTACTTGACACCAATGAAACAAATACTGCAGTGAAGTGTAGTCGCTGGAGAGACTTCACTATAACACATTCGACTGTCATTGCAAAATACACTCAATACCGTTCGGTGCATATTTTACAGACCGAACTTCAAATAATTTTACAGAAGAAACAAAACTATTTTCAGTCTTAATTCTGCGCTTACTTCTTACAAAATTAAGTATGTCATAATTTATAATGGCATTTTTCTAATTTTTCCGATCAACATATCATTAAAAACCCGATTATAACACAAAATTAGGCGTAATGGATATATGCAGTTAGGCGGTTTTGCAGTATCACCGGCGATATGACAAAATTATTCTGAAATTTTTTAAAACTTTCTTTCATCTTTTTAATCCTTTCTTTCTTTTTCATCCTAGTTCAAATTCGAATAAATATTATAAGACTTTTTTTAAGAGTTTTTATATTTTTATTATAATTTTATTTTTGTGTTTTTTTCCTAATGTATTAATTTCTAAGCATTATTCTGCAGTGTATGTCATAAATTAACACACACATTTATCTACTAAAAAAAAAGGAATTGATGGACAATAGAATTAAATAAGCTCTGTCGCTCAGCCTATGATACGAATACAAAAGTATTTTGTGAATAGTAGGTGGCTTAAACCTAGTTTCTACGAAATTGAATATATTATAAATGAAATTTGTGTATGCCACTCAATGAGAAAAATAAAGAGACAATCTCTTATTGTCAAAACTCTCAACAAAAATATATTTTTTTGAACAAAAAAAGTGATTTCTCAGCAAAATAAAAAAAGCGATGAATAAAACGTAAATAACGTAAATAACGAAAAAAATATTGAAAAAATATCGACAACAAATTTCTTTCAATACAACATTTAAAAAAAAAAAGAAAAATGTTTCAACTTTTTCTATAAAATAAATTTTTAAAAGTTAATGTGAATTTTGAACTTTAAAGTACACATTATTCTCGCTGTTTAACTACACTGTAAGTAATAATGCAACAAACAGATATTGAAAATTTGTATTTTTCAAATTGAAACCCGTTACTATTTAGCTTCATTCGCATTATACACATGTATTATAATAATTTTGAAAGTATCCTTTTGATAAGAATCACTGAGATTTCACAATTTTGTATTTTTTTTTTTAATCCGTAACCGTATCAAGTTCAAGCGCACTTCTAACCGATTCACATTGAAATCAAATTTCAAACATTCGTGTCACTCTCTTGAACTCGAGCGACTAATGAACCCAACTCGAAAAAAAACTATGTAAATCTCCACAAATATCATAGAAAATAGTTTATGTTAATTGACAGTGTTGGTATATCGAAAAATTTAAATGACACAAATTAAATCGATATTGTTTTGTTGTTAACTTAATTAAATTTATGCTGTTATTAAATTTATTCAGTTTAAATCAGGGTTGGCATATTTACTCCAGTCGGGACTAATTTTAATATATTAAGGAATGCTAATTTTCAAATACGTTTTTAAGATAATCGAATTTAAATTTGGAAAATTTTGATATTTTTAATGAAATTTTTATACATTTTTTTAGTATTTCAGATTTAATAATAAACAAGTAACTGATTTATGGTTATTTAGAGCTTAGTCCAAACTAATTATAAAAAAAAAAACTATTTTCAAATTTTTTTACTTTTAAAAATATGCCATATATGTAAATGTAATGTTGGTGCTCTTTTATGTATTAATTTTAAATAATAAATACTTAAACCTATAATCTGAAAATATTCTTATTTTATATTGAAAGTATGCTTATTCTTATTGCGTATTTAGTTTTTATATACTATGTAGACTTTTTGAGAAAAATTTGGCTAAATAGAGCTTTTTTTCAATTTGTATGTTTTTTAAACTTTTGACAGAAACTGTGTTGATTGGGCATATTTTAAAAACTAGAACTGATAGAAAAAAGTTAGTTATTTTGATCGTTAGTTTGGACTATGCTCTACATAACCATAAATCATTTTCTTATTTATCATTAGTTCCGAAATTATAAAAAAATCAATCAAAAATAGTCGAAAAAAAATCATAAATTTTCGAGTTTAAATTCAAATATCTTAAAAACAAATCGGAATATTAGTATTTGTTGGTATATTGTAATTAGTCTTGACCATTGAAAGGACAATTGCGTTTAAAGTTTTTAGAAAAACTAGTTGTGTAATGGACTGTATTTTATATCTAAAAAGTGGCAGAGAAAGGCATAACATTTCGATAGCAATTATCTTATAAATGTTACGATATAGTATTATATAGAATTGATATATGGGTATCCATGGCAAAGCATTTTTTCTCTTTTTGTTTTTAAAAGTTGAAATGCCTACATTTCCAAATATTAATATGTTTAATTGAAATGCCTATCCAAATATTAATATGTTTAATTGGTATCAATATAAGACCTACTAATCCGGAACTGTCGGATATAATATGATTTTTGTAAATTTTATATTGGAATTTTTAAATTTAGTTGATGTTTTTTTCTTTAAGACGATATTTTTCAAATTTACAATTTATAAAAAAACAAATCGAAAATACCTTATGAAGAAGTTATTTTAGATTTAAATCACCTTTCTCAAAATTATGTATACAAATTTTGCAAATTTTTAAATTTTCTGTTATTTAAAATTATCTATTTCCGGCATCCAACACTGGTTGTCGTAGTTAGTGGTCAATTAACATACGAATTCAATCGATATATCCAATTATCGAGTTTTCGTTGTGTTTGTTGTTATATAAATAAACCAAAAAATAATAAAATAAAAAAATAATAGAAATGAAAAGAAAACAACAATGACAGCGAAATTACATCAATTTGACAAAGGAAGAGAGTGGACAAAGCAACGCGAAAATCGTGCAACCACTAAAACATGAAATGACCACTAATCAAAGTGAAAACACATGGATAGTACTTATAGAATGTGGGCCCAACTATGGAAAACACAAAACCCTTGAAGTGAAATAAGTTTCTAGGTAATAAAATAAACTTTTTGTTGTCTAGATAAATAGATAATCCATACAAATCGATTGTAAAACAAAATATGTTCTTGAATAAGTATAGAAATCTATACAGATAACTCGAAATATTATATACTCCCTATGTCAAAAAAAATTTAGAATCGGGACATTTGGGACAGGGTATTATTGTTATATAATTTTCAGCTAATTGTTGAAATTTTCTTTTTTAAGAAAGGAATTATTGAAATTTATAAATTGTATTTCATGGTATTTGTTACACCTTATATATTAATAGGGTATTAAAACCATAAAAAATGACACTATAAATCACATGCATTGATTTAAATTGAACAACACACTGAAGCAATCAACTTCGCAATAATAAAAAAATATATTTTGATTAAATAAAATTCATTTATGAAAGAGGGGAGCAGAACCAATTTAGGGGGCTCATGTCATGTAACGTATAGAAACATACGATATCATACAAAATAACACTAATCAACACGATTATTTTTTTTTTTTTTGACATTCGATATATACATTTTATATACTTCTTGGGTGCTGATTTTAAATGCATACTACGTTTTTTTTTTTATTATAACATAATATTTTTAAAAAATTGCAATCAACATTTTAGACCCTGTTCAGTCATGTTTTAGTAAAAACTAGTTAATCAAAAAAATTTAAACGCAATTTAACTTTTAATTGTCAAACCTAATTTCAATATACTAATGAAGGCTAATATAGCAATATATTTTAAAGATACACACAAAGAAAAATATAGGTAAATCTAACCGAAAAAGACGATTAAAATTGCAGTGACCGAAAAACTTGGTAAATCGAACAGACTAGAAATTGTTATAATTATAGTTCGTTTACCATGAAAAATAGTTTTGTTTACCATGAAAACTAGTTTTTTACCATGAAAAATTGTTTTTTTACCATGAAAAATAGTTTATTTACCATTAAAAATAGTTTTTTTACCATGAAAAATAGTTTATTTACCATTAAATATAGTTTATTTACCATTAAAAATAGTGTTTTTACCATTCAATATTGTTCATGTACCATATTTTTGGTTACTTTACTAAAACAAAAATCTTTGGTTTTTAAAGAAATATATTATTTATTATTTTTTATTTTATAAAGACATATTCATATTATTTTACACATTTTACATTCATTAATTAATATATGGCACACTGAGGCTTCACAATACATACGTTTGCTTTCCTCCAGGTTAATAGCTGGTGGCGGAATTCTGCTCTCGCACCAACCTAGTAGAAATTTTGGTAGGGCCATGGTCATGAAGTGATCATGTCATTATTTGAGGTGATCGGGATATGACGAGGCCCATAATGTCCTTGTAACGCAGTGTCCTGATCATGTATTGACCTCAGGCCATGATCATGTACTGATCGGGCAATTCCCCATTTTAATGTTTACCCAACAATTGCCTTGTCTGAGCCCGAGCATAATAGGGTTTCTCTCATTAATCTCGGTCATTGCCTGATACTAATTTCGTTATGAGGAACAAATAATGTAGCTATGATCGGGAACATTGACTGTTTAGATAATGTAAACCCTGCTATGGTAAGCATGATAAGGGCATGCAAAGGCAATGATCATAATTTCTCTAATAGGGCTTACCCAACGAAAACCCGATCATTTACCGAAAACATATTTGTCACACTTTGCTACAAGCATCTAGAGTTGCCATAACTCTTTTCATTCATATAAAATCACAAAATGGAACAACTCTTGGTTAGATAACCAAGCAAAATAGTAAAGTTACAATTTTACTTGGTTAGTTTTACTATTTTGGTGGTAGAATAAAGTAACTTTACAATTTTAGAGTTTAGTCATACCATTTTTGTGGTTAAATTTATATGCTACAATTCTTACGATTAGTTTAACTATTTTTAAGGTTAAAAATTTGTAAATTTATTTTAACAATTTTTTTGGCGATTCGATTAACAACCTGAATTGTACTTGTTGTTCGTGTTTTCAATATAAAATAGAAAAATGGTATATTAACAACTTTTTTCGGTTAGATTAACCTATCTTATTTTTCTGTGTGTATTTTGTTCTAAACACGAAACATTTTCAATTTTTTTTTAGACGATTTTTGAAATATTTTTTTAACAATTCGAAACAAATGATAAGCAATAAAATGATTTATGATTAATCAGAACTTTGTTCTAATTAACGATCAAAATTACGATCAAAAAATCTTAATTACGATCAAAAAATCTTAAATTTCAACTTGGTTGGTAATTATTAGAAAAAGTCATTGATACATTTTTAAAGTTGAAATACCAATTGATAGATTTTATTTTTCTTATCATTTTTTGGTACAAATATTGAGCTCATTGATCTGAAATAGACAGATATATAAAAAATTTTGTAAATGAATAATTGGCATTTTGAAAATGTAGTTGGTGAGTTTTAGTTCTACAACGACGATGTAACGTTTTAGTTTGAACTATGTTATATAGATCTTATATATAGCATATCCATAGGAAAACATTTCTTTAATTTTGTAGTGTAGTGTAATTATAAGATAATAATGACGATATGGAAAAATAAATTGTTATATTGCATGAAAAATATTGTCATTAATTTTCTGTAAATGTAAAAGTATTTTCCACTATTTACCAGTTTTACGCAGTTAACATAAAATGTTCTATTATGAAATCTGTGGCAATATGAAAAAAAAGCATAAGTCTATTTTTGAACTTTTGAGGAGTGCATTTTTAAACTATACAACTGATTCAAAAATGATCTTTAAAGTTGAGGACATAAATTACGTTTTTTGGAGCATATAATATGAATTGTGAAAAAATTCTTGTCCAACGGCGACAAAATTAATTTGATGCTTTCATTGTTAAAAAATAATGAATTTGGAAAAAAATTGGAGAAGTAATTTTACGCAACCAAAATTTCAATATTCGAGGAATCATTGAAGATCAACAGCCACATATTTTGTTACAAAACATTCTGCTCTGGATTGAATTGCTGTTAAGCACCCACCTCAAATTGGTTAAAAATTTGTGTTTTTTTAGTTCTACTAGACATCTGCACAAATCGTTTTGAAGTTTCTGCTGCATTACTGCTCTCTACAGTTTTGAATTCATTTCGCAAATGACATTCGGCAGTATTATGCTGTAGTCTCTCTGAGCGACTACACTTCACTGCAGTATTTGTTTCATTGGTGTCAAGTACTGTCAACACATTTTTTTTCTCGAAACAAAACCAAATGACAATACTGTCGCTGAACATACAACGAATACAGTGGGTGCAGCGAGTGAGCGCAACTAGTAACGAGTGAGAAGACGAACATTGAAAATAACAACAAATCTGTCGATCGACGTTTGACGGCAGTAATGTTGTTGTCGGTATTTACGTGTTAATAAAAAATACAACAAACATTATTTTTTCAAAAAAAAAAAAAATTTATACAAAAACAACGCTTTGGTCGAAAAGCAATATATCCAACATTTTTTTTTTTTAATCAAATAATGAAAAAATTTAATAATGAATAAAATGTTGTGCGATAAATAAAAAACTTAATATAAAATATTATATTATAAATATTATATTATATGAATTTTTTATATTTTAATATTAATGAACATTTCTTAGAGTAAAAATGATGAGAAAAATGCACTAAGTACTCGGTGTCATAAGCAGTTCATTTCAGTATTTGAATTTTTATTGGACATCATCAAAGACCTCTTCACTGAAGTTTTGTTTTGTTTGTGTTTTGTTTTGACAGTACTTGGTCTTTTGTTGTTGTGAGCAAGACATTCATTTGATTTTCAAGCATAGAGTAAATGTTTTGAAACGAAGTGAATGTCTTGAAGTGGGTTTCAAATGCACTTGTGCATATTTTTTATTATATTTTTTACGAAATACGTTAAATTACAAAACTTTCGTAAAAAGTGAGGCTATATGTGGAATTTAACGAAACAGTTTTTTTACAGCATTCGTGTATTTTACGAAAAATTCCTAGAAAACAAACATTTTCAATAAATTACGAATAAAAATAACAATCTTTCGTATATATATAGTTACATAAAATACACAAATAATATTCGTAATTTTAACATAAATTTACGTGTATTCGTGTATTTTACGAAATATATCGTAGATAAATTTTATCAAAAATTAATAAAGTTCTTTTGTGAATTTTACGAAATATTTAAAAGGAGGGGGGAAAGATAGAGTAGTGTCGGTGAATGTTTGTTTTTGAACTTGCCAATATCAAAAATGTCGGGGGAAAACGGACGCATGGAGATTGTTACACAAACGTATCGTGCGACTGAAGAACGAATTCTCTCTATAATGCGTGGTTCTGTTGAGAGCCGAGTGGACTACAAAGGAGTGGGCTTGGTTTGACGCCCGAGTAGAACGAGAGAACGCACGACCTTGGTGGAATCAGGCCATGTATTTCCCTCGAACACTTACCGTTGTAATACCTCTAAAATAGGCTTACACACCCAACGGTCCTTCGATGCTCAAGAGAACCAATAGACGATGAAATATTTTCATCCCCTTTTAAATATATCGCACGTTGTTGAATTCGGTCCAGGAACTACAAGGAGGATTTTGAGGACCCTGCCCAAATGTTGCAAATTTAGCAAATTTAACAACTTCATTATTTTTTTTTTCCAAATTAAAATATATACACAGAAAACGCAATATAAATGTCACATTTGTAATTTTATAATAGATAAAATATGATTAAAACAAGAAATAATATAAAAAAAAATTAATAAACTTTGACAAAATACATTTATAAATAATAAGAAATATATTTTAGTTGAAAGAATTTAGAAATTTAGAAATTATATTTAACAAAAAAAATTCACAGTGTATGTGCAGATGCAAGAGTCGAGCACGTGCGTCTTAGAGAAAAATTGAAAAAGAAAACAGAAAAACTCTGCAAAAGCAATGGGCAATTTTCCAATTAATTATTAAAAGTTGACAAACGAAATGCCAAAGACATTTTGCTTTCAATTGAGTACATTTTAGATTTAATTTAAAGTCAATATGTAATTTCAAGCAAATTACAGGCTAAAGTAATTTTTTTACTTAGGTACTTTTATAATTTTTCTGAATACATCTACTGTTCTGAAATAATATACGTTTACAAAAGTTATTGCACACAGAATAGAAATTTGTTGCGCCTACCAAATTTTTAAACCATTCGAATTAACCGAATGAAGTTGGTACAACTAACTTTTTCATTATTCGAACCTCATGCCAAAAGAGTATTTTTCTGTGTGTATGATTTAATTTTGAAAGTGGGCATGTATTTTTATAATAACTAATATTTCCCCCTAATATAAAAACGTTTTTTGTCAACTTAACACATTCAAAAAAAATCATCAAAGGGTTAATGAACAAATATAATTACAGGGGAAAACCCCGTGCTTTTCTATTTTTAATATAATACAAAAAAAAAGGGCATTCGTGACATTCAGTAAAACTAAAGATAAATAAGTTCATTTTTGTTTAGGCTTATCAATAATCTTTTTTTTTGTCGCCTACATTTGTCGTCATTACATTTTTGTTTATTTCTTTTTTTTTGTTTTGTTTTTGTGTAATTCATGAAATTTTAATTATTTTGAAAAATACATCATATGTAATAATGTCTGTTGTCTGATAGTCACGACATATTCAAGTGTACAAGCGCGTAATTAAAATATTTACAAAAATAAAACAATTTAATTACAGTATAAACAAACATATTTTGCACGCAGACACAAACCATACCAAATTACGGAATATTTGCACTATATAAATTTGTTTAACGAAAGCAAACATATTCTAATGAAAAGATAATACTAATTAATGAGGTTAAATATATAAACGCACTTTTATGCAGGCGTAAAACAGGTGCTATATTTGTTTTGCAAAAAAAAAAAAAAAATAAAAAACATATTATTCAAAAATATGGTTCTTATAGAGATAATGCACAAGTTTTTGTTTAAATTCTATACTATCTATTTCGATGAGAATGAAAACATTGAAAAAAAAGGAATTCAAAGTACATTTAAAGGTAAACTAATACAAGCTCTCGCAAACATAATTATGCTGGCATTACATAAATGTTTAAAGTTGTATGTAAACATCATTATAATTGACTCATAAATTTTATATATACAATGTTGTAATGAAAGTTGAAGACAATGCAATGAAGTCTGAATGACATTATATTTGTAGACACGGAAACATTGAAATGTTTCCCCTTGAAACTGGTGTATGTTCACATAGAAATTTTATTATAAAAATCTCTAAACAAGAAATATTAAAAACAGCACATTATTATATTCAAAATCGAACATGATTCGGAACGATCTGAAAATAAATATGTTTAATAATAATATTATTATTTCAGACCAAAAATATATCTATTAAAATTAATGAGGTTTGAATGACATTATATTTGTAGACACGGAAACATTGAAATGTTTCCCCTTGAAACTGGTGTATGTTCACATAGAAATTTTATTATAAAAACCTTTAAACAAGGAATATTTAAAACAGAACATTATTATATTCAAAAGCGAACATGATTCGGAACGATCTGAATATAAATATGTTTAATAATAATATTATTATTTCAAACCAAAAATATATCTATTAAAATTAATTAAAACTATATGGCGTATAATCATAGTCAATTTAAAGTCAAATTTAAATTTAAAATTTTATTTTTGACAATTTATTCTATACAAAATTAGTCAAAAAAGTCGAATTTATTTAAAAAGTAGACTTTAAACTGTCATTTATTATGTGCCTATATATTTATATATTTGTATTTATATAAAATCTAGATAAATCTTTTATTCTCGCAACAAAAAAATATATATATAATCGTAAAAGTGTATAACAAATATGTTTTTCTGATGATGAAGATGTGAGAGTGCTGCCAAGCATAGTTATATTTCATTTTCTGTTTGATTTGAAACGCAACTATGACTAAATAAATATTGGAATCTCTAAAATATTTGCATTTTTATTCGTGGATACTCATTTGGACAGCCATACACAGTTTATTCTTAAGCATAACCTTTAAAATATTTGCTCCATCAATAAGGTAGTGCATTTTTTTATATCTGTTAAATATTGTGTTCAAGAGTTAATTGATAACCATAAAATTTTTGCTCCGTCAATGGAGTAGTGCATTTTTCTGTCTCTGGTTAATATTGTATTCAACTGTTTATTAACAAACATAAAAATGTTTGCTTAGCCAATGAAGAAGTAGTGCGTTCTGTCTCTGGTTAATTTTCTGAATAAAATAATTGATATAATCAATTTCTTTATTAATGAATTTGTTTATAAATGAACTTGTTTATTAATGAATTTGTTTATGCATTAATAAATCAATAGAAAAGGCTGAGAATTCATGGATAAGCAAAAACTATACGCAATAACATTATTTTGTTTGTGCTCATTTATTTGTATATTTAAAGTATTTAAATATTTACACTCATATCAATAACAAGCCCACAATAAAAATAAATTAAAATGTTACAGTGTAATGTCATTAATGTACTTTGTATAATAACTGATGGGGATTTCCCTCTTTATGATGCATACAATTCAAAGAAAAGTTACCACATTATATTTACTATTAAACATCATTGAATTGACGTTATGCTTGTGATAACAAAATATTTTTACATGAAATATTTATATTTATAAACTAAGTTAAAATGTTACAGTGTAGTGTACTTCGTATAATAACTGATGGGGATTTCCCTCTTTATGATGCATACAATTCAAAGAAAAGTTACCACATAATAAATATTTACTATTAAACATCATTGACTTTATGGTTGTGATAACAAACTATTTTCACATGAAATTTTACATTTATGTAAACGTCTACGATGATTCAGTATTTCTGTAGATTACAAGATTTCTGTTAGTTTAGTATCACGACGTGATCATGAGAAGGAAAAGTTTTCTTCCTCAGCAGA